>VZTE01002674.1:40643-110797 GCA_013397775.1 Eulacestoma nigropectus
TGTGGTGGGGGCGCCCGAGAGGGGGGGGGGGGGGGGGCAATGAGGAGAAAACCTCTGAAAACCCTTTCAAGTCCATGGGGCAAACACAGAGTGAGGGATGGGATGGCCTGGGAGTGGATACTGGGAATGTGAGCAGCAGGGGAATGGGATCCCTCAGCCCCCCCTTGCTGAGAAATGCTCCCCAGCAGCACAGCCCTGCCCAGCACAGCCCGGCCGTGGCTCTGGGGGATGTTCCGGGTGTCTGTTCTGGGTGTTGGGGCTGGGAATGCATTCCTCAGTCGAGTTGTTTGCTAAATGCAATGTTGGGCTGTGCTTCCTCACACATCCAATCATTCCAGCTAACACAAGCTTTTCCCTTGTGCCTGCTCTGCCTCATCAGGTGTCTATTTATTGCCAGTGGCCATGACAAGTGAAGGATAGAACTCATTTATTTTCAATACACATTTTTCTGACAGACAGGGTCCACATAATGGAGCATATCTCATGTGAATATTGTTATTTTAAGACACGAGTTTCTGTCAATCTGTCTGGCTTTCTTTATACGTATTTTTTCTGCCATTCTTTCTAGTGTATCTATCAGGCTAATGTTTAGTGAATAGCTTTGGCTTTTTAGACTAACTAGTCCATTCTCATGTGCTGTTATACAACTTCCACTTTCTTCAAGAAAAAAAGTCAGGGTAGTGTGTACTTGATTAAGAAAAACATTACTTTTTTATTTAACAGTTTTTCTGGAGAGTCATGACTTTTTCCAAAGTTTGCTCCAGAATCTGAGATGCCATAATGAGATCTGCCATAATGAGATGTGCAATAATGAGATGGGCAGTTCAGTGATAACTTTTACACAAACAGGCTGTTCTTCCAGTAGGAAATCAGGTCTCTGTGCAGCCTTCCCAGTCTGCACTGGAAAATCTCACTTTTGCAGGTGCTGTTGAGGGTCTGGGTGTGGGCACAGGCACAGAGGGAGTGCAGGGTTATCATTTTGCTGCTGTTGGTTTCTTGTTGGGTATCTAAAAGGAGGTGGATTGCTCCTGGCTCAGGTATCTGGCAAACCCTGCCCTTGAGAAATGCAGACCCTCATTCCACCCAGTGCTTTTCTGGATTAAATTTCCCTGTCCCATAAGGATTTACGGGTGTGGTAGTTCCCTGTGACACTGATGGAGTTTGTATTTCCTTTATTTATTATAAAATGGTAGGATAATGCTTTAAATTTTGCAGGAAGTTTCATGGGTGGATTCCAGTTGGGATCAATGCTCATGAAAAACCATTCCTGGGTTGGAATGGTTAATAGAGTTAAAATCTAATGAAGGCTGTTGAACTTCAGTGAGGCCTTTTCATGGCAAACCCGGTTTTAAATCCTTTAACACTGGAAGTATGAACACTGGGTGAAACAACTCCAAAGGACAGAAACTGCAGAAGTGAGCTATAGGTTGTTAACTTGGGACATTGGAGCTCCACATTTGGGACACTGATCTGACTGCAGACCTGACCAGAACAGTGACAAAGTCCTCCTCAATGATCTTTGAAAAGGGCTGTGTTTGGATGTGGTTTGAGCTGTTTCTTAGCCAGGCATGCTGCCCTCCCTCACTTGGGCTTTGGGATGGGGAATAACTGGAACAAGTGGGAAATGTCAGGAACAGGCCCAGCCAAAGTGTCAGAGCCAGCTGGAGAGCAGAGGGGATGAGTGAGGAGGGAGATGAGGCATGGGGAGGGCCTTGGGAGAGGAAAGACAAAGAATTTGTGTGTGTAAGAGCCAGCTGTGGGCTCAGCCTTCTCTCGCTGGAGCAGCTGGCACTTGGTTTGGAGGAGAGCAAGAACCACTCCTCACTTCTGAGTGATTCCCATTCATCAGAGTTATTCATCAGGAGGCCAAGTGAGAGCTCCTCTGTCCTCCACACCCCACCTGCCCACGGATTTGCACTCCAAACAGCAGCTGGAGCTGGAGCAAAATGCAAATCTGCCCTTGGGATGGAGAAGAACTGCTGAGCAAGCGAGATGTCACTGGAGTTCCAAGGATAGAGGAGATGTTTGAGGGCTGCCAGGCTTTATCAGAATTGTTCTGGGAATTGCGTGAGGCTTTTCATAGTGTTGGAAGTACCTCTGAGTGCAGCTTCTTGTGCCTCAGCTCCTTTCTCCCAGACAGGCACTGAGAACTGAAGTGCCCAAAGCTGTGGAGAGCCAAGGTTGTTAACAACAGAGAACAAATCTGAGAAGTGTCTGCCAGCCGCCATGTCCTGGTGCCTCCTTCACCCATGGCTCTCTGTGGCTAACACAGTTCATGTCACAGGCTCTCCCTGACAACTGGCCCTGGATGAGTTCTCCTGGGTACAGTTTTCTGTCTGCAGTGGGTGGAGAGTGAAACCACAAGGAGTTTTCAGATGTACTTGTGCTCTCTCTACAGGAACCAGACTCCATCTAGTCATGCCCAAAGCTAGAAGTAAAGGCCAGGAAAGACAAAGAATATATAGAAAACCCAGCTGGAGAGGTAAAGTGGAACAACACAGCTTGTCCTGACCTTCTTCCATACCCCCCATGCAAGTGTCCCTTGGAGTCTTCTTGGCAGATAATAAACAACCTCCCAGATGTCCCTTCTTGAGGAATCTTTGTGCTTATCTGACCAAGCACAGTGATGCCCTGTGACAAATCATGGTGTGGCTGCTGTGGGTTTAATCTAAACCCTCCCTGACAGCTTCTGACTACCATGTCCATGACCCCCACAGACAGAAATGGGTAAAAATCTAAACCAGTGGTCATGAAGTGAAACAGAAGAAATTCCCACTTGATTAAAGAAGAAAACAGGTCTGACTTCAGTGAGTGTCTCTGGCCTCTTGATTCAGCTCTTCCAAGCTGAATTATGATTCTATAACAAAAAGCAGGTGCAGACCTGCTGGGTCTTAAATCCTTTTGCTATTTTTGGAGCATCTAATTTTTTCATAGAAACAGAACCCCGGAATGGTTTGGGTTGGAAGGGACCTTAAAATCATCTAGTCCCACTCCCTGCCATGGGCAAGGACACCTTCCACTATTCCAGGCTGCTCCAAGCCCCGGGCAACCTGGCCTTGGACACTTCCAGGGATCCAGGGGCAGCCACAGCTTTTCTGGGCAGCCTGTGCCAGGGCCTCCCCACCCTCCGAGGGAAGCATGTTTTCCTAATATCTAATCCAAACCTACTCTCTTTCAGTTTAAAGCCATTCCCCCTTGTCCTATCCCTACAGACCCTTGTCCAAAGTCTCTCTCCATCTCTCTTGGACCCCTTTAGGCACTGGAAGGGGCTCTAAAGGAGATCAGTCTCCCTACAGCTTCTCTTCTCCAAGCTGAACAGCCTTGCAGGACCTTGCGCTTGGCCTTGATGGACTTTGTGAGGGTCACACATTCCCACCTCTCCAGCCTGTCCAAGTTCCTCTGGATCCCATCCCTTCCCTCCAGCATCTCACACAGCTTGGTGTCATCAAGCTTGCTGAAGGTGCCCTCAATCCCATTGTTTGTGTCACCAACAGAGATGGAAACCACAGCTCTAACCCTGAGGAGCTCTGCCTGTCTCTGACCTGCTCTCGTGCTCAGGTCACCCTCAGCCTTCCTGAGAAATGAAGACCAGTTTGGGAAGATGATCACCTTCCTCTCTGTGAACTCTGCGCATGAGTTCAAGTTTGCATTATTGACCTAAGGACAAAAACTGCCCTAAAATGCAGAGTTGCTGACAGCTCCGTCTGCACTGGGCACCGAGGCATTCTCAGCTCTGATTCCATAATGAGTCTGCCACAGTTTCTCTGAGCAAACCCCTGTCTTTTCCCATTTCCCGAAACTATCCCTATTTGCTTTAGAAGCAGACAGAGGAGATTCCCTGAAAAAAAACCCCCTCAAATCCATCACTCGGCTCCTGCTGACAGAAAATGTGCCTGGCAGCTCCGGAGGGAGCAGCAGGACGTGGAGGTCACGCGAGGCATCTCCATCTCCTCTGGCAGGGTCTGGAGTCCCTCCTGTGCCTTCCCAAAGACATTTGTCACAGGGATTTATGCCTGGAGTGCCAGCCAGGCTCAGGTCGGCCATGCAGCAGAGTTCTGCATCCATTGGCATGGTCAGGGTAAGGGCAATAAAGGTGATAAGGTATCGTGATAAGGCGGGTGTGAGCAGGGTGTCAGGTGATTGAGCTGCTGCCACAGCTACACCAGCTCTATATGGGACTCAAAAATACAAAAAGCATTCTGCCTGCTGGGCTGGTGAGACCCTGCAGCATTCCATAGGAAGAGCTCTTTGGGAAAACAGACCCATGGAAAACTTTATTGTTTACAAAGTGATCACAGCTATGAGAAAGCTGGGAGTTGGGAGGACTCAGATCTTCCTGAGAGAGGAAATCGTGTTCTGTGGCTAAATTTAAAGGTTGTGAAAGTCAGTGTCTATTTTGCCACCTGCATCTGCTGAGAGGTCATGATGAAAAGCCTTAGATAGATTGACTTTATTGAGGGATGAGTGCAATTGAATGGTCCTCTAGAAGCTTGTTGGGACTTCCCAACCTGTGGAAATCCATGAGGAAACCTCTCAGGCACCAGAAGCTCAACAAGCTAAGAAGGAAAATGAGGTAGATGAGGTGGTCATGTCTGACTCCATCTGCTATGAATTAATGTATGCAACCTGCACCAGGAAAACAAAATCTCCCGTGGAGAAAATTGCCCGTAGAGGTAAAAGAAACTGAGAGTCGTTTCAGCAGATTGACACCAGTGTGCTCAGGGCCATCAAGAACCAATTTCCACCCAGCCATGAATATTTAAAATCAAGCACATGCCTTTACTTTAAGAAAAGCTGAATTGTTTTGATCATTTGTTGCTGTTGTGCCATGGAAGGAAGGATTTAGTCTGTGTATTAAGGCAAGGAGCGTGAAGTGAAGGAGTGAAGGGTAATGGAAAATGCACATATATTTGCTCAGGCTGAGACGGATGGAAGGAGGTTTAATCTGCACTTGGATTTCCACAGAGGAGCCCATCCAAGGGAACGTGGCCATCAGGGATTTTCATGTGCAAGAGGAGCTGCTCAGTTGTCTGCTCCTGTCAGAGGATCCAGTTCTGCTCTGTGTTTTCCTCAGGGACTGAAATATGAAAAGAAAATCAGAACTGAAAAAGTCTGAGTCAAACTTCATCTCCCCCTCAGGTACTCCCCCACATTGCTCTGACCTTGCATGAGAAGGGGTTTCCAGGCTCTTGTCTCATGCCAGGTGTGTAGGCTTCCCTTTCAGTCAGTCCAAAGGTTGTCCAGAACTCACTTCCAGTGTGAGTTTCTTGAGAATTGGAGTTTTTCCTGAGGGAAACCAATAGTTCTGAGTCTGTTCTCCTTGCCTATATGAAAAAAAATCCCACACCAAAACCCAAAACCCCCAAACCAAACCACTGGAGGTCCAAAAATTTTAGAAATTTTAGTGGGACCAAGTTTTAGCTGCTCTGTAAAATTGAGTTTTCATGATGCTGTTTCAATGGTGATGAAGACTGATATATAAATGTAATATTAAGATGGGCATGAAATTAAAATAATTTAAAATTAAATTAAAATTAAAAATTATTAAAACTTATTTTTCTTTTTTAAAGGTGTTGTCATTATTGGAAGAGTAAATCAAAGCAATCCATTTAGACAATTTTTTGTTTCTCATTCCATCTGTGTTTTCCAGGCTCTCTCCTCATGCAGCGGAGGAGTCGAGCAAGGATTTCCCTTTATGAAAGGTGCTGAATCCCATAACAGTGATTCAAACTGCTGGTTCACCTGAAGGTTTGAGGGACATTAATCTTAGGCCAGGAGAAGAGAATAAATAAACCCCAGCAAATGCTCTCTGGTGATTCAGCTGTGTTACTGTGAGAGGGGCAATTTAAGGGCTCCGTGACAGGAGATTTCTCCCAGGTCAGTAAAAAATGATGAGCTGGAGCTCCGGAACAGCAGGAGGAGAGGACAGGCCAGGATAGGACAGGACAGGATTCACGTGGGGTTGCTCAATGGCAGCCCAGCAAACATTGCTGCAGTTGCCATAGGCAGGACTAAATTAATTGCAGAGGAGAGTTAATGAGCAGTGGGAGGAATTAATAGAAGCTTAACCCTTGATTATCTAAACTTCCAACACAACACTCCACTGCTCCCTGGCACTGAAATGGACCGTGAATGCTGAGACATCCAGGAAAGTCTCTCTATCCCTTCCAGTGCCTCCTGCAAGCCTTTGGAAGAGCAGGTCCTGGCTCTGTCACATGTGAAGTGGTGTCAGCAGAGCTGTGAACTCCTCAGCAGTTCTCCAGTGATGGAGGAACCTGTGAAAGGTGAACCAGGATGTCAGACCTTGAATAGGGGATGGAATTACGTTTTGGGAGATGAGAGGGACTCTCAGCCATCTGGAATGAGATGTTTTAGCTGAAGGGGACCTTGGATGGCAGCTGATGTTCACCACCAGATTTCTTGGTGTTTCTGTGAACATGTGAACCAGAATTCTACTCAGAACTGCAGTTTCTGTTCATCATAGTGGTATTTTTCTCTGGATATACTGGTGGGATTAGGATTAGGGTTGGGGATCAGGATCTCATAGAACATAACATGTTGTGTCCTCTGCTGCTTGGGAGCTGCTGGCAGGGTACAGCAGTCACACATTCCTGATATATTCATTTGTTCTTTGAAGCATTTACTGTTTGGGGATTCTTCCCTTTTTTTTTTTTTTTTTTTAATGAGAAGAGGCAAGTTTTTCCAAAAGGCTTTCTGAAAACTGCTGCTGTGGTCATTTCTCAAACAACGTTCCCATCGAAACCAATCCTTATGTAAAAGATGGGAACAGTTTCCATGGATAGTATGACGAAGGTGTGGAGATCATGCTGGGGAGAAGGAGCTGCTGTGCTTGATGTTAAGATTGATCCTTGTTGATTGAGCTGCATTTTTCATCCTCCACCCTGGCCTCAGATCCTGCAGCCACCACCCCTTCTGCAGATGCTGCAGGATCACTCTAAATGGCCATTAACTAATGCTAAATTATGATGGAGCATCTCCTGAAATATGTGTGACATCCACATGAGTAACAAATGGATCTGTTTCTGTCAGGGATGACAGGGGTTTGCAGCTGAATTAACACAGCTGATCCGCACCCTTGTAGGGCCCTGTAATTCTAGACGCAGGCATGGAGAGAAGAGGTGCCGGGGCGTACACGGCAGTTCAGGATCAGCTGTGGTAGGAGACAAGTTCCAGGCTGACAAAGCAGTCCCACGTCTATGGAACCCCACTGGAGTTTGCCTCCTAAAGACATTAATGAGGGTGAGATCCCCCTGTTAGCCCCCACAACTGCATCCATCCTTGCAAAAATCATTCTCTTCTCATTATCTCTTGGTAGAACAAAAAGACCCTCAGAGGTCAGTCCTGTGATTTCTCTGTACTTCTGCATCTGTCCAGGGAAAAACAGATCAAGAGGGAAAGGATTTTTCCATGGTGTTTGTGCACGATACCAGAAAAATGTGCAAGTGTCTCCCAGGATGAGATTTCCCATGTGAAAAATGAGTCTTAAAGCATTTCTTTTTTCCATGAAATTAATTAAAATAAAAATCTCAGTGCAAAATAAAACACTGAAACCCTGGGATGCCTCATTAAATGGACGATCTGGTTCGGAATTAAGTAATGGAAAAAGTGATGCAGAGCTGGGGGACTTTCCACCATGTGCAGCCTCTCCATCTTGCACTTGTAGGTCAGGTGCACCCTAATTTATAGGGGTTTTGAGGCAAACCCTGGTGTCATCTGAGGTTAGTGAGGGGAAACCCTGATATATATTCATGTCTGGCTTTCCCTGAATAGGGGCATTTAATTTACTGCTTTCAAATGAGTCCCCTCTTTCAAAGGGCAGTAAGAGCAAGATGCTTCTGACAGCCCAACCTCTGAGCTTTCTGGAGATGGTTTTAGGCTTACTTCCTGATAAGAGAAGGTTTCAGCAATTTTCCTCCATTTGAAAGAATAGGAGAAGTCTCAAAACCATTTGATTTCTACAAGTTTCACAAAAGCTGGCAGCTGGGAGAGACCCAAACTGGAGCCCAGGGAGGAAAAGCAGGGTCAGTGCTTGTGTTTTGCATTGTGTCTGACAGGGATCAGCTGGCCAACAAACACATGTGCCCCACTTTCTCCAGGAGCAACCTGGCAATAATGAGACAGCTCACACTTCCCTGGCAGCACAGACAGCACAAGTGAGACCAAGCCAGGATGCAGAGAGCTGTGCTCCCCATGGGACACGGGCAACCATCCCAGGGGAGGTGTGTGCGTGAAGGCAGGTCCTGGGTATGCAGGTCAGCTCCTGCTGGTTCATTCTGATGGTGCTGTGGCGGTCCTAAGGAACCTGGGACAGAGCAGGGAGAGGTTAGAAGACAAAATCCTCAGGAACACAAGCTTCATTCATTCTTCTGTTTCACATTCTGAGTGATTCCCAGCCCTGGGAGCAGGCCCACGGTGCTGCAGGTGCACTACAGGACTCAGAATGCATGCAGTGACCTCAACTTTGCATCCTACTCCTCGGGTCCTGGGTGGGAAATCCTGCCCAGCTCGGAGCCTCCACAACCCACAATCCAAAGCTCTCACTCCACTCTTTGGATTTGCAATAAAACTGTCAGCTCTTCGGGGCAAGGGCTGTTTTCCTGGTTTATGTTTGCTATTAAACATTTATTATTAAAATTGATTAAACTTTAACTAAGGAAGGGGAATTGCTTTAACCTGCTGCAGAGAATGACGTGGGCTGTGATTTTGTGCAGATGTGAAAAAATCCATCATTCCTGTTTGGAAGGATTTGAAACTAAACAGATTTTTCTGCGAATGTCTTCACTCAAAAAGCATTTCGAAAGCCTTTCTTACTGCACTTGCAAATCAGGTACACAGAGTACCTGAGCACCCCCAGCTACTCCCAGCTTTGCAAACCCCAGATAGCTTCTGCAAGTGCCTGCAGGCTGAACAACATCCTGAGGTAGTGTTCACCTCCCTTCCACTTTGGAATGCTGTTAAATGTTGATGGGTATTTCTGAGCCTAAATCACTCCTCCACTGGGTGTACCCGTGGCTGTTTGTCGGAACAATTAACTGCAGCCTATTTTCATCCCGTGTTTCAAACCCATCTAACGCAGGGTGTTAAAGCACAGCTACCACAGGTAAATTCACGTGACAAACTATTTCTGGAGATCAAGCAAGGACAGTTCAGTCACCAGGGCAGGGAAATGTGGCATGCATTTATTTTGTTGTAAATCAGACAGTCCCTATTTGCAAAGTAATATTGAAACCCAGGGAAGAGCTGTCAGTTGTTAACACAGTTATTATGAGTCCTTTGTGTATTCTGGTCTTTCCACGCTTTTTTTTTCTGTCAAGAGGAGAAATAAGAGTCTGAGTCAAGTGTGTTCTCGTAATCACACTTGTCTTTCAAAAAAGATACACTTTCATTAAACCCAACAAAACCAGAAACCAGCATTGTGGCTTTAGAGCTGAGAAACTCTGTGGTTCACCCCTCCTCCGAGCTGAGCCTGAGCAGCTCCATCTCTCCACAGTGCTTCTCACTTGGAATAATTCCTCTCCTCTTTCAGTCCAGGCACATCCAGGTGTGAGATATTCCAGCTTTTTGGTGTGCACTGGGGTTCTCCCACGGTCTCATCCATGTGCTGTTTGTCAGTTAAGGTGTGGGCATCTGGTTCAAGGTGGTTCGAGGTGGTGATGATTCAAAGATGCAAATGATGAGTTTGTATCACTTACTGCACAGTGGTGCAGTAAATCCCAGTTTTAGGCATATGATCCTTGCTACTCACAGGGAATCTCACATTCCTAAAATATTGAGGTGAAGAGATAAAACAGCATCAAGTAGCTCCAGGAGAGGTTTAGATTGGATATTAGGGAAAATTGGGGAAAATTTCTTCACAGAAAAGGTTGTCAAGAATTGGATCTGAGGCAGCACCAACCATCCCTGGAAGTCTTCAAAAAATCATGGATGTGGCACTTGAGGACAGGGTTAACAGTGAACATGGTGGTGGTGCTTTGGGTTGGACTTGGTGATCTCAGAGGGGTTTTCTAACATCAACAATTGCCTGGTTCTTAGATCCAGCTGGACATTCCCAGAGCAGAGGTTTGGTGTCCTGCTTCTGAGCTGAGTGTCCAGAATCTGGGGATTTCTGCCCTCCCAATGTGTGCTTGGAGAGGGAGGAAGGGCCGGGGGAAAGGGAAAGGCTGGGAGCAGTGCCTGGGCTGGTGAGACAGGGGAGGAGATGCAGGGAGGCAAAGGGGAGCAGCAGAGGGTATTCCCAAGGGGCCACACTGGCATGTCCAGCCCATTCCTTGCAGGCACCAGGAGCGGCTGAGGGAGCTGGGAAAGGGGCTCAGCCTGGAGGAAAGGAGGCTCAGGGGGGCCCCTCTGGCTCTGCACAACTCCCTGACAGGAGGGGGCAGCCAGGGGCGTTGGGCTCTGCTCCCAGGGAACAGGGACAGGGGGAGAGGGAACGGCCTCAGGCTGTGCCAGGGAAGGCTCAGGTTGGACACCAGCAGGAATTTCTCCATGGAAAGGGTGCTCAGGTCTTGGCAGGGGCTGCCCAGGGAGGTTTGGAGTCCCCATCCCTGGAGGTGTCCAAGGAAGGCCTGGAGGTGGCGCTCAGGGCTCTGGGCTGGGGACAAGGTGGGGATCAGTCACAGGGTGGACTTGATGATCCTGGAGGACTTTTCCAACCTCAGTGATTCTGGGATTCTATGATTGCTGGAAATAATGTTTATCTCTATTCTTTCACCGCATTTTTCATGCCAAGCTGACATAAAAAGATACTTTCACGCTGAATTCCATACCTTTCCTCCCTCCCTTCCTAGTAACATGGAATTACATCCCCATTCCTTTAAAATTCTGAGGTTTAGCAAGCACATAAACTACACTTTAACTCCAAAGCCAACTGTAAAGCGAATATTCCTTTTCCTCTCAGGGAACCATTCCTTTGACTTGTTATTTTGAGCTCCATCGGGGTTGCTGCCGTGCAAAGGCAACTTTGTGGAGAAGAAGGTTAAGTGCTAAGGTTAAAACAGGTTCAAGTATAATCCAGAGTGCCCTTGGCAAAGACAGAAGGGTTTTAGTGGGTCTCATTTATCACTGCCTGACTGCTTAAAGCGCTTGAGTGACTCGTTATTGTTTTTATATGCCTTTAGAAGAGCTGCAAAAGAGCCAGGGAGAAAAGTATCACTGTTTTCCTCTTTTAACCCACACTCAACAGGGAACAGTAATATTTAATACTTCAGAGTGTAAAAGGTTTCCTCTTCATAAACCAAATTCCCCAGCATGAGCCATGTGGAGCAGCTGGGGCTCAGCTCCAGAGGGGAGATTTCTGTTGGTGTGGAGTTACATCCAAGGCAGAAGTTTAGAGCTGAGAGCTGGGAGCTGCTCCTGCCAGCTGGGGTTCCCAGGCCTTCCTGAAACCACTGCCTGACCTTCAGCCCTTTCTCCTCATCCATTCTGCTAAAGCTTTGTCCTCCTCCTGCACAGGCCAGGGGCTCTGCAATGCAGGGAATGGTTGGACCACCTCTGGAAGGCAGGGACATACTGGAACAGTTTTCCCAGAGAGGTTGTGGAGTCCCCATCCCTGGAAGTGTCCAAGGCCAGGTTGGACCGGGCTTGGACTGGGATAGTGGAAGGTGTCCCTGCCCATGGCATGGGGTGGGAATGAGAGGAGTTTTAAAGTCCCTTCCAGCTCAAACCATGCCGTGATTCTGTGATCATGGAACACGAAAAAGAATATTTTGAAGAGAACAGATCTGAAACATCAGTGAGCAAAGACCTGCTCTGTGCTCCATCCCTGCCTATTTGTTCTGCACATGGATCCCGGGGAACACAGGCAGTGCTCCCAGTGCTTCACACCTGGGCATTTGTGTGCAGTTGTGTAAATCACCAGGATGACGTGGCAGAGGTCCTGACTAGTGGGGGTTTTAATTAAGTGGCTGCTTTAACTCACAGTACCTTGCCAAGGCTCTTTATAAAGTTCTTCTGGAGCTCAGGAGATGTTAATGCCACTGGAAAAGGCAATGGTTTCATCCCAAAGCAGCTGAATCCAGCCTGGAACAGGTACAGAGCGAGACTGGGAGGAGGCTTAAGGAAAAGAGGCACCTGTTCTAGGAGGGGAGATTATGAGAATTGAGCTTGTTTAAGTGAGCCAGGCAAAGGCTGTGTGAAGGACTGGGATAACTCTGGAGAAATCCATCAAGGGGATGGGGACTGAGGGGGAAATGGAGCTATTTCAGCCAAACCATGGTGCTGGCTTTGGGGCAAATGGTACAAATTAGTCATGGAAAACTTGATGCTGGAAGTTAAAAAAGTTTTTTTGTTGTTATTATTTCTTGAAGGAACGAAATCCTGAAGTAATGGGGATAAGACCCCAGCAGGGTTTTAACCCAGATCATCCCTCGGTGGTGGGATTATATGAGGTGGCTGCCAGGAACAGGAGGCTGCGTTCAAGGGCCTCTCCAAGTCCATGGACAAGAACCTTTTCCTGGACTGAAGGAATGGGTTGGGTGTACATCTGGATTGTGAGAGTCAGGCACCTCTCACCTGGGTTCAGCAGCGTGGTGGGGTGCCTGGGAAACCTGGAAAAACACAGCCATGTTCTGGAAAGCTCTTTCCTCTCAGTTCCTGGAGTCATAGAGCATCAATTCTGTGTTTCTTAATCCTGGGAAGACTTTAATACCCAGCCTGTCAGTTCTGGGAATTCGATTAACTCAGCCCTTGTCTATGTCTGCATGGAGACAGGAATATTGAGTCCATCGGGATGTAAATCCTGTGGGTGCTTAACCCTGTCCAGGGCTGGATGAAGATCCCACATGGAGGCGGCAGCAGCTTCTCTTGAGGGTGTTCGTGTTGCCTGCAGTGAGAATCTGCCCAAAACATGAGTGCAAGCCCCCCCAGCTGCAGACACTCCCTGGTCTGAGCCCCCCAAAATTACAGGTTAATGTTAGTATTGAGAACACCCATGAGTGTTATTCAATTTCTCCCCTGCAAGGGAGGGTAAGAACACCCTGGGATCCTGTTAATGGCCAATCTGACTGAAGTCAAGGCATTAGAAGTGGTTGGATTTTTGTTTATCTATATTCATATCTCATCTGGGAGCCCCTGGGATGCTGTTGTATTAGACATCACACAAAATGGAGCAGAAATGTGGTCTCTCTTCTCTACTGCTTAAAAATAATATAATTTTCTCTCTGATTTATGGCATCTCTGAGCAGCAAGGGAGAAAAAGGAGGGACAGCATTGGCTTGGTTAATTCTGACCAGTACTTACAACACAGAGAGAAAGGGGAACCTTTTTTAAAATATATTAATAAATTCCCTCTGCAGAAATGAGTTACTTGGGCTCGATTTTACCCACCTGGGAACTCTGATTATTGTCTCATGAAACAGAGCACCTGCTCTGTTATCCCATAAATAAGGGAGAGCATTATGTGCAAATGCATTGTGTGTTCATTCAAAAGCCTGGCTCCCCCGCAGGGCTGGAATGTGCTGCAGCAGAGGGAAGAGATTTGGAAGTTTGCCCTCCGGTTTCCTGGAGAGACAAGGCTGTGGGAACAGTTAGAGGAACATTCACTCTGCCTGCCGGAGTTCACCTCTATGGCTCGAAAGTGCTGCTGTTAATTAGAGCTGTGTGGAAACATCCCCAGCAAAGCTGGAGCCACAGCACATGTGCCTGGCAGGGTTGTGGTCCAGGCTTCAACTGCAAATCAGCTGTCCTGGAAGATTTGGGATCCCTGAAGAGAGGGAGCGGGAGAGCCGGAGCTCTGGCATCAGTGATGTGGGAATGCTCTTAGGACAAACCAAGGTCCAAATGTGGACTAATTAAGACCCACTTTGTGTTGACTTAGGGGGTATTTAGGTAACAAAGATGGGACTGGCAGCCAAGCTTTGTGCTGAATGTGCAGTTCAACCTCCTTTCTCTTGGTTTTAGCAGCAGCACTGTGAGTTTGCTCTGAGTCCATCCTGTCCCTTTTGAATCCTAAATTGTGAGCTCAAAATCTCCACTGGAAGCAGGGCCATGACCCTGCTAAGACTCGTTTGTGCTGCAGGCAGAGCTGGTACTGCTGGCACACTTGGGTGCTGTGCAAGGTTCCCCTGTGCCCCATCTTCAGAGGGATTATCCTGAGGTAAAGGATGGATCAGGCGGCTAGAGCTGGGCTGCTCCTGCTCTGCTTAGCCAATGCAGAGAGCCTAAGGAGTAAATCCATGCTAGTTGTTTGGGATGAGGGGCAATAAAGCTGTTAGAGAGGGTGGGGGTAGCTTTGCTGGAGCTCCCTCAGACACTGAAATCCCCTCTGGCCAGCAGTACCAGGTTCATCCTGTGAACACAGCCATGAGTGTGCAGGATGTGCCCCAACCCACAGCTCAGCATCACCCTAAGATCCGTGTCAGACTGGGAAGTGAGAGCTTTCCATCTCTTGCTGCTGTGTTCTGGATCATTTGCTGTGACTCTGGGCATATGTTGTCAATTCATCAGCACCTTTATGCAGTCAGTTATAATTCACATTTGCTGGTTTTTAATGAATGTTTGTTCACTGGAGCATTTGCCAGGGAGTGTGCGTGGTGTGCACAGCCAGCCTACATCCCAGCAGCCTCCAACACAAACTGAGGGGAGGAATCAAGCTCAGGAACAAATCAGGGATATATTTTGTGACACGCACCGCCTGCAGTGTGAGACAGAGGGGACTCTGTGAATGGGAGTCTTGCAAGAGAGTCCCGGCAGCCACATGGATGGAATACTTCCTGCCAATGCAATGGAAAATCCTAGAGATAATCAGGGCCCTGCTGGAATTCCCTTAAAATCCAAATATAGGCTCAGTCACTACCACCCTGGAGCACCTCACTGTCTGCTGCTCCCACCACAAGGTTTGTTGTCCCAGTTGGTATTCCCATCATCTGGATGGGGAATGGAAGCAAACCAGGATATATGGAATGCATGGTGATGAGTGGCCTTTGAGAAACATCCCAGGAGCCCCAGATCCTCAGGAAGGCATTGAGAGACAGAAGGAATACAGACAGAGCAAAGGCTGAATGTGATTACTCTAAAGACGCAGGACTCACCCAAAAAGGGAATGCGGGGACTGTGGAAACACTTGAGAGGGTGTTGGGAGCCCAGTCCACTTTGTTGGTAGAGAGAGCAATGCAAATTCTTAATTACTGTAGCTGAACAAGTGGGAGTTAATTACTTCTCCCATTTGGTGGCTGTGTAAAAGATGCGGTGACGAACAGGGACTGCTTCCCTGTCCTTTGCTGGGAGAGCCAAGGCTGCAGCCTGTGCTGGGGAAAGACATGTCAGGAAAACCAAGGAGCTGACAAAAGAGTAGGCTACAAACTCAAGCAGCTCTGAGTCTTGCTGGGCAAAAACCTCTGACCAGGAAGCTGGATTTCAGCAGCTTTTCCTTCCCTCTCTTGCCTTCAAATGCAGCTGCTGCTTGGACAATATCAGCCTGACTTTAAAGTAGGTCAGAGCTGAAGTCATCTCACGATGCTCTTAGAAGAAGAAATACACGTCAGTGTGACACCACTGTGGCTTTTAATGTTGTTCTCCTACTGGCTGCTCCGTGGGACTAAAGTCCAGAAGAAAAGCTGCAGCCAGGTGGGACAAGCCATGGGTCACAAATCCTACCTGAAGGGATGCACTCCAGCAGAGACGAGGACAGCTCCAGGGGAACGTAGGAGTGGAGGTCCAAATTCTCAAGCTGCTTCCAAAAAAATGGACTTGGAGAAGCATCAGGGTCCCGAGCACCTTCTCAGCAGTTCTGGGGTCCCAAAAACCTAGTTATCCACTCAGGCTCTGGTGTCTTATTGAGTAATTCCAGGTTTTTTTTGGACAGTCTGACAGCAGTTCAGTCTGGGCTATTTTAATAGCATGAAGACATCCTGGGTACTCCTTTTAGGTCTCAGACACATTATTAGCAGTTCCAGGTTCTGAGCAGCTCGTTAGTGTTTGGGCAATCGGGAAGGGGACACCAGTGAATTAGGATTTCAAGAACCTGCTCAGCAGCTGTGAGTTTTGGATCCCTCCTCTTAGCAATGCCAGCGAGTTCCAAACCTGCTTTCAGGGAAGCATTTTCATCAGGCTGGAGAGAAATGAACGCTTTTTTCCCTGCTGCTGTCCAGCAGCCAAATTCTTGTGCCTCGTTTTCCTGGGAGGAGCGGTCCCAGGCTGACCTGCAGTTTGCCCTGTTTGCCTGGGCTCTAAAACCTGCATTTAGCTGAACACATTAAGCCCATCTGCTTCTCAAATCCGGCTTCAACTCCAGCCCTCTGGGGCAGTTTGGCAGTGCTGCTGCTCTGACACAGCTCGGGCAGGAGGCTTTTTGGGAAGGCAGAGAGGGGAAGGAGGAGGAGGAGGAAGATGTAAGAGATCAGCACAGCACCTCAGAGCAGCTTTGCCTTCTCCCTGAGCCGCCCACCATTCCACAGACACACAAAAGAGAAGAGAAAAATAATATTTGCTGACTCTCTGAGGAATGCGAGGCTGGAGAGAGCTCCATGTGAGGGATCCATGCAATATTTATGGCTCTGGGCTGTGCTATCCCCTGCTGGATGAGCCAAGTGTTCTCGTTCACAGAGCAGCTCCTACCAGACAGTTTAACCCCCATCCCTCTTGTCTCCACTGAGCTGAGACTGGAGGACACAAAGGCAAAGCTCAGCTCCTTGGTGTGCCCAGGTGAGCGCAGCCAGGAGGGTCTGAGCCGTGCCTGGGATGGGATCCCCGGCCCCGGAGAATGGGAATGCTGCCAGTGCCCCCCCAGCTCCATCTGAGCCAGCAGCAATCAGCCCCTGCTCTCCCTGGCCAGACAGGCCTGGAATGCTTGGAGCTCCTGAGCTGTCATCGTCCAGCTGGGTGGTTTGTTGCTCCCTGGGAAATGCTGCTGCTCTGGGGGGGATTCCTGTCCTGCTGGAGCAGTGCCCAGGCAAAGCAGCTTTTTGGGACCAAATCATGTTTTCTTGCTCCATGGTGCATGCAAAATCCATCAGAAAAATAATCAGAGCAACATGAAGGTAACACTGGCGTGGGCTTGTTTGCATTTTACTCCTCTATTACCATAAAATATGGAACTGTGTTATAACATGATTGGGTTTTATACTGTGTTACATTGGGCTTCATAGATTGTAAAGAATTTGTATTAAATATGATGTTAAGTAGGTTTCCAAGCACACATATTAAGGGGATATTTAGTATATAATAGGTGGTTTTATTATTATAAAATGCCATCAATATTTCAGTACAGCAACCTGTTAAAAATGAAATGTATTAAAGAAACAAGTTGGAACTGTCTGTTTTACCAGCCTCAAGTAAAATACTTCAGGATTTTTGAAACTAAACAAGAAAACCCAAGTGATTCATTTGGATTTTGATCTGAAGTGGATTTCACGAAATCAAATTGACACTTTGCTGTGAAATGTTAGAAATGAGATGAGACTACATTTTCCTCTCAAAGATTTTCTGATCTTCATGGAAAGGATGGTCAGGGATTGGAAAGGGCTGCCCAGGGCAGTGGTGGAGTCCCTATCCCTGGAGGGGTTTAAAAGCCTTGTGGATGTGGCACATGGTCAGCGGTGGCCTTGGCAGTGCTGGGGGATGGTTGGAATCAATGATCTCAGAGGGCTTTTCCAACCTGAACAAAGCCGTGATTCTGTGATCATTTCCCACCATGGCCCATCCCAGTCTCGGGAATGCGCAGCCTCCAAGCAGGGCTGGGGGGCTTTGCCAGGCTGGTGGCACAGCGTGAACAGCAGAGCAAAGAGTCTGAGTGTGTGCAGAGGAAAACGTTCAGTACCTTGTGGAAAATGGCCACGTGTGGGATCATTCCTCTGCATCCTCTGCATCCTTGTCTCCTGGGCTTTCCATACTATTGGCATGCCCCAGGCAGCAGCAGGAGAACAGCAGGGCTGCGGGAGCTCTCATCTTGCACTGTGCATCCACAGAGAGTAGGGGAGGGTTCTCCAGGAGAACAGAAATCCCAGAAGACCATCCATGAGCTGGGAGCCAGCTGAACCCCCTGACACACAAAATCCCATGGACACACAGAGGGAAAACATGCCAGAAATACACAAACATTGATCCAAACTCTGGGGTTTTGGTGACTGCTCTGGGGTATGAGTGACTACTCTGAGGTATTAATGACTAATGCCTTCCTTACTGGTATAAACCCATCTGAGTGACAGCCTGGGACAGGAGGATTTGTTTTGCTTTATTTTGTCTCTGGATGTTGGATTTCAGAAGAGCCTCAGGAAGTGGAGCAGAGAGAAACTCAGTGAGGCAAGAAGCTGTTTTGCCTCCCTGGAAAAGCCTCCAGAAGGCTCATCCAGCCCCATTCAGCCATAGGAAAACCCTCTGAGGCAGCTTTGGGCTGAGCTGGGGCCTCAGACACCGCAGTGGTGAGAGATATCTGTGACAGGGGAAGGTTGGAGCTGTAAGGAAAGCCCTGGCTCTGGGATCTGCAGGGATCTGCTGAAGTCTCTGTTTATTGGGCAAGATATGGCCCAGGGGAAGCCTAAGGAAAAGTTAAGAACAAATAAGGAATGTGAGTGTTGGGAGACAGCAAGGACCTCTCTGTGCCACAGCAGCTTCCAGCAAGAGGAAGAGAAGGGAAGTTTCAGGAGCCATGAGGAATTTCTGAGGCAGATCCTGACAGGTTTGGGCTCAGACAGCTCAGCAGATCTTCTAAATACGTCCTTCAAGGGAAGCAGTGAAAAGGCCCTACAATTTGGGCCAGCAGGTCTGAGAGTGCTTCAAGGAAACGCTCGATTTTGGAGCTCCTCACCCTAAACTGGACCTTCCCCAAACAGAAGGGGAAGCTCTGACTCTTTATTGTCATTATTAAAACAGGAGTAATATGAATGTGATTTCCTAATCAGTGGACCATAAACAGCCCTTCTTCCCACGGGATGATTTATCTTATTTTTTTATCATTGGAGGAAGTAGGAGAGAAGAGATTTCTTTGGCTCTGCAACCCATCTGTGATAGAGAAAACTGTCCCCTGAATCCCAGCCTGATGGTTCAACCCCTGCAAAAGCCCCTGGTTATGGGATGCCATGGGGGTGTGCAACCAAAGAGACCACCTTGGCTTCCAGCATGGGATAAGCTCCTGGCAGAAGAGGAAGTAGAGGATATGAGGGGGTAGGGAGGTGTCAGAGCTTGGTCCAAGCACCCAGAAGGTTCCTCTCCTGACTGCTGGAGGATTTTCCCACCAGCCCTGTGGCTTTGGAGCCAGGAGGAATTGGTTTTGCCAGACGCATTTGTCAAGGGCTCCATGGCATTGTAATGAGAAGCGCTGCAGATCTGTCAGCATGGCCCTGGGAAGACATCTCTGAGGAAAACACCGTTTCTCCTCTCTCTTCAATGGGCTTTCACTTTTATTCCTCCCATACCCACACAAGGCAAAGGTCAGACTTGTGCTGAAGAAGAAACATCTCATCCCTTCCAGGAGGCTTTCAGCCAAAGGGATGAAAAGGGATGGGCTATAAATCACCCTTGTTCCCATGTGCAACTGTGGGTTTTATGCTCTGGGCTGAGGAGATAAACTCACTCTCTACTCACAACAGAGAGCATTTGTAGCATTTATTTCCAATCCTGTTCCCCCACACACCCACCCTGGCATGACAAATAAGAGGCTGTAATTCTCTTGGAGGCAAGTTTTATGGGAAACAATGCATTTTTCTGTCCCAGCTGCTAAACAGTCTGTGGCTCTGCAGCTGATACCAGGTTTGGGCAGTTTATTCTCTGGCAGACCTGCCATGGTTTTCCAATTCACTGATCTAACATGAGATGATTAAGAGAAGTCTTCCCTCCTTGCTATTGTAATTCTTCCCCTCGACCATGTTATTGTTGCCCAATCTACTCTTGAACGAAGGGGGCTCTTGTGTCTCCATACAGGACTGAGTTTTATGTTTTCTTTCTGTCTTATGTGACCATGTCCCACGGAGAAAGTTCATGAAGCAGCTTTGTGTGGGTGTCTCAGTCCTGTTAAAGTTCATTGTTCTCAAAGCTGGGAATTGGGTGATATTTAAGGCCCCTTCCAACCCAGGCCATTTTAGGATTTTATGAAACCTGGAGAATTTCTGCTGTGACTTGTAACTCTTTAAAGCCATTTAAAAGCACAAGCTCTCCGGGAGAGGGGGATATGCAGCAGATGACCTCCTCTCCCAGGCACAACTCTTAGCTGTGTTGAAGATGGTTAGCCTTGGATTGAGGTAAATCAGCTCCTGAGAGTGACCCATGCTGCCACAAAGCACTGTTTTATTTAAAACAGCCCCAGGCCCCATCAGCCCCAGGGCTCTGTCATTGTCAGCACTGTTTCAGTGGGATTTGTTGGCATGTTTGGCTCTTTCTGGATCCTCGTGCAATCTCTGTGGCTGATCCTGGCATTTAACTGGCCATCATCATTGTCTTGACACAATTGGAATGCAGTTCTGTGGTTAACAGGTTGTAGTGCAGCTCTTTGCAGGGCAAATACAGCCCTGTCCTTCACCCTGGGAAATTACAAAGAATCTATTAAAAATATCTCTTTTAGTGAGGTGGGGTCGGGCTCTTTTCCCAGCTAACAAGTGACAGCATGAGAGGAGATGGCCTAGACTTTCACCAGGTGAGTTTAGGTTGGATATTAGGAAAAAGTTCTTCATGGAAAGAGTTATCAAGCACTGGTACAGGTTGTCCAGGGCAGTGGTGGAGTCACCATCCCTGGAGGTGTTTAAAAAATGTGTGGCTGTGGCACCTGGGGACATGGTCAGTGGGGAATGTGCTGCTGGTGCTGGGCTGATGGTTGCACTTGATGTAGTCCAACTTCAACGATTCTGTGATTCTATGAAAAGAGTTTGGGTTTTTTTTCCTGATGGTAGAGAGAGAATTACAGATAAAGACATTGCACTGGGTTCCGGGGAAGCTGAGATTAACAAGGCAACTTTCTGCTTTTGTTTTGGAGCATAGCATAGATGCATCATTAGGGGAATCTGGTACCTTGACTCTCCTGTGCTTTTTATTCCCTCTCTGCATTGACTGGAGGATGCAGAGTGCTGGGATTTGGAGGAGAGGCTGTGTACACACTGTGAACTGATGTGGTAGTACAGAGCCAGGAATAAATTCCCTCCTGTACTCCAGGAGTGTGATAATCTTCAACACGAGAGGTAACAGCAGCTGCACAACAACTGAGATACACCAGCACATTCCCAGCCCAGCCTTGGTGGCTCCTGCTGCATTCAGAAATAGCATCATCCTCTTTTGTATTTGCTGCCTGTGTTTGTGTTCGTGTTGTTTCTGCCGTGGGATGAGAACACAGCAGGAAAAGAGAGCAGAGAGGGGCAGGGGTTATCACTGGCCTGGGGACAAGTGGAGGACACCAGTTGGGACTGAGAGGGAAAAGGCAAAGGCAGATCAAGGCGAAGCATTTCAAATAGGGACACAAGAATATTAATGCACTTTTACACGGAGAAATTCTCGTCACACAGACAAGGAATGGATTTGCCTCGACCTTCTGCAGGCTGCCTGTCCCTCTGACAACACCCAGTCCTGGCAGCAGCCGTAAATCTTCAGCAATGACAACTCCAGAGCAGTGACCACAATCATCATTCCCTGGCAGGGGCTGTTTGTCCATGGATGGATCATTACTGAACCAGCAGCTCCTTCACACACAGCTAGGGGCTGTTGGGACAAACTGGCTGAAGCCAAAGGCTGTGGGAGGGAAATATTATCTTAAATGGGAGAGTGAGGAGAGCCCTTCAGCCCATGAACCACCTGCAACCAGGTAGCTGTGTCCCTACAAAGTGAGTGGGATGAAAGCTGGACCCTGAGCAGGGCCTGGCAGTTGTCCATGCAGTGAATATCCATGACATCCTATTATCCACTGATTTCTCTTCAAGGCTTAGCTAATACCAGAACAATTTATCTGTGCTACATTCTGTCCTTGCAAATGTAGGGTCATCTGCCCCTGTTAAAAGCATGAGAATGGAGACAAAGTCTCTTAAGTCAAGGCCTTAAATCTAGAGAGAAGCCAAAGTGTACCCCAGGTTGTCCCTCAAGAGCCCGGCCTTCCAGCAGTCATTAATTCAGTTTTAGGCTCTTCCATGTGCTTTGCTCCAGGGATGCCAATTGTACCTGCTCGTTGGATTTGTAGGTCTCCCTTCCTGCTGGCCCAGGCAGGAGAATTATTTCCCATTATTTATTAGTGCACAGCATCGTTCTCCTCTCCAAAGGCATTTCCCCAGACTGTGGCTCCCTAATCAAGGGGTTTGTGATGGGAGATGATGGTTGGGCTGGAGCTGCAGCACCACAGAGAAAGGCTCAGTGTGTTTGTGCCACATTTAGAGGCAATTTTCCCACAGGTCAATCCCATGGGTCTTGGATTCCCAAATACAATCAAGTGTATTTGATTGCATCCCACAAAAGGGGTGGGGAGGTGTTTTGCCCCATTTTGGGGTCATAACTTGAAAGATGATACAGGTGGCACGAAGTGTAGAGGAATCTGTTAGACTGGAAAAAAGGGATGGGTATTTCTGATACTCAGAGAATGTCCAACTTCCTCTGGAATAGGAATTGCTGCATTTCCCCCAGTGCCCTGACTGCAGAGCTGAGCAGCTCATTTCTGTCAACCAGAAGTTATGACAAAACAGAGCGAGGAAGACAAAAAGAGACAACAAACCACTAGTGTAGGTTAAAGAAAAAAAAAGACCGGGAAAAGTGTCTTCTGCCCTTGGTGTGCCAAGATGGCTGCACCATCCAACAGGATTCAGGAAGGGATGAGATAAAGACAGCACAAGAGATGAATCCCAGGCAAGACAGGCTCTGATCATTACGGGAATTTTAACCCAGCCTGAAGCTATGCACTGCAAAAATCTGAAAGCATAACCTCTCCCTGACCTTGGAAAAGATTTCCCCCTGTCTGAAAATAATATTCAGAAAGGAAGAAAGGAGGAAATTGGTAGAATAAGCACTGCAGCCTTTAAACACAGACATTATTGAACACAGCCCATGTAAACTTTCTCAATCCCTCAAGCACTTCCTTATGAAAACCCTTCCCTGTTCCTCCATCTCACCTGTATTTGGGAGTGGCTGACAGGGGAGCAGGGCACAAGACTGAGCACCAAGGTTTGCAGTCCTTGGAAGAGGCAGAATGGAACGAAGGCCCGGGATGAGGGACTGTGCTGTTACCTGCCTGCTTGGAATGCAGATCCATCCTCTGCATTTCTTGCCAACACCTCCAAGCTAAAAATAGAAACGTTTCCTTCACAGTTGGCATGCAGGAAGAATCTGAATCTGGGGAGTGGGGCAATTACAAAGTTTTATGGGAAAATCTCTCCTTTGCTGGGTTGGAGCAGCAATGGCAGAGCAGCAGCAGCAACATTAGAGCATCACCAAGAAGAGTTGGCCCAGAGTCTACAGATCCTGCAAGATCTGAGAGCACAAACTGAACATCAGAGATGCTCCTGTGGGAGTGGAATGTCAGGCAGGAAGCACTTGGCCTCTGCATCTCATGGGAATGAAGCAGTTTAGCTCCCACCTCCATCCCTCCCTGAGTGACACGAGGTGCCCAGAGGAGCTGTGCCCCAGGAGTTTCTCTGCAATTCAAACCTGGGGCAGGTCCCTGCAGCGTCCCAGCCTGGGGAGCTTCATGGTGGCTGTGGATGGTGCAGCTGGAGTGGCCAGAGCCCTCCTATGTCAGTTCTGGGGACCAATCCCAGAGACTGCTGAGTGCAGAATGAGCTTGAGAAGGTGTAAAAATCCCACCCCTGGCATTGGTCATAGCCAGATTTTGGGTCAGGGTGAGATCCTGACAGGCTTGTCCAAAGAGAGCTTGGCTGGGGAGGGCAAAGGGATTCCTACCATGGTTACTAAAGGGAAGGGAAGGTGCAAACACACCACACTTAAACCAACTTCTGTACTTTATTCCATGACCAATCCATTCTCTGGAATCAATTCACTCACATCCAACTCATTAGCCCAGGATCCATCTGACTTGCCACCAACGCCATCCTTCCAGGTGAGCTGACGGATGGGCCATGATGTTCCTGAGACCACACTCAGCAATGACAGCTTCTGATATTCTGACAGCATTCCCTCCTCCTCCAGCCCACTGTCCACAGCCTTTTCAACATCTGGATTGCTGATCCCCAGCAGAGAAGGATGCCTGGGGGCTCTGGGCCTATTTGGGAATCTTTCACCCTCCTTGGGACCTCTGCCACAGAAGGACCAGCTGGATGATGTCGGCAGCCTGCCAGGAAGAACAGGGAGGCAGTTTCCATCCTCTGGAGCTGATGAGCTATAGGAAAACCTCGACACCTTTTCAGCCCTGTTCCAATTGCCCTCAAACCCTGATGATCCGAGAGAGTTCTCCCTGCTCTCCTGCTCCCTGACACCTCAGTGACCACAGCGCAGGCCCCGAGAACCCTGCAAGGGCTGTCACACTTGGGCTTTCCCGGCCTTTTGAAAGAAACTGCACCCATTGTTGTTGTTCAGAGGGGACAGGGGGACTCTGAGCTGGCAGGACCTTCTCATTGAAGGAACCCCGTTTGGATCGTCCTTGTTGTAGTACACACTGTTAGAGTGTTGCTACCTTGTTGTGTTCGTTTTGGGCAAAGAATTGATTGGGAATAAGTTTTATCCCTTTGGGGTTTACAGTAGGAGAGTCCCCTTCTTTCTGCGTGTGCTGGTGAGGAGTCCCCTCTGCTCGGTTCCATCCATGAGCAGGGTGACCACGCTGTGAAATGCCCACTTACAGCCAGGCTTGCTCTTTTTTAACAGGTCCTTTTGCTCCTGGCAGGAACACCCAAACACCCCCTCAGCAAATGTTAGAGGCAGGAGGCAGCCAAGCTCTGCTCTTCCTTTGGCAGGCTCAGCCCTCCCGTCAGTGTGGTCCTGCTGCCCACTGAGGTGCTGAGGGGTGTGTGTGGTAACGTGTGTCCCAGGAGGAGTCAGGTTCTGCTGTGTTTGCCCCTCTGCCAGTGACATCTCAGGGATGTGGCACAGTCTGTCCCCCATTTGTTAGACCAGAACCCTGGGATGGTGTCAAAGCACCAACAGGATCAACCTGAACCTTTTGAATGTGGTTTGCTGTGGAGGGAAAGGGGGAGGTGAGGTAGAAGAGATGGAAGGGAAGAGTGCAAAGCTCTTTATGCCAAAGGGAGAGATCGTGACCCTTTAACTTGGACACCCCTTCCCCCTCCCCAAACCAGGCAGATCGGGGTGTTGGCATGGGAGGAGCAAGGATTCTGTCAGTGTCATGTGTTTCCTTTCTCCACAGCTGCCACTGGATGGGAGTAACATGAAGCCCCAAGCACCACAGGTGTGTGGTGTGGCCATTCAGGGAGGAGGAGAAGCCTTGAACCCGATACTTGGCACCACCCCAAGCTCGGACCAGCCATCCCAGAGGGATGTCACTGTGGGTGTCTCCAGCATAGGCATTGCCCAGGAGGTGCCACCTGCTCAGGCATTGCTGTGAGAAGAGGACAGTGGTTCAGGAGTGCCTGCAGGAGGAGCAGAGCACCCACTGCACTGAATCCCTCACCTCTTGTGAAGAACCAGTTCACAGTCTGTGCTTTGAGGAGAGATCGTTAGACCCAAGTTTGGATTTCAGACAGCATTTGGATGTCATCTTTCCCTGTTCCCTGAAAGAGCTGTCATCTCTAGGTTAAGAAATAACTAAAAACTACAATGTCAAGAGCAAGGCCTCCTCCACCAGTTCCCAGAAGATCCAACTGCTGCATGACAGACTCACATCATCACTTGAAAACTTTTCCCAAATGCGGCTTCTCCGCAGCATCTGTTTCTGGCCCAGGTGGGCACCAAAGTGCGAACACTGAAATGCTCCTGAATACATCCCTTGGTTCCTCATTCCCATGGTTGTGGTGGGATCTCTTATTGTATGTTGGGTTGATGTGAAGGTGCAGTGTGAGGTGTACTCAGGTGCAGTGTGAGGAGGAGAAACTGCTCTCCCATGAGACATCTCCTTTGTGGCACTAGGTGGGGATGTCTGGCTGATGGCTGCAAGATTTGGGTGATGGTTGCAGGCGGTTCTTGTTCAGGACAGCTCAGGCTGTCCCCTCACTCTGTAGCACCACACTCCTGTCTGGGCTGAGCAGAATCAGGGAACTGATGAACAGGTGCAGGTGGCTGAGCCTCCTCTGGAGAGGGGTCAGGGTGGCATCTTCTCCCAGTCCTGCTCTGATACGGGTGGAATGTGCTGAAAAGGAGAGATTTGGGGTCCCCTACTTCGGTACAGAATGGGCTGGAAACAGTATTTGTCCAGGTGTTTCACAAATGATACTGGCAGTGAATGAACATTGATGACAACTGCAAGAACTTCACCAAAAACTCTCCTGGGAGCGCGGCGCCTCTTCAGGCCCAGGAGTCTGCCCTTCCTGTGTCTTCGGGAATGTCTCTCCAACTGCCAGATGCAGAACTTGAGGAGGACAGGCACCAGAATAGGGGGGAAAAATGAGGATATTTGTTATTACCAGGTTATATTTTAGGAAGTTGTGGAAATCAGGAGTATGGTTCAGTTGCCCCATGATCATGGAATCATGGAATGGCCTGGGTTGGAAGGGATGTTAAAAACCATCCAGTGCCACCCCTACCATGGGCAGGGACACCTTCCATTGTTCCAGGGTGCTCCAAGCTCCGTCCAGCCTGGCCTGGGACAGTGCCAGGGATGGAGCAGCCACAGCTTCTCTGGGCACCCTGTGCCAGGGCCTCCCCACCCTCACAGCCAGGAATGCCTTCCCAATATTTAATAATTCTGCTGCAGAGAACAGACATTTCCCAGCCCATATCAGTGCAGGATTGGAGGATTTGATGCAGCCCCTGAAGCCCATCAGAACCACCCCAGAAGATGCAGATCTCGGGGGACTGTTTTCCTTCTGGAGTTACTTCTTATGGATCCAACCAGCCAGGACAACCATCTCATGGACCCAGGCCAAGGACTACACTTGCTAGAAGGTGCTGCAGAGATTTCATATTCCCAGAGAAAGGGAGGTGTCATCCAAGTGTTCTGTGCCTAGGTTTAGAAGAGAAAGATTGAAGTGAATCTGCACGGACAATGGATCTGCTTTACATCCTGATTATTTTAGAACTACATCAAGGTCCTGACAGAAAAGATGTCCTGCCATGGCTAATCCTGTCTTTGGATTAGATGGACCAGAGCTGGGAACTGAGCCAAAAAGAGCCAGAAACTCCTGCCACCACGTGCTGGCTCACAGTTTGGGAACACCACACACAGCTGTGCTTGGTGGGATGCTGGGCTGTCACTCAGCCGTTGGAATGCACTGCCCTGATCCCGGTTCCTTGGCAGACTTCCCAGGGAAAGAGGTCAGCGAGATAACAGGGCCCATTAAGTGGGTTTGGAGGCTGCTCTGCTAAACCACATTTGGTTGGGGCTTGAGGCAGCAAAGCTCACAGGAGGGAGCAGATGGAGTGGGAACATCCCACAGCACCACCAAACCCTGCCCATGTCCCCATGCCAGGGACAGCACGGGACAGGCAAAGCTCGGGAATTAACATTCCATAGGGAAAGCCAGCGGGCCTGGGACTTGGAGCTTCTCGTGTGCCAGCAGAGAAATCCATGAGCTGGATGGGAGCTGTCTGGGCTCGGGGGCTGCCATCCTGCACAGCTCTCCTTGGCAAAGGCCCTTGGCTCCACCAGCAGAGCTGGCTCAGGGTTTTCCAGCTCAGTTAGCTTTTGTCTGGTTTATTGGGATTTGGGGCTAAAGTGCAGAGTCTTGTTACTTTAGAAAGTAAGTTTAGGAGGAAGAATATTCTGTTTGCCCTTGGTACAGCAAAACCTGGATGGTTTTGGTTTACTCTGATGTCAAATAAGCGTCTTCCTTTTTTTTTTTTTTTTTTAATAACCCCCTTTTTTATTTTTTGCAAACCCCTACTCAGAATAAATCATCTCAAACCAAAATATTCTATCTCAGAGAATTCCCTCTCCCTCTCCACATCCCCATTTTTTTGCTGTTTTTGCTTTATTTTAATTTCAATTTGGTTTTACTTTGTTCTGCAAAGAGCAACTGGCAAAAAGCTGGGGTTTTCAGAGAGGGTTGTAAGGATTTTTTTAAACCCATATCTAGCAGTTCTCTGCAGGCTCAGGGAACCCAATCCCAGTTCATCTATTCCTCCTTTCCCAGGGGCTGAAATTCCCTTTCACTCCACACCTGCACTGAGCTGAGCAAAGGAGCAATCGGATGGTTGGCTGGTGACTAAAGGAAATGAGGAAAAAACATGATCCTCCTATCATTAATGAATTGAAAAAATAATTTTTAAAACCCTTTTGAGATGAACTGACTAAATCTCTTACAATTCTGGCATTTCTTGAGCCATTTTCAGCTAATAAGTCCAATTGAAGGAGGTTTTGAAATGAAACATCACTTCAAATGAAAAATAATCAGAGCTTGTTTGTTCTCAAAGTGCCAGATTGACACAAACACTAAAAAACCCTAAAATGTTTATGTTCTTGTTTTTTCCAATTAACAGCTTGAATTTACAGCATGCATTAGTACCAAAGTAATTTAGTTTTTTTACACTGGAAAAATTGATTCCATCTCCCTTTCTCCAGACTGACAGAGCTTTACCTTCTCCTTGTTACAGTCGTATTCTGCTGCCAGATTTCAAACAAATCACAGACTTAGTGTTAAAAAGTAATCAAAAGGAAGGAGCACCCAATAAAGCTGTTTGTTCTGATGAAGTGAGGCAGTGGCTTTGCACATGAAAGTCAGCATTTTGAGTAAACTTGAAAATAGCCTTTTTTCCTGAGTCTTAACTCTAAATCAATATTTCAGCTGAGGATGTGTCTCAGATGCTGAGCAGCACATGTGGCACTGGCTGCCACAACCTCTCCAATGGCCCCTTCTCCAACCTCCCCTGGGTGCATGGGGGCTACAGAAATTCAGGTGTTTGGAAAGATGCCCCTTGCATTCCCCTAATCCTGTCCTTCATTAAAAACTTCTGTGGTGGGGAATCTCAAGATGACAGTGCTGAAGGGATGGAATTGAGAGGTAGCACAGGGAGGCCCTTTCAGGACATTCCCAGCTGGGGATCTCTGTGCCAGATACCATAGAGAGCATCACAGGACCAGTTTAGACCCTGAACTTCTGGATATCTAAAACTAAGCAAGAAACCCCACCCTCAGCTCCTCTGCTTCCATCCTTTTGTTGGAGATAATGGCAATGCTCTGTTTTCCAGAGAAGGTGTAAAGATTATTGCAGTCTTCAAGTGCGGGAGAGAGAACAGAGAAGGGAAAGGCAGAACAAGTTCTCTTGGTGCATGGGGGACAAGAAGAGGAATAACAGGTTTAAGTTGTAGGAAGAAAGATTTAGGTTTGATGTGGAAAACCACCTAGCAAAGTTTGACAGACAATTGGAGCCAGAGGAAGCAACACACAGACCATGGGATCCTCCTCCGGCACAGGCCCCTGCTCACTCCACACACATTACATGGGGCACATCTGTGGGATAACACAGCTCCCTGGGAGCAGGAGAACTCATACGTCCCTGGGAGCAGCACAATACACCTTCCCAGGAGCAGGAGAACTTATACCTCCCTGGGAGCAGCATAACACACCTTCCCAGGAGCAGGATAACACACAGCTCCCTGGGATTGAGGATTTCTGGAGCACTCAGAGCTGTGCCAGACTCCAGCATCTGGCTGCATGGTCTCCTCTGGCAAATGACAGAGGTGTTTCCACCTCTGGAGGTGAACAGGAGTTGCTGTGCCTGAAAGGGACCTGTGTTGTCACCCAGATGACATTTGTGACCAAGAGGTGCTGAGTGTAAGCAAGTGATGGCTCTGACGGGTGTGGAGCAGTCCAGCTCTGAATGAGTTAAGTGTTTCCTGCTGAAATCTTGGGCTGCTATATTTTATTTCTGTTTCCCTCCAGCGGAAAACCCGCTTCTGAAATCATTTATTGGACATTGACAGAACATTTCTTTTCCTCCTTAACATGAAAAAATTTGGGAAGTAAGAATTAATCTCCTGTGTAAGTCACAAGTTTGGCACGGAAGCCATCCAGCTAAGTTTGGGCTCAAAGTGCCTTTCTCAGCTTTAGTCCTTGAGCTGGAAAGCAGAGCGCAGGCAGCACTCTGGAGCGCACACACAGGGAATCTCTCCATGTCTGATCCCTCTTCCTCACTGCAGCAGGAACAGGCAGAGACAGCCTGGGCTGGTGCCTTTGGAAAGCTTGAAAGAGGAAGGACTGTTCAAGGAACAGACAAACCTGGTACCTCAGAGCTCTGGGCTTGGGGCTTTTGATGAATTTGCTCAGTCATCTCGGTGTGAAGGCTCTGCCAGGTACTGAAGTGCTCAGAGAACACAGGCTTTGAAAAACCACCAAGCCCCAGCACAGGCAGGAGCTCCAGGGGTGCAGAGGAGCTGCCTCTGCCCCATCCGCAGAGTCACCTCCTCAGCCGTGGGAGCCCCAGCCCACAGCAGGGCTGGAGCCTTTTGCAGCCTTTAATGGATTGAATCCCATTAAAGCAGCCGCTCCCCACGGCAGCAGAGCACGGACACCCCTTCAGGGCTGGGTCACCAGCCCAGGAGAGACCGTTCCTGAACCAGGCCCACCTCAGTCAGTCATCCCAGCAGGAGCCAGCCCCCTCGGCTGGCAGGCCGGTGCTGCAAGCCAGGCCCAGCTGCAGCCGGCAGTGCTGAGCTACAGGCAGAACATCTCCCCATCCATAGGGAGCTGTGGCTCGGTGGGGCCCGAGGGCAGCAGGGGAGTTTTTAACCCAGGGGTTTCTCAGCTGGCAGATGTACCCTGAGGGCTCGGGGATTTCTGGGATCGGTGCAGCACGAGCGTGTCTGGGTGCAGGTGGAAGTGTTTGGCTGTGCAGGGAAGGAGGATCCTCCGTCTCTGTGTTCAGTCAGCCCTCCCTGCCTAGTCTGGGGTTCAGAGGGCACAGGGAATACTCCCACACATGAGGACACAGGAAATACTCCCGCACCCCGCTTCGGGCCTGCCCTGCGGGATGGGGTCCCAGTCACACTCCCCGGGTGTCCAACCCCAGCTGGGATTTTGGCAGCTCTGTGCTGAGAGTGGGAGTTATACAGGGGATTTTGCCTAAATAACCATTGGGCCTGCCTGAGCCAGGGAAGAGACAGAAAGAAAGGAGAGAGTTCCATCCCTTTTGAGAGAGGGCAGGAAGGATAGGGGGTGTTTTCCCCTTCCTGAAGAGCAGTTTCCTCAGCAGGGCTCTGACAGCAGCCTCTTGGTGGCAGGAAGGGGGTGCCTGGTTTGTCTGGTTGGGACCTTGATCCTGTCCCTTCCCAGTGTCCCTGAGCCACAGGATGTCACCACAGAGCATCCAGAGGCAGGGCAGAGACCTCAAAGCCCCTGAAAACACGAGCTGGGGAAGATTCTCCTCCCAAACTCTCCACTCTAATCCACGCTCAGCTTCCAGAAGCATTGCCCCGGGGCAGATCCCAGCTTTGGCTCCTCCACAGAAACACAATTTGCTCTTCACAGATACATCCTGCCAGCCAAGCCTATTACCTCAAGGATTACCCACAGCAGAGACAGAAAGACCTTCTCATTCCCAAGGGAAGAAAAAGGAAATACTTTAATTATCAGCCAAATCCAACAAAGCAAACACATCCAGGTTAATGAGCATCCCAGTGGCACATACCTTATCTAAGCAGGTAGATATTTCCTCCCTAATTGAAAAGAAAAGTTGTTCACTAGGCAGAAGTTCTTTTAGGGACTTTCTTTATGTAATTAAACTGCTAATGAGGCTGCTTAGTCCTCCCTACTTTTCTTGCAGTATCTTCCCAGTGAGGCACCCCCATATTCCCAGGGACCGGAAGACAGACAGGGGCAAGTTTCATTCCTTGGAGGTAGCTGATGGAATTTGGAAGGCTCAAGGCTGGCAGGGAGGGGGTGGCAGGACCCTTTTCCTCTGGGGATCAGGGCTCCCGCTGCAGGCTCTGATTTCTCTGCTCTCTCTTGTATCCATGAATCCAGCTAGAGGTGCTTTTGTCTAAACTCTTCCTTGGGGTGAATGTCATTTTTTCCAGTGCTAGCTGTGTCTGTTTAACACACAGGTATTGTAGGTACCTGTAACCATTCCTTGGGAGCCTCCTTCCCACCTGAACTGCTGGGCAGTGCCTGCTTCTCTTTAATGCAGGGGGTTACTGGGATACTGGGGGCTGGGCCCTCTGCTCTCTAATCCCTTCAGTGCTGTAAGCCACAGAGCATTCCTGCCTTTCCAGAGTGAAAACAAACCAAAAAATAATTTCCTTTAGCCTAAAATTCAGAACCAGGACTTCCAGCCTAGCTGAAATCAGAAATTTTCTATTCCCCCTGCAATGAGGCTCCTGCCTTATCCAGAGAAGGGTCCTGGTTGGGTTTGGGGTTCAGCAGGAACCTTGCAGTGTAATTTTATTATTCTGCCAAGTGCTGAGGTTCCTGTGGATGTGACTGGGCTTGCAAGTGCTCGAACTCTTCAGGGAAATTGCTTGTCATCCTTGGCTGCTTTACAGCTGTAAACATCACAAAGACAAAGGCGTTGGAGTGCTGTACTCAGATTGTACCTGCTCCTGCTCATAGTTAACAGGAGATGGACTGCAGAAAAATAACAGCGGAATTCACTGTTTTCCTCTTCTTTTTCCCTGCTGACTGGCAGTGAAATCTTTGATATCTCCCACACCCACTGCTTTTATTATTTTATCAATGCTCAGCACTGCCACAAAAGTGATGGAAACACAGGATCGGTTTTATGAGCCACCACCAAGCATGGCTACAGATCTAATTATAGATGCCTGAAATTTGCATTAACATGTTTGGAAGCCCTGTGGAAGGGCAGAACACGGCTGTACTAAATAGGAAGCACAGCAGACTCTTGCCCAATGTTTTGCAGCTTAAGTAGAGAAGGCAAGAAAAAGATGGGGATTAATTAACTGGTACCAATTATGTGGTGCAGGAGGAGAATGGAGACAAGGGGTCTTCAGGCTGAGTCTGTCCCATGGATCTGTGGTGCAGCCAAGAGGGGAGCCTGGCTGGAAGGCAAATGGGTTCGTCTGTCTGGTCACTTGATGCCATGTTCTTCCCACTGTTCACAATGCCAAGAGAAGGAATTTATTAAATATGGAGTCTCCGAATGGTTTGGAAGGGACCTTAAAGCTCATCCAGTGCCCCCCCCTGCCATGGGCAGGGACACCTCCCACTGTCCCAGGGTGCTCCAAGCCCTGTCCAACCTGGTCTGGGACACTTCCAGAGATCCAGGGGCAGCCACAGCTGCTCTGGGCACCCTGTGCCAGGGCCTCCCCACTCTCACCACGTTCCCAGTATCCTATCTAACCCTGCCGCCTGGCAGTCTGAAGCCACTACTCCTCTGTGCTTCCTGGCTCTCTCCAAAATCCAAAGAAAACCTGTGCACAGGTTCCAGAGCTCAGGGGTATATGGAAACAGGGAAACACACCTGAGAAAAGTGACAGTGGAGGCAGAGAAGGACAGAGAAGGGACAGAGGAGCCAGAGGCAGCTGCTGAGGGAGTCCCTCTGCTAAAAATCAGCAGATAATCAGCACATCTAATCATGTGTGATGGGCTCCATCTCCTCGGCTCTTCAGAACCAGCAAATCTCTGCACTGCTATTGATTTTCTGTCTGGCCCCTCAGGGACAGTGCTCACTGAAGATAAGGGCTTCCCCCTTGGGCTGCAGCTGAAGGAGGCAGGGAAGGCTCTCACTGCTGGAGCAGAAGCTCCTCCTGCTTGGAGCTTGCTGCAGGAAGAGGAATCATGTGCAAAAACCTGCTTGTCTGGGGAGTTTATGTCTGCCCAGCAATGCAGCAGGAAAGATTGATCTTGCCCTGAGCATCTTGTCACAGGGACTGATGGCCCGGGAACTTGGGAGTTGGCTGGCTTGGGGTTGCAGATGCCATCACAACATGCTGGATGTCACAGTTCCTTCGGGCTAAATAAAAAGTTACTCTGATTCAAAAGCAAGAAAGGGTCTGTTTCTTATTTATACAGAAAAAAATTGTTTGTTTCAATTTAATGGAAATCTTCCATGTCCTTACCTCCATGTCCTTATGATGTAAAAAAAAGTTGACATTTTTCTAATGGGAAAAAACTTGTTGTCAAAAGAATTGCACTCATTTTACTCCCCCTCAACAAGCCCTTGTCACTCCTTGTGAGTTTGTTTTACACTTGACAGGAGAGGAGACTGGCACCAGCAGTGCTGGGCCACTGTCCTTTCCTGTCCCCTTCCCTGTCTCGGCTCTGCCCTGCTGGGGCAGGAATCTGGCTGTCTGGAGTCAGGAGACAAATCCCTGTCAGACCCCTGGCTTCATCCCCAGAGCTGCTCACACCACAGGCTTTGGGGTCCCTCTCCTCAGGTATCACTTCATGTAGTCCATGAACCAGCTTTTAACAGGGTAATAGCCAAAATTGGGTTTGCTGCCTTTATTCCTGCCAAGAGGTCTGGAGTCACCTCACCAAAGCTGGGAGCTGGGAGGGAAGGCTCAGTGGGTGTTAACAGCAGCCAGGGGGATTTTCCACCCCAAATGCTGCCTGGAGGGCTCTGGAGTGGGAAGATTTAGGAAAGGTGGCAGGAACAGCACACACCTGCCATCCCAGAGGTGAAGGGTGGAGAGAGTCAATCCCATGAGGAGTAGCTGAAGGGAGCTGGGAAAGGGACTCAGCCTGGAGAAAAGGAGGCTCAGGGGGGACCTTCTGGCTCTGCACAACTCCCTGACAGGAGGGGGCAGCCGGGGGGGGATCGGGCTCTGCTCCCAGGGAACAGGGACAGGAGGAGAGGAAATGGCCTCAGACTGTGCTGGGGGAGGCTCAGGATGGACACCAGCAGGAATTTCTCCATGAAAAGGGTGGTCAGGCTTTGGAACTGGCCAGGCAGGTTTGGAGTCCCCATCCCTGGAGGTGTCCAAGGAAGGCCTGGAGGTGGCACTGAGTGCTCAGGGCTGAGGACAAGGTGGGGATTGGGCACAGGGTGGACTCCATGAGCTTGGAGATCTTTTCCAACTTAATGATGCTGGGATTCTGGGATTCTCTGATCCAAATCACTCCCTTGTGCACCACAGGAATGCCCTGCTGTGGGATGTTTGTTCTGGGATATAAACCACATCCCTAGGATATCTGGAGAGGGAAGAGGCAACGCCCTCTGTCTCCTCCAGCAAAATGTGAGAGAGCATCTGGAAAAATGGTGGAATTGGTAGAAATCACCTTCTCTTTAATCTTTCATGAGCAAACACAGGGATGCCTCGAGGAGGTGCATATTAATGACATATTAAGGCAATATGAAATGGGTTGTGCAACAGGTGCTGCACTTCTGGGCTCTCTGGGATTCACTTCACCAGAAGTTATTTACAGCAGTGTCTTGTCCTATTATGCAAACAGCCTTTTCGTCCCCATTGTGGAATGTGCAGTGTTCCCATGCTTGGCAGGAAGACTGCCCTATGCTGAAAGAGTCAGATAAAACACTGGGTGATATTCCTGGGCTATTTAAGTGGAAAAACTCCTCAGCAGTGTTGCTTTTATCACAGCCCAAATGCATTTTCTCTCGCATGGTTGAAAGCACAAATTGTGTTTAATCCTACCCCCACAATTCCTCATATCTCTATGCCCTGAGCATGCCAGGAACAGCAAACTTGCACTCATCCTTTTGAATTCAGCTCCTTTTGTGTTAGTGACTTGTTTGTGGATTCTCTCATGAAGTACTTGGGTGTATTTGCTAAATAATCTGGACAAACTTCAGCTCTGGCAGGGAGTTATTGGCTCCCCAGCTGCCTTTGCCAGGGACGGGGCTGGGAATGTACACTCCGGATTACACGGCTGCCAGCTCTGCTGATTTCATTATGAGTCTTGCAAAACTTCGTGTTTTCCTAAAAGCCTCAGCTCCTCAGCTGAAATGTGAACCTGCCCACTGATGTCATTACAAAGCTCTGTGCTCTGAGCTGCAGAAGAGGTGCTGCAAGGGGGACTGAAAAGGCTGAAAATCCAGTCAGAGAATGAAAGGGACTCATGGTCATTGAAATCTCCTTGCTTTAAAGGCAAATCTCATTATTTTGGGGATAACTGGCTGGCTTGGTTGGCCCTGTGGAGGGTCAGAGAGCTGAGCCCCTCCCCAGGCAGGCAGAGACACAGACAGAAGTACGGACCAGCAAAGCCTGAGTGTGTTGAGCTGTCGCCAGGAAAGAGGGGTAGGGCTCATGTGCTGCTTTTTCACAAAACCCTTGGAGCTGCCAAGTCATCTGCTGCTCCTCCAGCCCCTGCTTGGGCTCTGCCCACTGTCTGCTCCCTCTCTGCTCCCTCTCTGCTCCCTCTCTGAGCTCTGCAGTGCTCAGATCCATTCTCTGAGCAAGATCTTCTTTGAAGGGTCTGGTTCCAGGTGTCTGAACCTTTAAGTGAGACAAAACTCCATGTTCATCCCTGGAGATCTTGGTGTCTTGGGGTTCTCTTTCCCTCTGTCCCCAACATGTGGACAGCCAGACAGAGCAAGTATTTGACAAAATACAATGTGAACACCTGCAAAGTCAGTGCCCAGCCTGTGCCAGGCGCTGCAGCCTTGGCTAAACCAGCTCAGTGTGTTTAGAGAAAGTCTGAGGGTGTGTGAGAGGATGGGTGGAGAAGTGCTTTAATGCCAGCTGGTAATCACAGGATGTCTTCTGGATGTGCCTTGGATGGCAGCAAAGCAAGAATCCCTGCCCTGCACTTCCTGATGCCTCCTCCCGGCCCCTCGGTGGAAGTTCACCAAGACAGAAAACGTCCAAGCAGGGTGGTTGTGATGTGTCACATCCATCACTGCTCAGTCAAGAGGAATTGTGGAGATGCCAACAAGAAGTTTTGTCTGTGGAACTGTTTGGATTGATATAAAGCACTGGGATTTGTGCTTCCAGGATGCAGGAGTGCCTGGAAATGGTTGTTATGGCAAACAGGGCAGGTGGCTGTGCCTGGCAGAGGGAGAGAGTGTTGGGAAGAAACTGGTTCCCTTCCTGATGCTGAATTCAGTGGGGTCAGGGGCTAGGAGAGGCAGGAGTGCTGCCTGTACAGACTGAATCCCAAACTGGATACAGGTATTTTCTGGCAGGTTTTCACCCCAAAGAGGTGCAAAGATGCACTTGGGACAGACCCCAAAGTATTTCAGGCTTTGCCAAGTGACTCTGTGGTGAAGCAACCCGAGCTGCCCCATGGATGCAGGACTGGCCAGGATGAAGGATCTCCAGGCTGTGGCCTCAACAAGCACTGGAGGACTCTGGAAATAGCTCCTGGTTTTTGTCTCCTGAGAGCTGGGCCTCTTCATGGTCTAGGTTGTGTCCCAGCTTTTTCACTTGAGCTGCTGCTTTAACCTGTAACAAAACCTCTGCCAAGCCAGAGCAAGGGAGAGCTTGGATGTGGTGGGACAATGAGCAAACAGCCCATCCAAAGGGAGAACTGGTCAGGAGGAGATCACTGAGTCTCTTCCACTGGAGGAAGGAGCAGATATTTTTAAAAGCAGCTGTGTTTCCATAGAAACGCCAGGAAAGGGTCCTGCAATCCTATGGGGGAAGGGTGGTTTTCATCCAGTCCAAACAGCTGCCAAGAAGTTCAGTGCTGAAGGACATGCAAACCCCCTGTCCCACAGCTGAGCTGGAAGGGGAAGTTACTTTTCTTGTATCAAAGCTTTTCCAGCTGCATTTCAGTAGCTGCCTTTCCCCTCCATGTTCCAGGTGATGCTGTGCCTGGCGTGGTGTCCATGGCTTGGTTTTTGGTCAGAAATGAGCTCGATGTCTGTGGAGAACCAATTCCAGCCTCCCCTGCTCCTCCTCTGACCTGGGTGTGGGTTAGGACTGGGATATATCCTACAGCTGCTGGGTTTATTATTATGGGTCTGCAAACGTGCAGCAGCCCGGGGAAACTTCTGCTCTCCCTTGGTCTGACCATAAACCAAGGGGACTTTCTGAAAATTAAAAAGACACAATTTAACCACCCCCCCAGCCCGTTCCTACCATGTGTTCCGCGCTCTGAAGAACAGCTTTGTGCCAGGATCAGGGATGAGGGATTGGACTCGCAACATTCGTCAGAGTGAGATAATTCCCAACTTCCTAGAAATGCTTCAGCTGAAGCTCAGAGATAGTGAATGACTTGCCTGTAGACAAACACTGGGGGACTGGGGACAGTGGGCAAAAATCTTATTTCTTCACAAATCAGATGATGTCAGGCCTCTGCTCTTTGTGGGCCACAGCAAACAGTGCTGCTCTCCAGTCAGGCCGGATAATCCTTCCAGGCTTAAGTGGAAAATGTCAGCTTACCAAATCAGCGACACCATCATCGCTTGAAATTGGTCATGAGGCCAATCCAGTTTTGCTTTCACTCTTTAGCACCCCATAGCAGGGCAGGGATGATAATGAACTGTACTGCACTTGACCCTAATAATTCAATTTTCTGCCTTAGTGAAGCATAAGAGCCATATTTTGAAAAACTCGTCATAGTCAGGGTACCTTTGGCCTGGGAGTCCACGATTAGAGACATAAAGTGAAACTGCACTAAAGTGCTAAAACCATTGGCTCTCCATGACTGGCTATAGGACAGGAATGTTTTGCACATGAGATCCTTGCTGGATGTAAAAGCAGTTTTTGCTGGAGAGATTAAGTATTTTTCCCATTCAGAGCAGACGAGAACACATGAAAATTGATATTCTTGACAAAATTAAATTTCTCTTCATCCGCAATGAGACTTTCTGCTTAAATCCCTGTGAAGCTTTCACTTCCAACTCAAAATGAAGAGAGAGATGGGAGGATTTGATTCACGTACCTTGACACCAAGAGCACCTTGATCTGGGTCTGAAGTTATATTTCATTTTCCAAATGCTTCACAGAAAAGTCCTTTCAAGTCTGAAAAGAAACATTTTGACTTAAAAGGAGAGTTGTAAATATTCCATCTTGGCCGTTTCCACTTCCCCACTCTGTTTTCCGTATAAATTCATGTATGAAAGAGATTTGGAGCTCTGCACTGGACCCTTTCTGACCAAGTGTTTCCCTGAACTCCCAGCCAGGCCCCCGGACTGTAAAGGGCTTTCCAAGACAGGTGCATTTGCAGTACAGCAAATTGCACAGATTTGACACTGGCAATGGTGAATAAAATCCTTTATACATGTGTTAACTCTGGGAGAAGAAATAAGTTAAGCTCATTTGTCTCCTTCCTGAGATGAATTTTTCATTTTCTCTTCCAAGCCCATTGACGTTTGTGAAATGATTTTCTGGCATTTGTTCAGTCAATAAAAACTGCAGCTGGATTTGGAGTCAGCACAAAGACCTGCCTGGCACCAGCCCTGCACAGGGGGGTGTGCACTGGGTTATCTCAAAATCTCTGATTCTTATCTCATTTGGATACTCTTCGATATTGGCTTTTTGTGTCTGTGTCACAGCTGTCAGCGAGGCAGGGAAGGGTGGCTGATGAATTCTGCCAGCTCTCCACCTCTGGAAAACACAACAGAGAACAGCTTTGGAGCTGTAAGGGAATCATCAGCAGCCTGACAAAAACCATCAAACTCCTCAGTGTAAACTCACAGCCACTAATTCACACCAAACCTGCATTTCACACAGTCTAACACCCCAGCCTGAGGCTCCATGGCCTGGGAAGTCTTTGGGCTGAGTAAATCATTGAATCATGCAATATTCTGAGCAGGAAGGGACCTCAAGGATCACCCAGTCCCACCCCTGGCCCTGCACAGACACCCCAACAACCCCACCCTGGGCATCCCTGGCAGCCTCGAGGCCTGTGCCCATTCCCTGAGGAGCCTGGGCAGTGCCCAGCACCCTCTGGGGGAAGAACCTTTCCCTGATCTCCAACTTAACCCTTCCTGGCCCAGCTCCAGCCATTCCCTGGGTCCTGTCCCTGCTCACAGGGAGCAGAGATGTGGATCCAGAGAACTGGATCCAAAACTATTTTTCAAATTTCGATGTTTAGTTGCCACTTTGTAAAAAGGGGGAAAAAAGTCTCCTGTGACATCTCAAGCATCCTGTGGAACAGAGAAGTAATTTTCTTCTTCCCTGGGCACATCTCCGAACCCGAGATGATAACTCTGTTTTCCAGCAAACCTTGGACAGGACAACCTGGTCTCATGGAAGGTGTCCCTGCCCTTGGCAGGCAGTTGGAATGAGAGGATCTTTAAGGTCCCTTTCAACCCAAACCATCCCATGAGTCTGTGATTCTTCAACTTTTCCTGCAAATTGAGTAAAGCAGTGATTTAACAAATAAATAAAGCTTTCTATTGGCGCACTCTGTCAAACAGGGGGATGAATTTAAAGGAAAACTGTTCCTTTAAACTTCGCAGTGCTTAGAAATTGTGGGATCTGCCTCTGTACCCTTTGAACAGGAAAGTGGAGGAGGCAAAGGGGGAAATCTCCTAATGAGCTGCCAAACACTGAAAGAATTAATAAGTATGGATCATTCTTATTGGCCTGACCCAGGGTGCCACAGAATTCATTGGGAGTCTCAGCACTGATTTCTGAGGATGCCAGGCTGAGGAGAAGAGGAATAGAAGAGGAATAGATTGACTTTGGGAAGTCAGTGGGGATCTATTGACTTGTGCTGCTAAAAACCTGCCCATCCTCACTGAGTCGGAGCACGGGGCTGGGAAGGGAGCAGCCTTTAATTAGGAGTGAGGCGGGTTCGAACTCCATACTCCTATCTCCCCCTAATTAATTCCAGGATTAATTTTAAAGCTAATTTTGTTTTTTTCTGAAAGTTTTTATTCCAGAGATGCCCTTTGCTGCAGCCAAGGAGAGCTGTACAACACTGCCTGCACAGGGCTGCTTGGAGAAGGGGAGCAGGCAGCAAAGAGAGCTGAAATGCTCATTTTTTAAACCACTAAATAGCTAAATAAACTTTACTGCCATTTGCCAGCCTGTCAAGTGGTGTTTCAGTGTGTTTGTGGAGGATGTTCAGGTGTTTAGGGACAGATCTGTAAGTAGAAGAAGTAAAACTTGCCATCTGTAGAGAAAATCTGCTTTCTCCTCACTGTGGCTGAGGTCGCAGCAGCTCCACACGTGCTGCCAGCAGAGTTTGCTTCCTCAGACACCACCTGCTTGGTGATCTGTGTTTATCAGTGAGGGAGGGCTTCTTTTGATCAACCTCATCTGGTTTGGGTGAGGGGTTTGCTTTTCCTGCAGGGAAAGTCAGGCTGATTGAAAGTAGTCTGAGTTATGGGTTCCAGGATATACCCCAGGACAATCCTTCCCTTGCTGGCTCTCCTGGTGTCACTGCCCTGAGATAATTAGTAGCTTTTAAAGTTCTTTTGTGAATTGGTGAGAAATGCAGCTTTTTGCTCCAGCAGAGTTTTCCACTGACTTGGTTGCCAGGGGAAGCTCGAAACTGACACCCAGGAACGATGGGAAAACCAGAAAACCAGTAAGAGAAGCCAAGATTTATTCACCAGTGTGGTGTCCTGTGAACACTCCTGTTGCTTTTTCCATTCCCTCACCATCTCTTTGCCCCATGGCAAGGAGAAGGAGCTCTGCAGATCTCTCTTGGAGCACAAGGCAGGGGAGGTTGTGTTTGCTGTGACTTGCATCAGATTGCACATATGCAGCTCGTCCCTCACTAAAGAACAAGGACTACAGGAGCTGAGGATGTTATTTTGGTCAAAAAAGGTTTCACTGGAGAAAATAAAACTCATTTTTTAATGCTGTAGTAAGGAGATTTCACACTCTGGTCTTGCAAGTGTAACAGAAGCTCTAATGGGATCTCCATCTTCCTGCCAAGCCTTGGGATTTGGCATCACCCCCTGTCATCAATATGCAACTAATGACTCCAGCCATTAAATCATCCCGGGTGCCTTTTCCTGCTGAGTACGAGGAAAAGACCTGTAATGGCTATTTTGGGGGTGTGCGTCTGTTTGTCTGGAAGGACTTGGAGCTTAGAGGGATTAATGTTCCCCAAAAATTTACACTGGAAATATTTTAGGTGAGTGTTTTCCTTCCCTGCAACTGTGTCCTTGTGGCATTGCTGAGGTGGCTCCCTGGTTGTCCTTCCCTGTCCTTTTCCTGCACTTGTCCTGCCCTGCCCTGCTGGAGCACAGCAGGACTTTGCTCTTGGTGTCTTCAGGAACTACTGAAGATGTGAGAGGTCCCCTCTATCTGCAATATGGGTGTGGCCAGCTCTCCTGACATCCCAGGATTTCTTGATGAAGACCCAAACACACCCAGGAATTGTCAAAGGCTCTCCATTACCATTTAACAAAGCAATGTGTTGGCAGTGCAACAAAAATTCCCATACTTTTGTCAGCTGAGTCATCCAAGTGATTGCCTTGACTCAGGGCTGGATTTCTTCTTCCCACTCTTGGGAAGCAGATGACACTCAGCATCTTTTCTTTCCCTGTTTTGATTCCAATGAATCGCCTTTCAAATGAGAAGGTTCGTCCTGGAGAGGTCCTGGCTTTGCTGAAGGTCTGATTTAAGAAGGATACCTGAGGCTCCATGTCTGTGCTGCTTGTTCCTTCCAGCTCTGCCCTCTGCCTTGAGGGGTTTATTCCCAGTTTTCCCAGGCCTCTGGCCTTGGGAACACTTTGGGATGTGTTTTATCTCCTCAGGGACACAGAGCTGGAATCAAGCATCATTCAGGCTCTGCACGGGTTTAAAACTGTTTTTCACTCAGTGCAAGAGGCCAGAATTCAGAACTGATCCATGCATTTCCCAATTCATAACCTGAATTAACTCTCTTAGATGCTGCTGCTGGAAAAAAAAAACTTTTCTCATCTGCTTAAGGGATTATTTTGGTACAGAATTATACAAAAGATAAAGAAATGCTGCTTTAAAGGGCTTTTTCACTGAAAGCTTTAGGGTTTCAAAATCACTTTGGAAGTATCTACCCTGATCTGAAGACAATCTCATTGTTTCATCTCTACTTCTAAATATCACTCTACACATGCTCAAAACTATTTGTTTGTTTGTTATTTCTATGTTTTCATTTGAAATGAAATGAGGTTCATTGAAATCTGCAATGAAACTCAAAGTGTATGGTCTCCAGTTCTGATCAATGGAAGCTCAGAGAACAAGGAAAATATTATAAGGAATAAAATTCTTCAACTGCTTCCCTTGCATCTCCAGCAATGGGGTTGTGTTAATGCTGGGATTCTTGTCAAAGCCTCACCGGGAGACTCGTTTTCTACCTGAGAATGACTCTAATGGCTTTTTTAAGAAGCACCCAAATAGCTTAAGAATAATCCAAATCCTGCTGAAGCATTCCAAATGGGCTCTTTTGGAAAAGGAGACAAGGATTTATGGCTGGGGAGTACTTGTTGCACTGAGCGTGGAGAACTATGGCTCCAATAACAATGAGATTTATGGCTTCCAATCCATCAGAGCCTGAGCTGCACAAGAGCTTTTTATGACTGGAACTCTGTCAAGACAGTGCAGGCACCTGGAGGTGAAGGCTCTATTTTCATGAGTAAAAGTTACAATTGAATAGTTTTTGTTGTCAGAAAAGATTCCTCAATCAGCTGTAGATTAAAGGGAAAACCAGCTCTCCCAGAGGGTTTATCAGGAGGGAAGTACAGTGAGGGCAGCAAGGCTGGGGGATGTAATGGAATCAAAGGATGGTCTCAATTTGTGTTTGCAAAAGGTTCTTCTTTGGGTTTGACACCTCTTTCGGTGGCTGCCAAGCAGGTGCTGTGCTGGGTCATGGAATTCTGGAATATCCTGAGCTGAGAGGGACCCCAAGGATCACCCAGTCCCAACCCTGACCCTGCACAGACACCCCAACAACCCCACTCTGGGCATCCCTGGGAGCGGTGTCCAAACGCTCCTGGAGCTCTGGCAGCCTTGAGGCCGAGGCCGTGCCCATTCCCTGGGGCGCCTGGGCAGTGCCCAGCACCCTCTGGGGGAAGGACCTTTCCCTGATCTCCAACTTAACCCTCCCTGGCCCAGCTCCAGGTTGTGCTCGTTGGGGCCCAAGGCTCACTATGAGCACAGGAAAGCATCAAGGTGAGCCCATGTTGGGGTGGAACTGGAGGGTGTTTAAGGGCCCTTCCAGCCCAAACCATCCTGGGATTCTGTGATATAATTTCTAATAGTAAGAAAAAATAGCTGCCCTCAAATCCCTTTCCTGCTGGAATCCTTGTGACTGTTGTTGTATGTCCCTGCACCCCCTGCTCCTCCTGAGTTTTGGTTATCCCTGTTGGAGCTCTTGGCTGCTCTGGATTTCCAGGTCACTGTTCCTGCCTGCAGGAGCTTCCAAGCTGGTTATGTTCAGGTCTTGTCTCTTCCCTGCTCACACTCTGCTGAGGGAGAGCATCACCTTTATCCCAACCCAAAAACACTTCCAAGAAATGAGGTCAGCCTGCACTGCCCCAAATCCCGCAGCTGCCCCTTTCCCAGGGTTTCCCAAGCCTCAGCTCAGTGTAGTTGGAAGCAGACTGTGCCCTGAGCCGCTGCCTTCTTGCTGTGACCCTGCCTTGCTTTGAATCCCGTGACTTTCTTTTCTTGGCTCCAGGGTTCCTCTCATCTTGATGCAGATATCCAAGTCTGAAGGAGTCATTCTGGGCTTGCTTTGTAGTTCTTGAGGAGTCAGACACTCCTAGAGGGAAATTCTTCTTCCCTACCCTCCATCCACTTCCCAAGAGAGATATCTCTCATCCTTCAGGGCTGCTCCTTCTCTCTGATAATTGCAAAGGTGCCCACTCAGACCTGGATGGGTTTTGTTTGGCTCAGCCAGAGCAGATAAATGTCCCCACCTGTACAATTAACCAAAAAAACCCACCCCAGTTCTACACACGACATTGAGTAAAAGGACGGAAAATGTACAAATGAATTCCCAGAGGTGCAGTTTAAAAGTACACTCCACTCCACTTAAGTCTAAAGTTATCCTAAATAATTCCTCCCGACAGTTTAATGGTGGGGATTTTGCTGTAATGCTTCCTCCCTGACATTTGCAATGACCCAGTTTACTGTTTTTACAAATAATAATTTGTCTTAATTTTCTCTTTGAAGTAGCAAGGAAAAGAATAAATGGGTGAAATCTGAACCTGGTAACCTTGCTGGATATTGTAGGTCAATGAATTATCTTCGTGCACAGCTTAGTGTTCCAGGTTTCCACTTGAGTGGATGAGGGCTCTTTAATGCTTGTTAAAATAGCAGAGATAAGTGATTGCTGTCTGAGGATGGAAAACATTGAATAATGCAAAGATCTGTGGATTTTGTGATTTTACTTGGCTGGGGGAGAAAAATCCTTTGGTTCTTTCAAAGATGGATAATAAAAGCTTTCTTTTAAATTCAGACTCTTCATGTTTTTGAGCCAAACATGGCTCTGAAAAAGTAATAATGCATTCCTGATGAAATGTTCCAGTTGGGCTATGCCAGGCATCTCTGACCTGGTTTTCAATGAAAAAATCCAGCACAGGCTGAAGATTATTCCATTCTGAAGCCAGGAAACCTTTCTAGAGCTGCTAGTGCAGCTGAAGTTCTGGATGCAGGTTCTGAATGCTCTGGTGACCAAAGCTGGTGGCCAAACGTGATTTACTCTACAGAGACCTGATTCTACGAAGTCCTTCAAAGCAGGATGAGTCTTCTCAAGGAAAACTCAGGAGTTTTAATGAGGCAGAAATGTTCATGGAATGAGCCTGACTTCCCTAGTTGTATTATTTTATCCAGACAAATTAAAATCTTCAAGGCCACAGACAACTTTTTCAAGACATCAAAAAATTTTGGCAAGAAACGAAAAATTTTTAATGAAAACCAAGTTTGCCACTTTTTAAACTTCCATTTTTCTCTGCAGATTTTCTGATGGACTGAAAATAAGGTTCTCCAGGGCCCATTTCAGCCTCTCCAAACATCAGTTTCATTTCTCCTTCTGTACAGGAGGAATGAGACTCATTTACCCAATTTCTGGGGCTCAGCTCTTACCACAGATGGCCCTCCCTGCACTCGTGCTGTCTCAGCTGCCTCCTGGAAGCAATATCTGAAATGAGGTCCACCCTTTGGAATCCCAGTGCCTTCAATCGTGGTCATGGATTCACATTTTCAGCACTCAAGACTTGCACAATTTTTTCCTTTCTGGTAAACAAGTGTCGTATTCAACTTTTCTAATATTTTATTGTCAACATGTGAGAAAATAATAATTACACCCTGCTCTGCAGGACTGGGAATTCTAATCAACACCAAAGTAGGATCTGTACATAATTAGAAGCTTGTTTTAGTTGCTTTTTTAGAATTTATCTCTCAAGCAATTGTCAGTGTCAGCTACATGGTTTAAACCAGCAAATCTAAAAGTGACACTTCATTGTTAGAGCTGTTCTTGCAGATAAAATCACCAAAACTGCTGGAAGACCAAAAAACCTGCTGGAAAAAGTTCCCCAGATCAGTCAGATGCATTGTCGGGTTGTCTGAAAGCTTTTGGGGTTTGAACCCAGAGCCAGGATTTGTCTGTACCTTGTTGCTGTGAGGTTTAGGGCTCTTGCTGTCACCCCAGGTGTCAGGGAAAGGGCACTGTCGCTGTTTGAGGTTTGGAGCAGGAACAGACACTGAAATCACATCCCCAGGAGTTGATCTGGGAGCCTCGGTCACAAAAGGGACATTTAGAAATGGAGTTGGAGAGTCCAAAGAACTTTCATTCCACTTGAGCCAGTCCAGGGTTGGAACCCAAACTCACGAGGTCTTTTCAGCAGTTCCTCAATTGTGGTTGCAGTTTGTTCTTTGAACTTGCACATGGTTCAGGCAGTGATGGGCCCCATAATTTCCCACCTCTCTGCCTCAGCTCCCCCCTGGCTTCCAACTGTGCCACACTCAGGTGTCCCTCTGGCATCAGGACAGACACGGACCTGTTGGAGCAGGTCCAGAGGAGGCCACGGAGATGCTCCAAGGGCTGGGGCCCCTCTGCTCTGCCAGGCTGGGAGAGCTGGGAGTGTTCACCTGGAGAGGAGAAGGCTCCAAGGAGACCTGAGAGCCTCTTCCAGTGCCTAAAGGGGCTCCAGGAGAGCTGGGGCCAAACATTTTAGCAGGGCCTGTTGCAATAGGACAAAGAGTGATGGTTTTCAACTGAAAGAGGGTTGATTTAGACCGGATATAAGGAAAAAAAATTTAAATTATGGTGAGGAGGCCCTGGCACAGGGTGCCCAGAGCAGCTGTGGCTGCCCCTGGATCCCTGGAAGTGTCCCAAGCCAGGTTGGACAGGGCTGGGAGCAACCAGGGACAGTGGAAGGTGTCCCTGCCCATGGCAGGGGTGGCACTGGGTGGGCTTTAAGGTCCCTTTCCCACCTAAACCAGTCTGGGATTCTCTGATCTGGCCATGTTTGATGCTGGAATACTCCTGCTCTCCTCCAGCCTTCAGGACAGGGACTCTTCCAGGAGCAGAGCTGGGCAAGGTGCCACAACAGAACAGTATTTCAGGCTGCAGGACCTGTCTGTGCTAAAAGCAAGGGGAACTCAATCCTTGGTGTGCTCCTGTGTCTGTCTGCACTGCCAGAAGGCAGCTGGTGAGCTGAAATATCATCAGAGATCAAATGTTTGGGAGCTCAAAGTGGGTGGAGGTGGAAAAGTGCCTGGGACAAACAATCCTGAGCAGTTTTATCCCCAGACTGCTCAGAGGGTGCTGGCTGCAATGTTCTGTCTGCTCTTTTCTGCCTGGGCCTGTCATTTATTCCCTCATTGACTTTCAGTCTTTAAGCTGCTGTTAATTTAAGAAGCTCCCTTGTTCACCTCTCTTACAGATTCAAGAGCTCTTCTAGCTGAGATGGATTGGGATCCCTGGAAGGGCAGTAAAATGCTGTGTATGGCAGTGTTTTACCCAGCTCCTCCAATCCCTTTTTCCTGCATCTTGCTCTGCAGTTGGATCCATGGATCCAGGCCCACAGTGCTGCTCCTGAGACTGCACTGCCTTCATTAAGTGCACACACGTACTAAATTCTCTTGATTTTTGTCTTTTTTCTTCCCAAGCACCTGAGAAGTCTGGGCAAATGTGGGAAGGCAGGGAAAGATCTTTTAAATGCATTATAGATCCTATTTTAACTCAACTAATTATAGCTACAGTGTAATTAAAATATTGTGAAGGAAGAGAAAATAATCATGCTGAACTGAAAGTGCATTAACACCTTGCGTCTGCAGAGTTCTGAATCACTGCACCTTTGTACCTGACAGCAAAATGCTCAACAGCCCCTTCTGCCAGAAACCCCAAACCTGCTGAGAACAGCCTTTCTTTCCTCCCCAGGGGCAGCTCCGACCTCTGCTCCCTGTGACAGGGACAGGACAAGGGAACGGCTGGAGCTGAGCCAGGGGGATCTGGAATGGAGATCAGGGAAAGGTTCTTCCCCCAGAGGGTGCTGGGCACTGCCCAGGCTCCCCAGGGAATGGGCACGGCCCCGAGGCTGCCAGAGCTCCAGGAGCGTTTGGACACCGCTCCCAGGGATGCCCAGGGTGCCCAGGGGTACCCAAGGATTGTTGGGGTGTCTGTGCAGGGCTGGGAGTTGGACTGGGTGATCCCAGTGGGTCCCTTCCAGCTCAGGATATTCCCTGATTCCATGATCTGTTGGCTCAGTGGTCCTGGTCAGAGGGGGAAACATCTCCTGCTGCTCCTACAAACTCCCTCCTATTCCCTTTCCTAAAGGTGAGAATAAACACATTGAAATGATGGCAACTACAAATCAAAATGTCACACCAGAAGAAAAATCATTGTTACATAAAATTTCTCCTTTTCTATCGGAAAGTTCCAGCAGGAGAAATGAAAAATGTTGAACTTGGTTTCATGAGCCGGGATTTTTTTTTTCAGTTACAAGCAGCAGAACAAGCCATTGTGCCTGCAAAACAAATGCAACTATTTCCTGAGCAGCTCTACCTTAGTGATTTCAAGACTAATAAATTTGCTGGTGGAAAAATATTATTACACTGAATATTCATCAGTCACAGAAAAGCACCAGATATGTCAAAGATTGGGGGTAATACATCTGAGATAAATATCCTTATACAGGTCAGTCAAATCCCTTCAATCCCAAAGCAGGTGAATTACTTTGCTCAGTGCCATGGCATATTCCTGCTGCAGAAATGCAGGGAAGGATGAATGTTTTTCTGTGACTTTGAGTGAAGCAGTGATTATGAGGCGCAGCACAGAAATGACAGGGGGGATTTCCATGTCCCATGTCCCGCTGGAGGTCAGGCAGGATGGGGATGACAATATTTCCTTCTGGCCTCAAAGAAATGCATCTGTGAAAATATGATCAGAGCTTATGGGCCATTGGATCTATGTGCTCAGGGATGATTTTTTTAGCACTAAAAATGACATTATCTGCAAGAACAAATAAGCTGCGTCTGCCGGAGTCGGCAGTTGAGCTTGGAAATGGGAAAAGTATGAGGAGAAAATCCCAACCTGCTTAATTGCCTCACAAATCAAAGCTATGGGCAATAACTCCTGTTTAGGGGAAATTCAGATGAGAAATATGATTACTGCTCTCTGCAGGGGAAAGTCAGCACTTGGACAAAATGAGGACTGTTTTTTTCCAAGTGATTCCAGTGCCAGGGCCTCACTTGCCAGAGCTCCTTGGGAAGGTCAAAGCTTTCCCCTCTTTCAGCAGTTTTGTGCAGGTCAGAGTGGACTTGAGCTGGTGCAGCTTCTCCCATGGGGTGGGTTGATGTCCTTCCATGTGCACCAGGCAAAACTCAGGGCACTCTGTGGGCCAGTCCATGGAAATTCAAATGTCTATGGGAAAAACAAAGATAAAAATCTTCATTTTCTTTTCAGGAAAACAGCTTGGTTAATAAAATGAAAACATTTTATTAATGGGGCAGCTGGTGAAGTGTTTTTATATAAATAACACCTACGTGAGCACAGTGTTGGTGTTCACATGCATTAAACTTCCAGAATGTTCTGTGCAGAGAACCAAATTTCTTTTCAGTATGAGAAAAAGTTTGTTTTACTTGATCTGAGTCGTGCATAAATCCAGTGCCAAATGACTCTGGCAGGTTCAGCCTGTGCTGGAGTGACACGAGGGCCAAGCTGGTATCTGATAGTTGGGGCTTTCTAAAGAGGATCTTGAAGAGATGGGAGCAATCCATGTACCAAAACCACCCAGCACAGATATAACCCTGAATGTCTGGGTGCAGGGGGGGGTTGTGCTTCTTTGCACGAACTCTGGGGTTTGGGTTTGGCCGTTCTCTGCCTGTTCCCATGGCCGTTTGCATCCTTGTCTGTCAGATCACTGCATGCTGGAATTCCCAACGCTGCAACCTTTGTGGCTGTGGCTCTGTGCAGCCTCGGGGCAAGTGCCAGCCCTCAGCTCCCTCTGGTCCAACTCAGGTCTCCTTTTTCCTCCCCATTCTGAGCCCTAGAGTGACTTCCCTTTTTTCTGGAGAGGGAAAGCTGCTCCATGGGTGGCAGAAGGACTTGCCCAGGGGCAGAGGGGGACTCAGTCTGAGCCATGGCCATGGCAGGGGTTCCTCCAGCACCTCCATTCCTTACCCAGGGGATCTGCTCCAGGCAGAGGAGGAGCTGGCTTGGTGGAGCAGCTGGGAGGGGAGTGTGGAAGCTCAAGGAGAGGTTGAAGGTGTGAAGGACGGGGTGAAATCCCCTCAGCATGGGGAGTGTTGCAAGGGTGAAGCCACTTTCCTTTTTTTCTTGGCATTATTAAAGGATTCAAGTGGAATTTAATTGGTGCTTTAGCCTTGAGCTGCCCTAGCGTGGGAGCTGCAGAGCAGCCACTCAGTGCAGAGCCAGGGAACTCGAGCTCTCACCTTCCCTGTCCTCGCCAAAGCAAACAAATAAACAAACACTCCAGTAATTAACTGCACACCCAGGCTGTGAGGAGCAGTGCTGGGAGATACCACCCAGGAGAGGGCAGGAGGAAAACGAGGAGCCTGAAAAAGCTGATCCGGGAAAATAATGAACATCTCCTGTGGAGGAGGATGCAAAAGGAATCTGGGCACTAAATTCCTCCTTCTTAGAACTGTAGAATCAGAGATTTTTTTAGCTTGGAAAAGCCCTCTGAGATCATCACGTCCAACTGTTCCCCCAGCTCCGCCAAGGCCACCACTGACCATGTCCCCAAGTGCCACATCCACAAGGATTTTAAATCCCTCCAGGGCTGGGAACTCCACGACTGACTCAACCATCACTCTCCATCATCTGCCTGGAGCAGGTGGAAAGGTCAAGCTGCAGGAGGGAATCTTGCTCTGATTATCCATGTCAGGGCTTTCCTGCACAGCTCTGGGCCCTCCCACCACCTGAACTGCTGAGTCACAATGGCAAGGAATAACCCTGGGCATAAGGACTCAAGGACACCCTGTGGGAGATTTAGACCTGGTCTAAAAACCAGCTTGGGTTTGGACCAGCCCCAAAGGGTTTTTCTTACAGGAATTCCTACTGCAGTTCAAGGAGCAATTCCCATCCTGCTGCAGAGAGAAAGAGTTAAATTGGAGTGACCTGAGCAGCTCCCCATGACTGCCAGCAGTACCCAAGGACAGTCCGAGACACAGCTTTGCCCACGTCAGGCACAGGGCACTGCAGGGTGACGGAGGAACGGCATTGTGCTCCAGGCTGAGCCAAAACAGGACTGGGTCACTCTGCCAGAGCTGCACAGAAAGTTCTTTTTGCCTGTGCTTCCCTTCAGCTGAGTCATTGCTTGGGAGAGTTCAGCAGCAGCTGCTCTGCAGGGAAACAACAAGCAGGCACCAGGGCAGCCCCTGTGTGTGCCATGTGCTGGATCTGGTGCCTCGTTTGCTCCATCTGTGGAATAGATATCAGTTCTCTGTTCCTCTGTAACTTCCTGGGAGATGCAGCCATGGGACTGTTACATGGGAACGGCTGTGCCAGGTCAGGCACAGATTAGGCTGGGAGGCTGTCCCAGCTCTCTGCTCCCAGGATTCCAGCCATCTGAGAGCAAACCAGAAAAGCTCTTCCAGCAGATGTCCACAAACTCCTTTGTTGGCTAATCTGTGCCCTGCAGGGTTGGTCCTGGCAGAGCACTCCAGGTCCTCCCAGCACAGGCACCTTCCACTGTCCCAGGGCACTCCAAGGGTAGCCCAGCCTGGCCTTGGACACTGCCAGGGATCTGCTGCTCTGGACAGCCTGTGCCAGGGCCTCTCCACCCTGATAAAGAATTCCTGAGCTCATGGAGCATCTCCTGAGTAAAGTCCTGAGTGTGGATGTGTGTGTGACGGCTGCTGCAGTTGGAGAAATGAGCAGAACACCTTTTCCAAACGTGTATTCCTTGCAGACAGTCCTTGAGCTTCTTCAAGTATTCCCTGTAAAAATGTGTCATGTCCGAGAAACTCTGAGTCCAGTCCAGATCCACTCAGTTAATATGAGCTGTAAATGTGCCCCAACAGAAAATGTCAAAACAAGAACCATCACAACAGGAGGTAAAACTGTCGAAACTGAAGGCTGGGAGGTTTAGAAGGTTCTGTTTCACGTCCCACTGAGTGATTCTGCAGAGGACTCATCCCCAAGGCAAACCTGGAAATCACCCAGTTCCCCTGGAAGCGATGGAGAAATGGAATTGAGCTGGAAGCATCCAGGAAAGTTTGGCATGGCCAAAACCTGGTCCTGGTCCTGAAGGGCAGGTCTGGGATTTGCACAAACAGGAAAAACCCGAGATTCCCTCTCCTCTGGCTGCATCTGTGCTGTGTCCAGCAGTTCATCTTTAGGGGACAGACAGAGGTGCCAAATTCATCTCCTTGTCCTCCCCAGAGTGTGGAAAAGCCCGAGGAGTTCCTAGGATGATGTTTAGATGGCCCACATGGGAGATGATGCCTCCAGCACAGAGAAACCTCATCCAGGGTTGATCAAGAGAAGTCCATTGTGCTGTGGAGTTCATAAAGAGCTCTGGATACAGCACAGTAGTTGTGCCAAGGCAGCAATAAACTCCTGCAAAATGCATTTTATTGGGCTCTTGTGGGTGCCCCGGGGGAATTGTGGTGCAGGAGCTCGGGGAGAATTGTTTCCATCTGTCTCAAGTGGACTCTGGGGAGCTGTTGGTGCTTCGAGTGTGGAGTTATCCTGGAGTTCATCCACTGCACCCCCTGCCAGGCACCACGGCACGAACCTCCCTGACATTTCCATCACCATCTCCAGCAGCCTTTGCTGGCAGCAGCCCCTCTGATTGCCTCCCACTTTATTTTTAAAAACTTTGGCAGAAAACTTTATTTCAAAAAACCAACTTCGTGCAAACTAATTTGATCTTTTGCAGCCCAAGAAAACACAGTCTAGCAGGAGCATCACTGAAATAATGGATACAACAAACCCCAAGGACTTTGGCTGTTCCAGCCATGGCAGGAAGTTGGAACTACATGATCTGTAAATTCCTTTCCAACCCAAACCATTCTGGGATTACAGGATTATTCAGTTTTCTCAGCTGGAACCTTCTGCAGATGGAAGACAACCCAAGAAGGGATGGAAAATGATGTGGAAGAGGCCTTTACTATTTCTGTGTCTCCCCTTCAATGATTGCTCACCTCAGTTGTAGGAAGGGTCTGGGAACAGCCGTGGAAGCTGCTGGAACAGAGGGAAATGTATCTGTTGAGCAACAGCCTCCACACCTTGGTTTGTACCACTGCTAACTGGGATTTCCTGGAAATTCAGCCCTGTTTCTCCAATCCTGCCTCCAACTTACTGAATTTCCCCTACACATGAAGGAAGAACACAAGGGCAGCTGAGTTTGTCTCCTGTCTGATCTCCTGTACAGCACAGGGCATTTCCTGCCTGCTATGTCTGACCCCCCCCACCCCCCTTGCAGTGCAGGGAACTGTGGCCTCTGGGGCCTGTTGTTCTCCATTAACTGTCAAGAGAATCCAGATAACTCATTCAGATGGAGATATCAACACTGGGGATGTTCACATTTGGACAAAGAGCATCAGCCCAGAGTGTCTGAGCACAGAGATACAGCTCATCACACTTTAGGTGTCCAGAGAGGGGATGTCAACAGCTGAGCCAAGGCTGCCTTTTGCTTCCCCAGCACAGATAATTCAGTCTCAGACATTAGAAAGAAGGATGACAAACCTCCGCTTTGGCTAGGCAAGGAGTCAGTGTGGCTAGCAGGATGTCAATACAGATTTTGTGGATGATTCCAGGTGGGATTGAGCCCAAGTGCCTCACACAGTCATGGAGCAAAGGCTGAGTCTGTGGCCACACATCATCATTTGTCAGAGCTCACCCTGATGGTTTAGGGAAAAATATCCCTGAGCCCAGTCTTCCTGAATGTGCTGACTGAAATTCCCCAGACTCCAGCATAGTAAAACCAAACCCATGACTCTGCTGTCCTGTCACAACAGCTTAGCAGCATACAGATCGCTCGCAGTGGGCATCTGTAACTGAGCACACAGAACGCTCACCCAGAGAGAAAGAGCCTCATGCTGCTGGGGAGGGCTGAGGATGCAGGAGTGATGCTGGCTGTTACCTTGGCAACCATCCCCATCTGGGAGGAATCTGAGGCAGGCGCTCTGACCCCTGCCAAAAAATGTTTGAACATTTAATGACTTAAATAAGGTAATAATTCTTGGCTGTTGGGAAAGGGGGAAGTGTTGTAGCCCCAGCTGAACATCCTTGGAACCATAATGGGGGAACTCAGCATGGGCTGAGTTCCACAGGTTGGGAATTTGGCAAAGAAGGTGCCACCAAAGCCCATTCAAGAGACAGTTGGAAAGGAATAGGGCCTGATTTCCCACTTATTTCCATTCTGTTATTCCAAATCTATGGAGAATTTCCTTCTAAAAGAAGACAGGGTGGTTGAGGTCGCTGGCAATATCCAGGGCATGGGTCAGTGGTGGCCTTGGCAGTGCTGGGGCACGATTGGACTCCATAATCTCTGAGGGCTTTTCCAACTTTAATGAATCTCTGATTCCACAGGTCTAGGAAGGAGGAATTTAGTGCCCAGATTCCTTTTGCATCCTCCTCCATAGGAGATGTTCATTATTTTCCTGGATTGGTTTTTTCAGGCTCCTCGTTTTCCTGTCTGCCCCCTCCTGGGTGATGTCTCCCAGCACTGCTCCTCACAGTTAATTACTGGAGTGTTTGTTTGTTTGTTTGCTTTGAAGAGGACAGGGAAGGTGAGAGCTGGAGTTCCCTGGCTCTGCATTCCGTGCCTGGGGAATTGCACCTGCACAGGTCTGGCCTGAAGTGTAGAATCTGAGAATGGAATCCTGGCATGGTTTGGGTTGGAAGGACCTTAAAGCCCAACTAGTACCACCCCTGCCGTGGGAAGGGACACCTTCCACTATCCCAGGTTACTCCAAGCCCTGTCCAACCTGGCCTTGGACACTTCCAGGGATGAGGCAGCCACAGCTGCTCTGAGCACCGTGAACTGCTCAGTTCAGAATTGCTCCTCTCATGTTATTCACAGAATTTTCAGTTGTTGACCCCAGAGCAGTAAGAAAACACCCACAAAAATCTCATTCTCTCATGTAATTCAGATTTTGAGCTGCAGTTTAAGGTTATCTCTGAATTGTCTGTTACTATTTATTTAACAGAGAACAATCAGATAAAAATCCAGATACCTGGAAGATCCTGAGACATGAAAAACCTTTGTAAAAAATGTGGAGTTCCAGTTTTGTTTTTCCAAACAGGAACTCAGACTGTGTTCAGTACAGTCTTCATATTTATCCAAGGATCATAAAATTGAGATTTCTGTGCAGCAAGCAAACAGAGGAATGTGTGGGGATGGGTACAAAGGCAAATGTGAGCTGAAGAGAGATAAGTTAACTAAAAGCCTGGATCCTGTGTGTCTACAGAGAAAGCTCTGTTAATTGAAACGAAAACCTTCCCTGGATCATTTCTCTTCACTAAATCTCTTCTTGGAAACAGTTTTTGGTCAAATATTCCTGTGCCTGTATCATCAATGTTGTAGCACAGAATCACAGAATTGCTGAGTTTGGAAAAGACCTCTGAGATCAAGTCCAGCCTCTGACCAAACTCCATGTGGGGCTTGAGGCCTGGAGGGGACAACACCATGTCCAGAACACTCAGCATTCCAAGGATTGTGTTTTCTCTCTGCATCCAGAGAAGGGCTTAAAGCAGTCTCCCATATCCCATGGAGCACTGCGGGGCTCAGGCTGTTCATCATTCCAGGATGGATTGGTCTTTTCCTGTTCTCAATGAAACTTTGCAAAAGCTTCTGATTGTTCTGATGCAAAATGAGAACAAATGTGCAAACCTCCAGGAGTTTCACAATTCATTTTCTCCAGCCATGCCAGATTCCTGGGTGGTGCCATTAATCTTCCCAGTGGGATCGCTGGATTTCTCACTAGAGATCTGCTCCTTGCTGACTCTGGATCCATGTGTGTCTTCCCCACACTCTCCATGGATAAATGACAGTGCAGAGCCTGTGCCCCTTACCCAGCCCCACTCCTGCTGCTGCTGCTCCAGTCCTGCCCTGCTCCTGGTGGATCAACCTTCATCCTGTGATGTTTAAGGATGGCAGCTGTGACATCCCTCCCTAAATTTCACCACTCTCATGTTTTTGCAGCCCTGATCCTTCAAGATATCTGGATGTGGCTTTCTGACTAAGGAAGGGTCTCCACTGTCTGTGGGACACTGTTCCCTGCTGGTCCATCTTGCCTTAGGAAAGGCTCACATGTTCCAGTGAGCAATGTGGTCCGGGAGCAGAGAGATGTCTCCACAAAACCCCTGGTGGAAATGAAAAGCAGCGTGAGTTGGAGTTCCTGGCAGAGCTGTGCCCTTTGTCCAAGGGGAGTAGGGGGATGTGGCCAGAACAGAAATTCAATGCATCAGTCTGGCTCCATGGTTACTAAGAAACAGAGGGATGCTGCTACACTGGAGTTATTTCATTCCCTGATGAGACAGGGATGCTCAAGCTGAAATATAAATTTATTTCTTTGAAATGATTCTGTTTCTCTAAGACAGGAGCCAGCACCCCAATTTAATCTGCACTGCCAGTGGATGCTCCTGGTTGCTCTGCTTTCTGTTCTTCAGCAGAAGGGGATGGGCACCTCTGTGTGCTTAATTAGTTTTTCTCTTTTTTTTGCATTAACCCACGTTGCCTTCAGCAGATCAGGTTTTATCCTCAGTAAAAATAATGAAAAGGAATTGCTCCAGATGAAGGAAAAGTTGCCACCTGTTTTTCAACTGAGCTTCAGGAAATCAGCAGGACAAGGCAGAGACAGCAAAAAAGGTGATGGTCAGGTTTGGCAAAAACAGGTTTATGCTTAAAAGGGGTGAGGATTTTTCCACAGAATCCCAAAATCACTGAGGTTGGAAAAGAGCTCCCAGCCCATCAAGTCCAAGCTGTGTCCAATCCCCACCTTGTCCCCAGCCCAGAGCCCTGAGTGCCACCTCCAGGCCTTCCTTGGACACCTCCAGGGATGGGGACTCCAAACCTCCCTGGGCAGCCCCTGCCAAGGCCTGAGCACCCTTTCCATGGGGAAATTCCTGCTGGTGTCCAACCTGAGCCTCCCCTGGCACAGCCTGAGGCCGTTCCCTCTCCTCCTGTCCCTGTTCCCTGGGAGCAGAGCCCGACCTGTCCCGGCTGCCCCCTCCTGTCAGGGAGATGTGCAGAGCCAGAAGGTCCCCCCTGAGCCTCCTTTTCTCCAGGCTGAAATTCCATCTGCTCTGTATTCAGTCACCTCTCCCTGCAGGGAACTCCAGACTCACAAGGCAGCCGAGGCAGAGGAGAAACAGCAATGCCTCCTCCTCCTTTTCCTCCTTCTCCTCCTCCTGTCCCTTGATTTCCCTCACCAGCTCCTTGGGGAACATCCACACTCCCTCAAAGCAGCCCAGGGAAGGATGGCACCAGGATAAGCAGCCAAAAGCTTCCCTGGGGTAAGGCTTTCCCACCACAAACCCAATCCCATCCCTGCGGGCTCCTCCTGCCTCCGTGACTCATCCCTGCCCACTCTGGTTGTCATCCCGTCCTTCCTCACAGAGCCACTGCTTCCCCCGAGCCCTGGCAGGGAATTCCATCCCACTCAGCTGATTTATTCCTCCTCTGGTGGAGTGAACACTGCTTAAGTTCATTCCAGCAACAATCGAAACACCAAAGGGCTGCAGCAGTTCCAACAGCCCGATACGATGGGTGGGCACCAGAGCTCATCCACTGCTCTCTGCTGCTGCTGGTGAGGTCAGAGAGTGGCTTTGGGGGGACATTTAGGTGCTGCATTTCAAACCTGGCTTAAAACTCTTCGATAGTGACTGCCCTGGAGGAGAGCAGAGGTTTGCAAGGCCTGGCAGGAGTGTGGGGGCTGACAGTCCTGAAATACATCAGCTATGGAAAATCATGGATAGAGATGGGAGTTGAGATTTCATTGTATTCCTTACATCCCTCGAGAACACTGACAGCTCCCTGCTGCTTTGTGCTCTGCTTTAGACCAGCTCCAGAAAGTTTGGGATCATTTCAGCTCACTGGGAATCTTATGTTTCTAATGGAAAACTGTGGTCTTTTATTTTGCTTTTCCCTTTTAAACCTATCCAATTTATTTCCATTAAAATTATCAATAAATTCACAGCTTGAGGGATGTTTATATTTTTGCTGCAATGTGAACTCTAACCTTTCATTCGCCTCTTGCTGCTGGTTCCCTATGACAATCTAAAAGGTTTTACTTTTACCTTTTCTAAAGCAACTTCCATTCTGTTAAAACCTGGATGCTGCTCTTGGTGCTGGATGCTGCAAGGCCACTGTCAGCATTTATGACATAAAGCAACACCATGAGCTGTAAATGCTGCCATGAAACTTTCCCAATTTAAACAAAGTTTTAAGTGAAACAAAAAATTTTACATAGTTCACACCTGTTTCACAGAAAATGAGAAATACTGACTTCTTAAAGGTTGCTTTCATTTCAAGTTGCCGCACAGATCAATTACTCCTGAAAATATTATTGATTTTGGTCATCCTTGTAATCTTCCCTTAAATCAGGAAGCCTGGAGAAGGCTCCAGAGTGACCCAACTGCAGCATTTCAGTGCCTGAAGGGAGCCCACGGGAGAGCTGGAGAGGGACTGGGGACAAAGGATGGAGGGACAGGACACAGGGAATGGCTTCCCACTGCCAGAGGGCAGGGATGGATGGGATATTGGGAAGGAACTGTTCCCTGGGAGGGTGGGGAGACCCTGGCAGAGGGTGCCCAGAGCAGCTGTGGCTGCCCCTGGATCCCTGGCAGTGTCCAAGGCCAGGCTGGATGGGGCTTGGAGCAGCCTGGCACAGTGGGAGGTGTCCCTGCCCATGGCAGGGGTGACACTGGATGGGCTTTAAGGTCCCTCCCAACCCAAACCATTCTGTGACAATAAATTTCCACATTTTCTCACTCTGCATTCCCCTGGTTTCCCATTTGTTCACTTTGTGGGATTACCTGGAACAACCCAAACAGGGGCAGCTTGCAGGGCTCAGATTCCCAGCAGCACCGTTGCCATCCTGCCCTGTCCAGGGTGGGGCCGAGGCCTCTGCAGTGTCAGAACAGAGATCACTCACTGTCTCCTTTGCTCTTTGAACAGTGAAACAACTCCACAAGTCCCTGGCTTGGTAATGGATGAGGATTTGGAAGCCAATAAAAGGCTTTGCTTGTGTTGGACATGACACAGAAATATTAAAATTGTTCTTTTATTCCCTGTAAGTGCAATTACCCTGTCAGGAGAACAGCTGCAGTGCTCACAGGAGTTGCTCTGGAATTAAAACCCTTGCAGGGCTCTGAATACCTTACATGATCTGGGAAATAAAATCCACTTGAAAATTGCATCGTGTTACAAAGTCAAGAGCAAAACCAGGAGGCAGGGACACTTATTCATAAAAGATTTCAGTGGAATTTGCCCTCTGATTCTTTAATGGGCCTGGTCTTTGCTGTTCCTTCCCCTCCCTGGCTTCTGGGCCTTTCTTGTTGCTCCCAGCTCAGCATCACTTCATCCAAGACTGGGAGATGCATCAGGGGATGAAGGGAAGTGAGACCAGCACTGACCCTCCCACCACACAAACACCTCTGGTGACCCCAGCAAGGAGCAGCTCTGCAGCTCAGCACAACCTCCCAGTCAGAGCCACGGAATCTTGGGCTGGTTTGGGTGGGAAGGGACCTTAAAGCCCACCCAGTGTCACCCCTGCCATGGGCAGGGACACCTCCCACTGTCCCAGGCTGCTCCAAGTCCCAGTGTCCAACCAGGCCTTGGACACTTCCAGGGATCCAGGGACAGCCACAGCTTCTCTGGGCACCCTATGCCAGGGCCTCCCCACCCTCATAGCCAAGAATTCCTTCCCAGTATCCCATCTGACCCTGCCCTCTGGCAGTGGGAAGCCATTCCCCCTTGTCCTGTCACTCCATGTCCTTGTCCAAAGTCCTTCTCCTTCCTAAAAGCCTCCTTCACCTCCTGGAAGGCTGCAATTCCTCTGTGCATTCCCACACTGCCTCCCTCCTAGTGCTGACCCCAGAGATGGAGTCACTGCTTGTACCCACCTCTGCCTTGGAGTTTTGTCCTGGTCTAAACTCATTTCTCAAATCCAAAATTCATTGGAACAGAATGTTAGAGAGAAGAGAAGGAACTATTGAGTCCCTTTGTTCTTACCAATGTCTTTTGATATTTTCCTTGAATATCCTTGATATTTTCCTTGAATTTTTCCTTTTCTCCTTGAATGCTTGGCAGAAATTCCTTTCAGACATTCTGAACATTGCCAGCAGTTCCAGGAAGCAGGACAGGGATTATTGCCTCCCAAATGGATCTGCCTGCTCTCTTTCCCCTTCCTGGGGAATCCAGGAGGAACTAATGGGTGCTAGGCTGGGAAGGACTCGGGAATGGCTCATCACCGTCTCGCAGGGGATGGTTGGACATCCCAGTGGGTGTTGTTAAAATGCTCCCACCTTTGCTGGAGTCCTGTCTGCAGCTCCCAGGGCACAGAGCAGCTGCTCATCCTCACTGCTTTAAACCTTTTATGTTAATTGGTGATGGCTGCTCTCGACACCTCAGAAATCCTCTAAGAATGCCCAACTAGACAAGAAAACTCTCATGGAACAGCACAGCACCGGGAATCTCTACCTCAGGGTCCTGGTTTTCACTTAATAATTAATAGTTGATATCCATTTCTTGGTGCCTCAGTTTACCCATGTGAACATGGATGTGTTCCTGACAAGGCAAGGAGATACTTCAGTTATGGAGCCTTGCACAGCTGGAAATGCTGCTGATGTTTTCCTCTGGGATTTCCTGGCTGGCTGAGATCCAGCAGAGCTGATCGGATTAATTCTATCAACACTTAATTTTTATCTCATTGCAGGAGGTATGGTGCTTTCAACTCGTGGGTTTGGGGTTTTTTCTGAGCACTGAACATCCGAGGGGCTCTGAAATAACCAGCTAAAATCCAGAAAGCACAGCTGCAATGTTACATCAACTCATCCACGCTGATTGAAGTCCAGTGGCAGCAGAAATTCTGCCAGCCCAATTAACAACCCCGGGCACTCTCAAATGCTCACACTGCATTTCCTCCTCCTCCTCTCCCTTCCCACCCAGTGCTTGCCAGCACCCAGCAGGCACGAGAGAGACACTGCTCATCCCCAGTGCTCATCTCCAGTTCAATGAGTAATCCCAGCGAGCAGAGGGGGTCTCCCCGTGTCCCCCTGGGTCCTGGGGGGTTCCTAGAGCTGAGCAGGGGGAGATCAGCCCCTGGTGGGCAGTGGGAGCTGAGTCGGGGGCGGGGGCGTCTCAGCAGCCCTCCCACGCTGCCGAGGATTCTGGCTGCCCAAGGAAAGCTGGGGTCGCCATGGACACCAAAGCGGGGAGGATCCATCAGGAAACACGGGCAGGGTAAAATGTCAGTGACTGAGGGGGAAATGCGGTGGGGTCTTTAGGAGGGGGGGAATTGTCCCTTAGAGAAGGGGCCTGGTCTCTGACTGAGGAGAAGCTCTGGCTCCTGGGAAACCCAGGGGGAATTTGCATCTTTCATTACCATGAACAGCAGTGTCCCAGTGTCCCGGGTGTTTGGATGCCGTGGAAACAGGGAAGAATCCTGGTGCCATGTCCCAGGAGTTTGCTGTGTGTGACACCAGGCACAGCCAGAGCTGGGGCTCAGGAAAGGCCACGTCCCCAGAGATGTCCTGCTGGGGACCTGCTGGGGACTTGCAGTGTCAGGGCAGGGGTGAAGTTATTGCTGCAGTGCAGAGCCCTGATGTTCCCTGGAGAACTGCAGAGAATTGCAGAGCCACAGAAGGTTGGAAAAGCCCTCTAAGATCAAGTCCAACCATTACGCCAGGACTGGCGAGTCCATCACTGATGATGTCCCCAAGTGCCCCAGCCACGTGGCTTTTAAATCCCTCCTGGGACGGGGACTCCACCCCTGCCCTGGAGTGAGATGAGGAAGGGCAGAACCCATCCTTTGCACATGGAGAGCAGACCTCATTGGAAATTAGGAAACAACGACTTCCCTAAAATTTAAAAAAAAAACCCCTTTTTTTTCTTTTCTTATATTTCTCCTGTCTCCAAGTCCAATAAGTTGTATTCTCATCCTGGGAACTTCTGAAAAGGGACTTCCTGATTACCTCCCAAGTGCTTGTCTGCTTTTCTCCTTGTCAAGAAATCCTGTCACTGTGGTGTTCTCAGGATTTTACGTTTCCTGGAGTACCAATCTAAAAACGTCTACCTTAAGAAATAGTTTTTTCCCTGTCTCTCACACCTGACATGTGGAGAGAGCACCAGGCTGTACCTGCAGCTTTAATCACCTTGATGAAGACACCTCTTGAAGTTCCTCCATCTTTCATGACAAGTTAAGCCTCTTTAATATCTCTGATCCTGGCTCAGCTCAGTCAGGTCCCCCGGCACAGGAAAGCCCATTCCAGGACACTTTTCCTGAACATTAAAGAGACAGATCTCAGTGTGACACAGATAATGTAGGATTTTTAAAAACTGAGATGATTTAAATGTTCTGAGAGCAGCAGAAACAAAAGAAAGTCTGTTTGCAAAGTACCTGTTCAGGTCTGGCATAAATACAACCAAAAATTGCATTAGTGGTGAATTATTTGCATTCCTTTTCCCTATTCCAGTTCCTCCAAGCACTAAACTTGGCTCTGTTGAAGTTGTCCTTTCCATTTGATGGCCCCTGTAATCCCCTGACTCTGTAATCAGATCCATTCAGAGAACTCCAGAACACAAAGGAACTGCCATTCCAGCCCAGCCTCTGGATGCAGCCTTGGAAATTATAGAGCAAAACTCAGCAGAAAATCAGTGGCTGATTAGCTCTGGGATTTGAGGAGGTTCTGATTTAAAAACTGATGAGAAAATTCCCGTCTGGAATGATAAATGGGCTGACTTGTAAGGGCTTTGCTAGTTTTGGGGAGAGCAGACTGTACTAAGCATCTTCCCAAATCCCAGCTGTCCCACAGCAGTGGTTAAGGGCTGGAACACCTTGTCCAGGGCAGGGAACGGAGCTGGGCTGGAGCTCCAGGAGCAGCTGAGGGAGCTGGGAAAGGGGCTCAGCCTGGAGAAAAGGAGGCTCAGGGGGGACCTTCTGGCTCTGCACAACTCCCTGACAGGAGAGGGCAGCCAGGGGCGTTGGGCTCTGCTCCCAGGGAACAGGGACAGGAGGAGAGGGAACGGCCTCAGGCTGGGCCAGGGGAGGCTCAGGTTGGACAGCAGCAGGAATTTCTCCATGGAAAGGGTGCTCAGGCCTTGGCAGGGACTGCCCAGGGAGGCTTGGAGTCCCCATCCCTGGAGGTGTCCAAGGAAGGCCTGGAGGTGGCACTGAGTGCTGTGGGCTGGGGACAAGGTGAGCATCAGGCACAGGTTGGACTCGATGATCTCGGAGCTCTTTTCCAACCTCAGTGATTCCACGATTCCACGTGGAATTCTATGTACAATCACAGAATCACAGAATCACGGGGGTTGGAAAAGATCTCTGAGATCACAGAGTCCAAACTTTGAATCCCTCAGTGCCCAATAAACCCTATCATGAAGTGCCAGGTCTGCCCCAGAGGGACCCAGAGGACCCAGGCAGCCTGGCAGGCACAGAGGGCAGAACAACCCCAAACTGTGTTATTTCCCTCAGAACACTGTTTTAATAACTCCCCAATGCTCTTTGTGGAGCAATGTGGCAGCAGAAGGGCTGTTCCAGCCAGCTCTGGGCTGGGATTTCCAGTCCATCTTAATGCTGTTAATGCTCCAATCCTGATATTTTGGGCATGTAATCTTATTGAAAAAGGTTTTTCCCCCTTTAGTTTCAGAGGATTTTCAGATTGGTGTTTCAGGTATTTAATGCATGTATTAAACCAGCCCTGGTCATTCTGCCCCCAGGCAGACTCTGAGGGACTCCTGAACCTCTGGATGGTTTTGTGCTGTTATTGCTGGGTGTTCTGGTGATTATTCTTTAAAAAAAAAAACAAAACAAAGCAGGGAGTAGGAAGTTGGTTTGCACTGTGTTATAATTAATGCAGAACAAATCTGAATGCAATCAGGATGTTTTGATTGCAGCCTAGTGGGATTTCTGAGTGTCCTTTTCAGCCATGACATCATGCAAATCGGATTTTGACAGCATTAGAAGGGAGTAATTGAGGAGAAACTGAGGGTGCTGGAAGTACTCAGGTACAACTCCGCCTAGGGGAGACCAAACCCACTTGGTCCATTCCTGCTCATAGGCAGAGGAGAAAATTCAGGGGACAAATTTCCAGTCTCTAATCCCCACTTAAGGAATTTACATCCAGAGCCATGATGAATTCTCCCTATCAGCATTTCAGGCACAAAATTCTGGGAGGTTCAGTGTCAGAAAATTCGAAGGTTGTGTAGAATGAGCCAAATCATCCTTTGCAGCCTTAAAACCTCCTCTTGGAAACCTGGAGAGATTGCTTTGGGATATTGCTCATGGTCCTCATTATCAGTTTTAACGGTTGCAAAGGTATGAAAGGTCCATATTATCAGCAAAACTGGCTTGGAAGTGACTGAGGTTTGACATAAAAAGGCAGGTTTATTAATTAGTGCAGTGACAAGAAAGATATGGTTCAGTTTTCATGGAAGAATATAGCTGATTATAAATCCAGACAGTTTCTTCAGGTCTCGTCTTAAAAATCTCTCCTTTCTCATCTTAAAAATGTTTGTGGCTTCTCCAAGTCCTTGTTGCCAGAGCCTCCCCAAGGACTTTTCCCCTGACAGCCACAAACAGCCCGTGGAACACTGACTCCTGCTCCTTTAAACGAGAGCTCTTGGCAGCTTTAATGCACCAGCCCAGGTTTTCCCAATGCATCAAACAGCAGGATGGGGATGGAAGAGAAATCTGTGGTGGAGGCATGGATTTGTTCCCGAGGGATGCAACACAACAGCATTGGAATAATTTTCAATGCAAAAGATTTTCTAGCAGCCAAACACAAGTGATCCATCAGTGGTGGCAGGAGCCCAGCTCCTCAAACCCAGCTGAGTTTGGAGCAGCTGAGCATTTTCCTTGTTTTCTATTCCGTTTTTCACCTGAATTCTGTCTAGGGGCTGGATGGAAATGAAGTGGACAGAAGCTGAGCAGGACTTTCTGCTGAAGTGTTTGGAGACAAGGACACCACAACTTGCCTTGGTGGTAAGAGGAAAATAATTATATCATCCTTAGCAAATCCTGGAATGGATTGGCTGAGAAGGGACCATAAAGATCACCCAGTGCCAGCCCTGCCATGGGCAGGGACACCTTCCACCAGCCCAGGGTGCTCCAAGCCCCACCCAGCCTGGCCTTGGACACTTCCACTTTGGTGTTGGGGAGGGAAGTGGCAGCTGGGCCTTGGGGAACGGGCCCTTCCTTCTCAGGGTGGGGATTCCTTCTCAAAGTGTTGCTGAACTCCCTTAGTCCCCACTCCCCCCTTGGATCACAGATTTAATTTTCCAAGCTGGAAGTGGAGGTGCAGAAGTCTGTCCCTGTGTGTCACCGCTGCTCCAGCAATGCCTGAGTGTGTTCTGGGGTTCCATGGGGAGGTGCAAACATATTGTGAGCCTGTTTTGTCACCGTTGATGAGCCAGCACCCCCAACCTGCTCCCTGCAAGCAAAGCAGGAACCTGGCAAATTCCCATGGCACTGAAGTCCCCGATACCTGCAGCAAAACCTGCCAGGCTCTGTTAGTCCTTCTCTGCTGTCTGAGTAAGACATTTTCCACAGGGTTAGAAAATCAGGATATTTCACATCTCACCTTCTTCATCAGTGCTTCCAATTCCTTGGTGATTTTTGTTTAGCCTTTGAAAGAGAAGGACTGCTGTGCTGACAGGGAATTCTTCCTTTTTCCTGTGGCATTGGAGCATAAATGAGATATGACAGAACATCTTCAGGTTGCCTTTGGCACAGTTGTGTGTTAAATGCTGCTTTAAATTGAAGAGTTTCTGCTTGGCAGTGTCAGGACACACCAGGTTTAGTCTCCTTTTTTGTGTAGAGAATTTTCTCTTTTTTCCAGTTTGGGTTGGATTTGTTTCTAGGAGTCTCTTGTCCTATTTTCTGCTGAAGTACAAAGGTAAAGAAATGGTATTTAGGTGATTAGAATCCCTCAGTGCCCGTTTCAGGCATCTCACAAGGCCATTAAGGATGGAAAAGAGCCAATTTGGGTTCTGGGGTGGTCCTTGTGCTCCAGCCTCTGAGGCTTTGATGGCTTTGTTTGGTGTCAGTGCTCAAATGAGTTTGCTCATGTTCCTTGCCCCAAGGCCATGGGATGGATCCACCTCCACTGTCCTGAGCCAAGTTTGCTTATTAGGGAAAATTCCTGGTGCCCTATGGCTCCAGGAAAATTGGAAATTTGGCTTCCAACCCCCCCATCAGACCCAGCACAGACAACTCTCAGTAACACATTTTCTTTCATGTTTGAGAGCTTTGACATCAGGATTTTTTAGGGTGTAGTCACTGAGAGCATTAAAAATGCTGCACAAACCTCCCATCATTTACAGAAGCTCTTGCTTGGAGTACAAAGCCTCTATTGCAAATCAAAGAAAAGAACTGAGGCCAGAGCTAAGAGAGAGATCTGTGACTTCGTGGCAATTACCAAAGACAATTATATTCCTATAACGAAGAGATTAAAAATCCCACCAAAACTCTGTGATTCTAATTATAATCAGACAGTCAGAGATACCCATTGTTGGGGAAGATGAAACAGGAAAGCCTTCTGACTGCCTGGCAAAAGATGCTGAGAATATGGAAACTATAAGTGAGACTGAAATGAAACCATACTTTGAGATACCAGGCTGTAGTTACTGAACAACTGGAAAACAATGGTATGGCCGACTGAAGGTAATCCCCTTTGACTGAACAATACCTTCTGCTAGCGGACAGGTCCAAGGGTCAAAGCAGACCCTGCCAGCTCGGCAGAAGGGGTCCAAAGAGTCGTTTTTAGGGTTTAAAATATAACGCAGTATGGTAATGCAATGATTCTTATAGGCTGTATGTAAATGCTATAGGATTTGTATCTTGTACTAGATTGGTTGATGAAAATTAGAATATTCAACACAGAAGAAGATTTATTGTATTGTAAGCGAGAACCTCGCTCTCTTATGCATTCTCTCTTACACCTGTCTTACACATACTCTCCTACACCTCTTACACATACGCTCTTGCACTTCTTTACTCTCTCTCTCTATTGCTTCCCGCTTTTCTGGCCTGCTTCTAGCTGCGACTGGCAACTCCAAGCAGGTCCCCTGTACCCAAGCCCTGAGCAATAAACCTCATGCTCTAAGACCTGACTTCAGAGATCTCTCATCTCCATCCGTCCCAACCGTCCAAACCGAGGAGATCCTACAACCCATCTCTCGCAGGACTCTGGAGTGAATTTAACACTTGCAGTAACATTTCTTGAATGCTTATGAACAAAAATGTGTGAATTTCTGTCCCCAGATAATGACAGAATTAAATTTCTTTGGCTGATTCAGTGACGTCTTTGTTGTGCAACAGACCCAGAACTTCAGGTGGAAATCAGAGCCTTTTAAGATTTAAAAAGAGTTTCTGATTCAACCCCATGCTGGAGAATTTGTTTGCATTTGGTAAGTAGGAGGTGGCTTTTGATGATACCTTAAATTCAGCTTGCAGCAAGGCTGATGGGTTTAACCCTGGGGGTGACATGAATCTACCTGTGCCCAGCAACTGCTTTGCTCTGAACCCTTAACTGGGCACTCGGCCTCAGAAAACCCCTGCAAGGCAAAAACTCGTTCCTGGTGGGTCAGAGAGTGGGAAGAGTCAGAGTCAGGGGTTTATTCCTTCTGTTTGCCTTCACTTGCTATAATAAAGTGCAGCAATATTGTGGCTTTCAGCAATACAAGGAACTGATGAAAGAGGCCCTTTATTAATCCCATCCTCACATTTGGGTCTTGCCATAGAAAATGAAGAAAAGCAGCTCCTCAACCACCTTCTGCAATCTCCCAGCCCTCCAAACAGTTCAGCTCTTTGTCTCCAACAAAAGACCAATTTCCCTCTGCCAGGCTGCTCTGGGCCAGGGCCAAGTGACCCTTGCTCAGGGCAGGAGGAATGAGGAGAGCCTGAAAGGCTGAAATCCTGAGCTTCAGAGGAAAACAAAGCCCAGGTGTGCATGAAACAATGCCAGGGTGAAGGTGTTGGATTGACCTTTCCTATTTCTCCTTTGTGCTGGCAGATGGAGTAGGAAGCCACTCCACCCAAAGGATCACCAGGAGATTCAGAAATGTGTTAGGCAAGTGCTTTTCAGTTCCCTTTTGTTCTGAGGGTGGAGGTATTTGAGGGCAAACAGGGAGAAAAACAGAGAAAGAACCAAGAAAATAAAAGGCTGAATATCAACCTGACCCTTGAGATCATCCAGATGGGCACAGACAGACACCAGGATTTCACAGGAATTTTCTTTCTTGTGCTCCTAAATAAATCCCACTGTGCCTGGAGATACAAACCTCCAATACACACCAGATGTTGATACCCACCAGATGTTTTCAGTCCAGCACATGCAAACACTCATACCCTAACCCTGTTTTTTTGTCCCCACCCTCACCCCATGGTACCAAATCTGTGGCCTCACCTTGATCCTCCTCTCCCTGAAACCTTTGGAAAGCTTTGCCCTGAATGCTTCCTCAGCCATAAATTCCCAGCCATGGGAAAGAACAGCTGATGAAGTGCACTTTTCCTGTGGCCAGCATCCAGACTGTCCTGATGGCGCTGAACTTCCCTCCTAGTTTGTCAACTGTCTCTGGGGTGGAATCTTGCTCTGGTCATGATTTTGTGGCTGCAGTGTGCCAGGAGTGAGGCAGACTCTGAGCTGGACAGTCTGTCTGGCTTCCTGCTCTCTCCCTGGAAGCTTTTCTCCCAGGAATGCCCACTGCCACAGTACCTGGCTCCCAAAGCCAACGCTGCTCTTTTCCAGCAGCTGTGACCAAGGAATAGCTCACAGGTCATTGCCTGGGAGGCTTCATGAGGAGGAGGACCGACAGAAAGCTGCTGACTGTCCTTGTCCCTCTGGTAACCCGGACCTTTCCCTGTTTTTTTTCTATATTTCTTAATTTAAGACTCATAGCCACATGGATTTCTGGACATATTTTCAGTGTCACCAAAAGTGGTTGGTGCTCAGCAGATTGACTGCCCAAAGAACAGCAACAGGTTGAGAACTCCAACTTCCCTGCTCCAGGCCCTTCAGCTTCTGCTGTTCTCACATGTGATTTAATTTAATTTAATTTAAACTCTGTATACTTCTTCCCGGGAGCACTCAGTACCATCATGACCATGAACCAGCTGCATGCAGGGATGGCCACCCCAAACCTACAGCCCAGAACTCTGCATCAGGAGGAAACCTGCACTGTAGGGTGTAATTTGGGGTATGTAGCGGTTTGATCACATCTATTTCACTCTGTGAGATAAGGACCAGAAGAAATGCAAAGCAGGCCTAAAACTTTAAAGAATATAAAGGAGTTTATTACTAACAGAGTTAGAAGTAAAAAGAAATAATAAGAAGTTAAAGCAAAACCCTCTTCCCTCCAGCACTCACCAAGCAAAAACAAAAACCCCTTCCCCCCTCCCTTTTCTCCCTCCAGCACTCCCCCCTCCTTTACCAACTCACACAAAGCATAACAATTTTGGTCAGTGTTGCAGTCCTTAAAAGTCTCTTTCTTATGCTTAGGGAAAAAGGGTTCCCTTCTGCTATGCCGTGGACATTCCTTCACAACTCAGTAGTCCGCCCGGAAACCATCTACTGATGTGAAATATCTCTCCCATGAAAATTCCACAGCATATTCATACTGCAATCATGGGCCATCACATGGGGTTACAAGTCCTTTTAAAGATGAATTCTTCCAGCCCAAACACAAAAGGTTCTCTGCTTCCAGTCTCTTTTAAACATGAATTATTCCAGCTTAAACACACGGGCTTCTCTGCTTCTTCACAAACCTCTAAAAGCTGCTTCACAACTACAT
>VZTE01002674.1:111385-180104 GCA_013397775.1 Eulacestoma nigropectus
GCAGGCAGGAGCCCAGGCCAGGCCCACGCTGGCCCGGAGGTTGCCCGTGGCTCGGAGGCCCCCCCTTCTCCATCTGGAGACTGGGAACAAGGGAGGAACTTCCCGCCCTCGCACAGGGTTTAAATATGCAAAATTCGCAAAAGCGCATTGGCTTAAAAGCTTGTCAGTCAACTCAGTTTCAACCCATTACCGGGTGTTACTGGAATTTCTCCCCATTCCCACATGCTTGGCAGCAGGAGCCCTTCCATGTCTCTTGTGAGTGAGCGGTCAAAGCCACCTTTGTGGCACTTGGGTGACACCCCAGTGTCTGAGGGGTGAATGTGACTCAGGAAACACTGAATTCCATGTGCCAACACTGAATTCCATGTGCCAGCCCTACTGCTCTTCAAGGCCTTTCTCACATCACGCTCAGAAACTTTCATTTGGCAGCTCTTAATAAGCCTTAATCTCTTTTGTTGCACTTTTTAAGCAAACTTTATTAGGAACCATCTCCAGTTGCTTTTTCTGATGGAAATGCAGGGTCTATCCCAGATAAAAATCCTGCTGCAATGCAATCAGTTGGGAATTGCACATGTAATAGGTGTATAATTGAATTTTTATTAACACACTTTGCGTGCACTCTTAATTGCTTTGCACAAAATGTGTCTCTGTATTTTCTCTCCAAGAACTCCAGGCCTTGTTTCCTAGGCAGTTACTGTCACCCTTCCACTAGGAAAAGTTAAAATGTAAAATTCCACAACTCTCTAATTAACTTTCCTGCGCTCTGTAGTTAAAAGGTAGTTAAACCCATAAGCATTCATTCAACATTAATGAGGATAGGGAAGTAATTGCATATGTATTTCTTTATAATTATGACTTAATTGCATTACCAGTAGATTTATCTCTTGCTTATTTAGCCAAGCTCAGTAAAGAATGTATTAAGGCTGAGTTGATGGTTGTTTGGGCTGTTCCAAGAGCAACACAATCAGGAGCAGAGAGCTTTGCCCACTAGTTCATACAGCAGGTGGCAAGGACAGATTTTTTCCAGGTTTAGCTAAGATTTCTCCTTAAGACCAGCTTTAAATGCTCCCTCAGCTGTGGAGGTGATAAAGCTCTTCAAAGACCAGCAGGAAGCCAAGATATCCATCTTCCCACTATGCATTTTCTGGCTGGCTTTGAAGAGCTCCGCTCTGAAAAAGGACCTTGATACTTAATTGTCTCTTCTGACATAATTCAGGCATCAAGAAAATCAGTTTTGCTGGTCTAAGGAAAGCCCTTTGTGCTGAAGTAACTGTGACATGTTGGAAACTTCATCCTCTCCCTTTGCTCTCCGGTTCATCCTCTCCCTTTGCTCTCCGGTGTCCCTGCGCTCTCGTCCTGCTGTGGAACACAGGGATGTTCCCTCAGGGCTGGGAAGACAATTTCCCTGGAAATTAACATGCAAATCTGGAATTCAGGAAAATGGGAAAGGTTGTGCTTTCCAAATGAATTTCCAAAGCACAGTTAGTAGGTGAAGAGAAGGAGCCATTTCAGAGTGATGTTTCAAGGGGCAATAAAAACTACAATCCAAGAAAATCAGGCTGTGTCTGTCCTGGTAAGCTCCAGGTGCTCCTAGGAATAACACTGGTTGTTGTTAACCTCATGTAATAGGCTCTGGAATAAATTTATTCCATATTAACTGGAGCTCTCTATCTCTTGTGTGCCTTTCTGGTAATGATATTGATATTTCCTAATGCTGCTCATTACAGTTCCCAGCTTTGGCTGCCTGAGAATGTGTCTGAGTCTGTGTTTCAGTGAGTATTTCTCATGCTGAGTGCCTACCTCACTTTTTTTCCCTTGTTCCAGCAAGATCTGTGCAGGATTTTTGCACCAAGAAACAGAACAGAGGGTTTAAGCAATGTTAGCAAATCCTCTGTGATGGCAAATACAAAATGAAATTCCGCTGGATCACATTTATGTTGTGGGATACTCAGGCCCCTGTGGATTAAAGTCCAGTACAAACCAAGTGCCTTGAACTATTGTTCAAAACAATAAAAATAAAAAGTAATTCAGAATGAGAAGTTGATCTGAAAGACACAGAATATATGCTAATAAATACATGTAATGTGTATATTCAATATTCTTTCCAATCCCATTTTTGATACTGGTTTCATTCCAGGCAGAAAGGACACAATTACTTCCCAGAGATTCCCATTCCTCTGTGAATGGCTCTTCCATTCTCCACACAGCTGAAATATTTGTAACATTTTCTGGAAAAGGCTCTCCTTAGAACTTTGTTTCTGTTTCTGCCCTCAGAGAAATAATAATAATAATAATAATAATAATAATAATGATGAAAAGTTCAGCTCAATCCATCTCCCCATTGCCACAGTTACAGAAAATTCAGGTTTTCATTAAAACCCAAATATTTCTCAATAGCTGTCACCTCAAAAGACCAACTCTGCAAAGCATTGAAATGCTTAATTGTCATTGATTTTTAGCATTACTTAGATAATTTCTTCTTTTGGATCTAGGCCTGAGTGTTTGGGCCTTGAGAGAGGGTCACCTCTGAGTTCATGGCAACAGAACCCTGCCTGATGTTCCCTGGGAGAAGCCATGAGTTAAAAAGACAGGACCATGTGGGAAGGTCAGCCCTGCTCACAGCACGTCCCTGGAAGTGTGGCTGCAGTAAAAAGGGACGGGGAGTCCAGGAGAGCAGGAGGATGGAATCGGTGTCTGCTGGAATTCTCTGAAGGAGCTGGAAAAGGAGCTGGGCTGAGGGGGGATAGTGCTTTGTGCCACACAGAGACCAGGCATGGCCTGGTACCTGCAGGGCTGCTCCAGAAACCACCCCCAGCACTCCAGCTGCTCCTGGAAGGAGCAGGAATGTGATGGGAATTGGTTGAGATTGTCAGAGTTGGGTCCCTGCAAGGGTTTAGGTCTGGCCACGGGCTCTGATGGTCAGGGATGGAATCAGAGTTCTGGACCGTGCTTCTCCACCTGCTGCCCTGGGATATCTGAGCCAGGAAAAGGAGGAGGCTCAGGCTTTCAGAAGAACAGATATATTTTCTATTTCCTTCTCCCCCAAAAACTATAAATAAAGGAGAAAAAATTGAGGGGAGAGCGATAATTGTGCATATTTTATTTGGAAAACTTCTTTTATTTTCTCTCCAGTTGTCAGCCCTTCTCGGCACATTTGGGTGATATTTTCCTACTTCCTTTGCAATACAAAGCCACAAATACACTTCCAAATGCAAACTGAGATTCTCACGCAGTTTCCTGATTCCAGGAGCTGAGGCTGAAAAAACTCCCAACACTCCAAACAAGGCAATTCTTATTTGAAAAGTGAGGAGTGCTAAAGACACTAACAGAGCTGAAATGTGAATCTGATCTGCAAAGTATTTATAGAGGGGAAAAGGAATGAGAAAATAAAGCTGAATTCCAAATGCTTTCAAAGAAAGGTGTAGTTAGCACTTGGATTACTCCCAAGGAAAATAATAAAGAAATAACTAGTATTTGAGATTTAAAAAAAAAAAAAAGTAAAAGTCTCTGTAATGACTGTTGTTCCTGGGCTCTGAGAGAGCCAACACCAGGCCTATGTAGCATAGAATGATCACACTGGGGGTGGTGGAGATCAAACATCCCAGGGAGATGGATTTCAGTCTTGTGGAGCAGATGACTCCTGGCATCCTTTTCTTGTGAAATTTAACAATTTTCCCAATTATGGTGATCAGCCACCTCTTTTTGCTGAAAACGGCCCTGCAGTGTGGCAGGATGTACCAGCCCAGCTGAACCATTGCTCACTCCCAGCTCTCTCTAAATACAGAATAATCTCCAGCACACTTTGGTTAAAAATTCAAGGACAGATGAATAATGAATATCAATGGACACTCTTGCATTAAAATTCAATGGTAGCAAAGGAAAATGGAACCAGGACATTTTCCAGGATCCCGAAGGACAATTACAAGCACTGTTACTCCTCCCTAGAACAGACTCACTCCCTTGAGTCATCAGAGATTTCCCTGAGCACTCCTCAAACATGAGGGGAAAGCAGCCCCTGAGCAGGGAAAGGTGCAGAGTGCTGGGGCAAAGCCCCCTTTTCCTCAGGAACTTCCTGACTGGAATGTGGAAGGAGGCACTTTTGGAGAATTACACATTTACAAGCTAGAAGTGACCATTCAGGAGTAACAGGGCAGCAAAGCCACCCTCTGCTCTCCTCTTCTAGGCCACAGAGCCTTGAGAAAGTAATTGAATCCTGATTTCAAGACTTCCCACAGGAACAGACTGTGAGGCCAGGAGGGATCAGCTGGTACTGGCTCTGAAAATCAGTGCTCCAGTTTAAACAGGAAACAATTAAAGGAATTCCTTTGCCATGGGAAAATGCCCACAGGTCCACCCAGCTGTGTGACTTCCCAGATAACTTGAGAAAGTCTTTGCTGTTCTCAATAACTTCCCGAGGCTCTCCCTGGGGTAGCTGGAGGTTCACAGGAGTCTCCTGGAAACATGGACATCTCTATATGCAAATATAACAATACAAACAATAAGAAGCTTTCCAGGCAGATGCAGCACTAAGGGGGTTCTCATCCCCAGCAGTGAGAGGGAAAGAGTCAAATTTTGGGATTAAACATCGTAAAATGCTAAACCAGAGTCACAGTGGCTCCAGCTTGTTATGCAAAAGCACGAGTCAGGAGTGTCACAGGAGACAGTTTAATTCCCTTTTCAGTTCCTCTCTGCTGCCTGGCAGAGCGGTGGGAAGCCAAGTATTCCAGCAGCACAGAATGCTTGGAGAATCACATTTTCCCATTTACTCCCCTCTCCTCCTCCTCCTCGTCCTCCTCCTCCCAGCCCTGCCCATCCTGAACCCCAGTGAGGAAACTCCTTCCATCCCNCCCCCCCCGTGCCTAAGCCCGATTCCGGCTGCCACTGCAGGCATTCCCACATTCCACTGTGGATCCAGAGGAGCCGGGATGTGCTGTAACTCCATTAGCTGTTGAGTAGGGAGCGGATCAAGGCAGCAGCTTATTGAGGCTGATTCGAATGACAATGCCTAAACCTCCTGTTTACAACAGACAGGCCCGCTCCTTGTCTTCTCTTTTGTTATGGTTGCTGCTGGCTGTAGTCACTTACGGTGAGTGTAGGAGCCATGACCTGCTCAGGCTCAGTGAGACGCAGGTGATGATTTGTGTTTGGATACAGTCTGGATTCAGGATATTCTACTTTCTCCTTGGCGTCTCACTTCCCTGCATCTTGCTGACACTCTGCCAGCAGTGCCTGTGGCTCACAGGAGAGGGATACAATTCCTGCACATGGAGAAGACAAAATTTCTTCACGGGAATTTTTTTTTTATGAAAACGGTTGTAAGCATTGGCATAGGCTGCCAGGGCAGGGGTGGGGTCACCGTGCTTGGAAGTGTCCAAAAAACCGTGGAGATGTGGTTCCTGGGGACATGGTTTAGTGGTGAATATGATTGTGGTGCTGGGTGATGCTTGAACTCGATGATCTCGAAGGTGTTTTCCAACCTTAAGGACTCAGATTCTAAGGTCAGGTCCCAAGAACCTCACCAAGTATTTGACAGGTCCCAGTCTGGGTTTTGATGAATGAATTCAGAGGAATAAGATCCTGCTGTCAGTTTATCCCTTGGAGATTTCTACCCCTATTGCAAGGGAAGCTGATCTTGGGAGACAGACACTGAACCCCACAAGTTCAGCTCAGTGTTAAGGTTTTTTTCTTCAATGTTCTGGATTAGGCAGCTCAGCTGTGAAGTGGGAGCCAGAATTATGAATGGATGTAGTCCAGCAGGAGATGGAAGTGGGTGCCTGGGGAGGTGGTGTTTGAAAAGGTTCAACTGGAGATGGACTCTACAGCCTTCTGGGGAGAGCTTGTTCTGCTCAGGAGTCACTGGGTGAAGTCAGTGAGATTCTGTATTCTTTCCCTTTTTTTCCTTTTAGTTTTTCCCAGTGTGGCAAAAGGAAAAGGCACCACACTGACAGTTTGGTTTGGCTGAAGTCCTTGGGTGCTTGTGAGCTCTGGGAGCACTCTCTTAGTTTGTCCCCACCTGTATCAGCTTCCTGGGTTGCCCAATTCCCAGATTGTTGTGTTCTTGGGGCACCCGGAGCCAGGGATTCAAAGATGAAGCTCTGGAGAGGCAGGGAAGCCCTGGAAGCATTTAACAGTGGCTGCAGCAGCACAGGAGCCCTCTCACCTCAAAGGAGGCATGCAGAGCTGAGCTGTGTCAGGAGTGAGGGATGTGAGAGACCAATGGGGCTCCATGGGTATGTACGGAAAATCAATATTCTTAGCCCCAGTGACCCCTCAGTGACTCCTGCAGCGACTCCTGCAGCTTCCCCTCCACATCCATAGGCTGATAGAGAAACTCAAGGGGGAAAAGCCCTGCTTGAACTCAGCAGGGGCTTGTTTTGCCTGCAAAATCTTTTCAAGTGACAGTGGCTGCCAATGAAAAGCTGGATTGGAAGGGGGAGAAGGGGGAAAACGAAGTGATTCAGCAATTCCACATATGGAACCTGGGAGTGACTGGATGTGCTGCAGCCCCATCCAGCTGCCTCCCCGAGAAATCCAGCTCCAGCCTGGCTGGGATGCAGGAGGCGTTTCTGCAGCTCAGTTAAATGAGGAGCTGGTGATGACAGCAGACATTGTGGAAATGTCAGAATTCGCATGTGCTGAACTAGGGCCGGGTGGCCCCAGCTCGGTCCAGAGGCTCGGGAGCAGCAAGGAAAGGGAAGGCTGAGGAAAGGAGAAGGGCTTGCACCTGGCCCTGCAGAGCTGTCACTGCACCACATGGACAGTTCCTGCCAGAGCTGGTGCTTTTCCAGGAGTTGGAACCCTGGAAGAGCAAAGGTCGGCTCACTGAGGCAGTGTCCCCTTCCCCAGGAAGTGGTGGGGAGCAACGTCTCCTCAGCCAAGGGGAGGTTTGACCTTAAGGAAAGAGTTCCCCACGCTCATTTCCAGAACTCCTGGGTCCCCCAAGGCAGGGAAGGCTCCTTTGTGTTCAGTCTCACTGTTTTCCACCAGCTGATGACTTCCCGTTTTCATTTTCCCCATCCCCTGTTGTGTTTAGAACAAAATGAACAAAGCAACTCCAATGGGAACAGAGGAGGTGTTTGTAAGCTTCAGACCTGCTCGGGGAGTCCTTACAAACCTCAGGGAGGGAGTTACTGTTTTTACCAAATCCTGTTCTTTAGGGATTTTGTTGAATTGTTCCAGCCCAACTCTGTGGCTGAGGAAATGAAGAATGAACTCAGATGGATGCACAGCCTTCCTGGTGGGATCACAGCTTTGGATCTCCTTGGATATGAGTGTTCTCAGCATGGCAGGAATGTTTGGAAGCTGTTTCTTGTTTGACTGAGACAAGGAAGAAGAGAAGTGAGCCTGTGCTTCCTTTCTTGAGTTCTCCCTCACTCAGAAATGCTTCTGGAAAGGAATCACAGAGTCACAGAATCTCCGAGGTTGGAAAAGACCTCCAAGATCCAACTTTTGACTGAATCCCACTAAAGCACATCACCAAGTGCCACTTCTACTCATTTTCTGAACATTTCCAGGCATGGTGACTCCACCACTTCCCTGGGCAGCCCCTTCCAAAGCCTGACCACTCTTCCAGTGAAGAGTTTTTTCCTGTTATCCAACCTGAACTTCCCCTGGTGCAACCAGAGCTCCCCTGGAGTTCCAGCAGAGTTTCTCTGCTGTCTTGACAAGGGCACCAGCACAGGGTCGTTCAAACCAGCTCAGGGAGCTGTGAAGCACCAGCATGCTGACCCTGATTCCATTCTGTGCAGAGGGGAAGGTCTCGCTTGGGATCCCTGCATCGCTCTGAGATCGTTTCTGGAATGCAGAGGGAGACAAAGCCCTTTTCCTCCATCAGTGACAAGTGTGGCTCACAGGAACTGCAGTGATTATCTGCAAACAGAGGCCACCGCTTGCAGATGCATTTATTGCTTTCATTCCATGCTGAATTGGCGTGTTTGTTACCTGCTGCTGTGGGCACGAGCTCAGCACAGGAAACCAGATTATCCCTGCAGGAGAGAGACCAGCAGGCTCAGAGCCGACTCTGACTCGTGTCCCAAACACAACTGCCTTGGTATTTTTGGGTTCTCCCACCTCTTGTTAAGGTGTTGGGTCATAGGAACTGCAGAAGGAACATTTATTCCATTTATTGGGAGGAGATACTTGGCTCAGCCAATGTGAATCTAAGGCTGAAGCAGAAGACGGATAAGCAGGAGATGCAGGTAATCTGCCTGATGGAACTAAAAGGATGAAAGGGCCCTTTTTCCCCTCTTCCTTTCCACCCCTCTCCTGGAATCTGGATTAACATCATTAATTTCTTCCCACAGCTCCATTTGCCACATGCAGCTAAAACAGGAGTGGAGTTCTCCTCCTCCATGGCTCACTAGGGAGGGGCTGGGAAATTAATTCCTGCATGGTACAAATTTGGAGCCTTGCTGGAGGCAGGGAAGGAAAAAGGAGAGGGAGAGATTACTCTTCTTGGGAGCCCAGCATGAGGATCTGCTCCTTGATATTATTAGGGAAGTCACCAAGCATTTCTTAATAAGATTTTTTTAACAAACTAATCAGCAATATTGGATTTTCAAGGATTTCAGAGGGAATTCTTGCTAATTGAGGTGTTTTTTTCCATTAGCAGCTCCCAGCAGGAGCCTTGCACACAGGTGGAAGAGCACCATGTATCTTGTAAAATCAATAGTGCAGCCAATTAAAAAAAAGGCACAATTAGTGTGGCTGATCCAGATTAGAATTGCAAATTCCTAATGGATCCAGATGTCAGGGCTAGGCAAGGCTGGAGGAGTCTGGTGTGCTTAAATTCAGGGAAAAGATTGGCACAGTCTATGCAGTGATGTGAATTCCCACTCCCTTCCCCACAGCAAAGCAGCTCCACGTTCCCTGGAATTGTCACTCATGCTCCTGGATTCCAGGAGGGTTTAACGACAGCCCAATGCTGATTAAACACTTCTCTCTCCCACAGATGAAGGGAATGGTCAAGTGTGGGTTTGTGTCTTTCCTGGAGCCAAATAAAATGATCATTTCCAACTGAAAATCCAGTCCCGTGGTGTTTGTACCCTGCTCTGAGCTCTGGTGGTGCTCTCCTGCCTCCCTTTGCTGTGATAAGAAGATCAGACTTGATCCCTTTGGAGGACAGGGTTGTGGGCTGGGATTTCTGCAGGGGAAAAGGGTGAGAATGGAGCAGAACCAAGTCTGCTGAGTCTGTGGGAACCCTTCGGCTACAAGTTCTTCCATGCCTGGTCAGGCAATGCCGGTGCATTTGGAGCTCGAATTCAGGAAATACAGAAAATAAATTCAGAAATTTTTCACTGTGGAAAGAATCACTGGGCACAGGGGGGAGCAGTGAGAGGTGTCTGAATGGTGCAGAGGAGCACAGGAGGCAGGAAGAGGAACCTCCTTTGGCTTTGTGCAGTCGCGCAGAGAGCGTGTTCATGCTCCAAGTCTCTTGTTGGCCTGAGAATCCTCCTTGCAGAGAATCAGGGAATCCTGGAGTGGTTTGGGTGGGAAGAGACCTTAAAGCCCCCCCAGTGCCCCCCCTGCCATGGGCAGGGACACCTCCCACTGTCCCAGGGTGCTCCAAGCCCCGTCCAGCCTGGTCTGGGACACTGCCAGGGATCCAGGGGCAGCCACAGCTTCTCTGGGCACCCTGTGCCAGGGCCTCCCCAACCTCACAGCCAGGAATTCCTTCCCAAAATCCCATCTAACCCTGCCCTGCTTCAGACTAAGGCCATTACCCCTTGTCCTATCACGACACGTCAGAGACATCCTTATAATCTGATTTCCTGTTTCTCTTATAAATTCCTGTTTACAAAATGTATCCTACACAATCTTTTTTGACCAACCAATCTAAGACATTGCCTGAACCAGACAAGAGAATCTTCTCTATTGTGCAGCTGCCTCAGAAAAGCTTTTAACACAAAGCTGCACATCAGAAACTTCTCACAATAACCATTGCTAAGAATGTACCAGCGATCCCGGGGCTGTGCCCTCGACCAGCAAAAGAAGTGATCCAGGATTACAGCAAATACCTGCTCCTGCATCTGAGCTTGTGCAGCTTGCTCCGGGAGTTTCTGATCTCCTCGAGAGGGGGCTGTGCAGGGGTAACCCTTTGGTGAGGGAGGAGGGAGTCAGTCACACACAGAGTGACTGCAGGCCACGCTCCCCTGGCTTGTGCAGATGTGTTATTGTGCATGACAAAGATTTCATTGCTCTGAATTCCCAGGCTTTGGGGCATTCCTCTTTCAAAAGCTTCCTTTGCATCACATGTTTACTGGAGACTTCTGGCACTCAGGGCTCCAGATTGCTATAGACAGATCTATTCCCTCTGTGCCTTGGGCTTTATGCAAATGCTGCAAAAGAAGAAGGAAATTTTCCATAAATACAGACCCCCACTCACTGTTTCCCATTCTTTTCACACATTCTGATATTCAGCTTTTTGCTGCTGGATTTAATTGTGTTCCCTAGCTGCCTCCCTTCTTCCCTTCTCACTGAAGTAAAACACAACACTTGGGCTCTTGCTCTTGTGTTATCCCTTATTGTCTTCTTTTGTTAGCATAGCACACGGAAAGGAAACTTCAAAAAGCGCATTGTTGAGTCTTTATTTCCAGCTTGCCATGGAACACAAACCAGCTGATGGAGCCAGCTCAGGTTACAAGAGTTTTTCTGCCTCTTTTAAAGAGGAATGGCTGAAGTGCTACAAAATGTACTCAAAGAAACTGTTCTTGGGCTTTAAAAGAACTGAAAATATCCTTTTATTTCCTTTTTTTTTTTTTTTTTACTACAAATTCCTTCATTGCAGCTCTTTCCTTCAACCCTGAGCGAGTCTTAAGGGTGAGGGAACAGCACTTGGGTATGACCCAGATTTGGTCTTCAGCTCTTCCTTCATAACAGGCCTCTATTGTACCATTCCTGGGCAAGTTTCCTGGATTTTTCTAGTTAGGCTGGATATCAGGAAAGGTTCTTCCCCCAGAGGGTGCTGGGCACTGCCCAGGCTCCCCAGGGAATGGGCACGGCCCCGAGGCTGCCAGAGCTCCAGGAGCATTTGGACAGCGCTGCCAGGGATGCCCAGGGTGGGGTTGTTGGGGTGTCTGTGCAGGGCCGGGGGTGCGACTGGGTGATCCTGGGGTCCCTTCCAGCTCAGGATATTCCAGGATTCCAGAGCTATGTGTGCAGGGAGGAGGGGATTGGATACCTCAGTGTGGTTCTGAATTTGGCTAGTGTAACTCCATTAGCTAAAGAACGTTAATTAAAACCCCAACCTCCTGATGCCAGCAGAACTCCCAGCAGGGATGGGGCTCTTCTGCCAACACCCCACTGCTGCCAGCTCAGCTCATGGCACTTGGGGACACTTTATACTGAAGCTGGCAAGTGCCACACAGCGAGCCTGGCAGGGTGGTTGTGCCAGAGAGGATCTTTGCCATTCCAGCCTGGCCCCCAGCCACTCCCTGCTTCCCAAGGCTCTTCTGGTCTCACAGCCTCACAGCTGATCCCCAGGAGTGGATTATCCCTCTTGAGCCCAGCGTGCTTTGAGCCATGGAGAATTTGGCCTCTGGTTTCCTTTGCAGCTGCGGGAGCAGCACAAGGCAGAAGAGTTTGGATTTCACCCTCTGCAAATCCACCCCAGAAGTGGTGTCGGCCCAAAGCAGCATGTTCATGTGGGAGGGCACCTGTGTGTGCCCCAAGATGTGGCTTTTCCAGGCTGTGGAGAGACTCCCTGGAGCTGCACCCACGTCAGACTGAATGGAAAGGGCCAAGGCTCTGTCTGGCTTCTGGCTGACCTCAGTGTTGGCAAATACCTGGGGGCAGCATTCCCAGGAGTGGCCAGCACTGCTTGCAGGCTCTTGGAAAAGTCTCCTTTGTGTTCCCTGGGAATTCAGAACTCCTGCCACCAGCTTCAGGCCTTCCCATCCCAGCTGCAGGAGACAGTGACAAACTCCAGTCTGTTCTCTCTGAGGACCCCGAGAAGAGACTTTCTACACGCTGCAGCTCCCCCTTGTCCTGTCCCTCCATCCCTTGTGCAAAGAAATCCCTCTTCAACTCTCTTGGACCCCATTTATGCACTGGAAGGGGCTCTAAGCTCTCCCGGAGCTCTCCAAGCTGACCATCCCTGGGTGCTGATGTTTCTCCTCCTGGGCAGTTTATTAACCCTTTGTGAACCCTCTTGTTGATGAATGAAAGTGCAGCTCCAGGCTGAATCTGGTCTTGGAGTTGTACAATGCCTCTCAAAGGCTAAAAATGCTTTTTCAGCCACTGTAAAACTGCTGTGGGCAGAAAGGGACCCTTGGCCTTGCCTGGCTCCTGGAAGGTGTTCCTGTCATCCTTAAATGAGGATTTTTCCGCTAATTGGCATCACCACGTGGACATTTGCTGTTGCTCAGCAGCACTCCCCTGCCACCAAATAACGTCTCCTGAAAAATGTGGTTCTTGTTTCCCTCCAGCTTCACAAGAGACAGTTCCCAATACTCACTGCAAAGGCTTGGTCTGTTTAAATGCTGGGATCCTCCAGGGAGTACCCGAGGCCTCTGCAGAGGAGCTGCTGGCTCGGAGCAGATGGAGGGGCCGGGTGGGAACAAGGTGTCGGTGTTTGAAGCCCACATTGGCTTTGTGTCTTTCCCTACAGCTCTCCCACACAGCTAATGAGAATTGTAATGAACTTTGGCCAGGCCTACTTTCTAATATCCTTAATTTATCAGTCTGGTATAGTGGCCAGGACACTGTAGGGCACCTGAGATATGTTCAGAGGTGTTTGAGTGTTTCAATGTGCTGTCTTCTCTGTTCCCAGTGAGCTGGGCAGTCCTGCTGGACACCTGGTGTTGCAGAATGTGCGACAGCTCTAAAGTGAAACCTTTCAGGATTGGGAGCAGGACCAAGCTCTGGGCAGGAGCTCTGGGGATGTGCAGCTTCCAGACTGAACATGATCACCTGGAAAACCCCAGAAAAAAACATTACACACCGTAACTGGTACAAAATTACAGCAAACAAATGGGAAGGAGCCTGTGTATCCCACTGCAGTCTGTCCTGGAGCTGTGCCCTGGATACACCAGGCTCTGCAGGAAGACAGGTTCCCTCCCACCTGGAGCTGTTTGCACCTCCCAGCTGGAGAAACCCCGAGAAGCTCTGGGGCCACATTGTCCCTCTATCTCTCCCAGGATTCGGGGTCCTTGGATTCTCTTGCCTGAGGAACCGTGGCTGTTTAACAGGCAAATTGTCTCATGGACATTTTCCACCCCATTTTCTCAAACACGCTCAAAGGCTGAGCTGATCTGCATATTTAAAGTGCTCAGCTGTGATTTAAGAGGGCAGCAATTACTCCATACTTCCTTCTGAAGGCTAAATGGCTCAATAGGCTGGGTTTAAGGCTAATCCAGAGTGCATCATTCCATAGCAAGAGCAGTAAGGGTAGCTTTGACGGCCAGCAGCTGCAGGAGGTGCCTCAGGAGCAGTTGGAGCTCAGGCTGTGTCACAGTCATCTGGCCCCTGGCTGTTCCAAGGGCTTGGAGCTGGCAGGGATGGCTGGATCACTGGAGAGTATTCAGTGTGTGGAGGGGAGAGTGAGGGACCAGTCCTGGTGCGGAGCTTTCCTGGGGCACATCTGTCCCCAGGTTCCGTTTGCACCGTCAGGGGATTGTGCTTCCCCAATTCCTGCCCACACCTGGGCAGTCCCCCAGGAGAGCCGCTGTGAGGGTCAGGGAATTGTCATTCCAAGAGGCAATTATGTTAAAGCTTCAGGAGAGGCCTCCAAACAGCACAGCTGCTCTGGCAAATCCGCTCAGACGATGAAAGAACATTTGAAGTCTGACAACTTCATTTTCCTCTATAAACACAAGTACCAGAGGAAAATACCAGCTGGGCAAGCTGGATAACTGAGGAGTGGGAAGGGTTTTTGAAAGGAGAGCAGTGTCTGGAGACTGAAGCACCGATAGTTCTGGTGATTTATTTGTACTGTGTGTCTGTGCAAAGTCTCTATGTGAGCTTTGATAAATGATTTGGGATCCCAAGTGCCTGCCACCTCTGGGAAATGAGTTACAAAGTGCTGAAATCCTGATCTCCCTCTTCTCCTGTGGCCAGTGCAGAGATCCAGCTGTTTCCAATACAAGATCCAAACTGTCCATGTTCAGAGAAGGACTCAGCTCTCCTGGGGTGGCAACAGCAGTAAATTATGGTCATGAACTCCACATTCCTTTCTCTACTGGTAGAGCAGGAGCCAGACAGATCTCTCTAAAGTGCATCCAAGGGTGCCTTTTTTCTTTAAATTTGCAGATAAGGGAAAAACAAACTTAAATTTAGTGGTATGGCTTTAATCAGCTGAGTGAATAACGCACTCAGGGTGGAAGTTTTATCTGGGAAGGGAATAACCTGATGTTCAGCTGGGAATCTTTAGGAGTTCTGTGGAAACAGCACCAACTTGCACATGGGTTTGGTGCTCACTTTGGAAATAACTCCATTATAACCATGATTCTCAATGTTAGGAAATCTTTCTTCCTGAAGTCCTGCTGTGGTTATAGAGAAATTCCTCATGCACAGGCCTTTAGCTCATACTCTGCAGGTGAGCACAACAAGCCCTGCCAGTTGACCAAATGACCACCAGTTCCTGCTTCACACTGTACCTTCCCAGCATTTCAGAACTGTTACATTTACCAGGGTTTATCTGACCTTCGGATAAACCCCCAATCCTCTTGCTGGCATCTCTTCCCTGCTCCTGCATATCACGCAGGGTTGGGAGTTCTGGAATCTCCCTGTGGAGTGCTGAAGCCCAGGGCAGGTTAATCCCCCTCTCACACCCATTTCAGAACCACCAAGCTCTGAACAATAAGCGTGTGGTGGAACTAATCCTTCCAAAGTCTTCCTTCTTGGAAAAGGGGAAAGCTGCAGGGAGCACAGAGTGGAAAACCAGTGTCTTGGAGAGATCCCTCCTCAGCGAGCTTTGCAGTGGGCCTGGAGTGAAAATGGAGGTACGAGGTAACTCTTCACTAATAGGAGCAGAAATGTTTTTAAGTGGAGCTTAAATCTCTCTCACCTCTCCCAAAATATCACCTGAGGAGGCTGGAGATGGCCCAAAGCGGCACCCACAGCCTCAGCTCTGCTCTGGTGGTGTTGGGAATATTCCCATCTCCTGCTGCTTTGCACATGGATCACTCTGCTTTCCCTTCCCATTTTGCCTTAACTGTGCTGTAGGATCCTCACGGTTCTGGGTCAGATGGAGCAGAGCCAGCATGTTCTTTCCTTGCTCTGCCTGCTCTGATTACTCTGCTAATTACTAGCTGCTCATCATCAGCCCATTGCTCCTCTCCAATTCCTCTGAAGACCTGTCTCCATGTGCCAGGCACATCACCTGGGGAGCAGCAGCAAAAGCTCTGGGGATTTTTTCTCTTCCTGGGGCTGGGAATACCTGGGTCAGTTCTTGAGGATATTTTCCAGAGCTATTTTGGACATCTAGGGTTTCTATTTTGGACATCTCAGTCACCACTGAAATATTTTTTCACAAACTGGGCTCCTCTGCCAAAGCCTAAAGTCCAGGAAGTGTTTGGACAACACCCTCAGGCACAGAGTGGGATTGTTGGGGGAGGCCTGTGCAGGGCCAGGAGCTGGACTCAGTGATTCTTTTGAGCCCATTCCAGCTCAGGATATTCCATGATTCTATGCCTATGATCCCAGGGAAATCAGTGCTGGTTTGGGTGTAACCAGGATAACAAAAGAAATTCCGCTTCATGGGTCTGCAATAGGTGCTAAGCCTGGATTCTGCCTGGTCCTTCCAAGTCAACTCCAGGCTCCAAAGGGGTCTCTGGATATTTAAATGTGATCTATGAGAATTCCAGCTGAAACTCCAATTCCGAATTCCTGGTGACAAGGCCTGGAATCCTCCCCTCTGGGGTTGGGGAGGCCCTGTGAGGTGTCCCTGCCATGGTAGGGGGTGGCACTGGGTGCCCATGGCAGGGGTGGCACTGGGTGGGCTTTAAGGTCCCTTCCAACTCAAACCATTCCATGATTCCATGATTCTAAGGTTGGAGATGTCCATGACCATCCCAGAACCATAAGGGGAGGACAGAGCCCAGCTAATCTGAGGCAGGCAATCACCAGGGCTCTAGAGGAGAGGAAAAGCAGAGTTGTCACCCCAGTGTGCTCCCTCCAAAGCCATCTGTGTTTGCAGCCCTTCCCAGGACGTGCTCGGGAGGAAACCATCTGTGTTTTCCTTGGGAGAGACAGCTTGTGGGGAAATAGACAGGCTGATAACGAGACAGGCAGATGGCAAATCCAGCCCATGTCGATGACTGCACTTCAAAGGGATAATCAATAATCAGGCAATTAGGCTCAGCTTGGCTCAGGAGGAGACTGGAGACAGTCAGGAAGATGCGTTTTCCAAGTCTCCTTTGGAGATTCAGGGCTGGAGCTTCTGCAGCAGCAGCGTTTTACAGGAGCCTCCTGCAGATCACTGAGCACAGACCCTTAATCACAGCTGATTGTTCACAGAGAAGCTGATTGGCAGTATGGGAATATTTTATGGACTATAACTTTATTTTCTTTCAAAGTGAATGTCTCATCTTCCTCCATGATTTCTCTCCTCTTGTTTTCTTCTTTTTTTGTCTTAATTTTCAGAGTTCTTTTGGGGAATTTATTTAAATTTTATTTACTTAAATTAAAATTTCTGACTTCACAATACAATTTGAAGATAAGAGTCAAACGGTTGTATGAAAAGAAAAAATCTTGTCCTTAACATAAAACACTTCTCTAGTAGATTTTATATGTGGATTTCAAAGAGTTTAAAATGACTGAAAATGTTTTGGTGTGCTGACTTTCACTTTAATGAAGGAGTTCCTTGAAACAAATATGGGTTCAGTCTAACTAAATAGCTCATTAGTCTAGGAGTCTAATTAACTTCCTGCACAACACAGAAAAAAAGATGCCGAGGGGAGGTTGAAATTGTTAAAATGTGGATGTTTTTTACTGGCCAGGCCTGATTTTTCCTTTTTGAAGTCAGTGTTTGAATTTAATTTTTTTTTCTACATGAAATACAGTTGAATATGAAATGCAGTCCTTTTAAATTATTAACATTAAATATTTACACTGAACCAGACCAGTATGAAAAGGAAAAGTTAGACTGTGAGTATTGATGGATTGGGAGAACCTTCTCTCCCCCTAGAACACCCCAAATAAACCCCAAAACAAAACACCTCTTGCAAAATGAGTTGTTAAAAGCCTTGGAAATTGGATCTGTCCTTGCAAACCGAGGAGGAAGAGCAGCCAGGGCTGGAAGACTTGGAGACTCCAAATGTTTCATTTGCTGCCGGCAGAGTGAGGAGACCAAGCACGAGGAACTTAAACTAGACAAATTCAGATTGCAAGTAAAACATAAATGTTTAACAGAGGTTAATCCAGCTCTGGCACAATTCGCAATAGACACTGTTGGATTCTCAAGCTCCAGCAATATTTAAGTAAAAAAATATCTTTCTTCTTTCCCCCAGAAAGATATTTTCCAGCTGAGATACAGAGAAACTCAGATACAACAAATGACTTGGATTATGCAGAAAAGCAGATCTCTTGTTCAATCCTTTTTGCCCTGAAGTCTGACTTGTTTTGACAGACCTTGGACCGTGTTTCCCTGCCATCTGTTAGGTACAAGAGCTGGAATTGTTATTTCTCTCCTGCTGAGATTGGCTGGTTCTGCACTAAAACTTTGTTTTCCATGAGCTGTTTCTGGAAATCCCTTTTGGAGTTTGTCATGTACTCAGTGCATTTTGGGACTTCAGGCCAGGGAGGAGAAAATGTCCAATTCGTGAAATTTGGGGCACCTAGTTTTTGAAGAGTCTCCCAGAAGCAATAATTTCAGGCAGAGAAGACAAATCATTGCTGAACTCATCCAGAATGTGACATTTAAATCAAACAAACCTGAAACGTCCTTTTTATGTAGATAAACATGTCCACACAAACACTGTTATTATATCCAAATGCTGAGACTAAACCAAATTGTCAGAGTCTGAGCCTTTGACTGAGCAGATACTTTTTATTTTATATTTTCTGTCTCTAAATTAATTCATCTCTCACCTGTATCAGCATTTTCGGCCATGGTCTCTCTGCACCTTTGCCTCTAGGCTGATGTGTGGAATGATATAAATCTGGATATTGATGAATTCATGGAATCATGGAACGGTTTGGGCTGGAAGGGACCTTAAGGATCATCCAGTGCCACCCCTGCCATGGGCAGGGACACCTCCCACTGTCCCAGGCTGCTCCAAGCCCCATCCAGCCTGGCCTTGGACACTGCCAGGAATTCAACCACATATTCCCACAAATTCAGCAGAGAAGATCCATAACTCCTCGCCTTGTTCTGGGATCAGGCTCCTCTGATCCCTCACCTCCAACAGGGGTTTTGCTCCATAACCACACATTCCACAAGAAGCAGATTTTGGTTAAACACCCTGGGCCACCTTGAACATGCCCCTGCCAGAGTTCAGCTCCCACTCACTTTATGAAGAGCCTCCTAAAATCCACCCCCTCTTGCTCCAACTCTGGACGCAGCGGGTGCAGGGTGCACTGTTGGCAGAGCAAATGATGGAGAATTTGCATCTGCTTTGAGGATGCAAATTCTGCTCTAGGCTGGTCCATATTCCTCATGGATAATGAGCGAGAGGCACTGGAACAAACCCATCCCAGCTCCACAGGCAGAGCAGGTCTTGCTCTTCAGCCTCCGCAGTGATTCAAGGAGAGCTTCACCCCAGCCTGGCAGGGTCTGGGAGCTCTGAGTTCAGCAAAGCTGCACCACAGGCTGCACAGAGGGGTGGGGAACCTCAGCAGGGAGAGCCAACTCAGGGCCCCACAGCACTGCAGGCAAAGATGCAATTTGGCTCCCAGGGATAAACAACAACCTTTTCTCAGCAGTGCAAACTCACTCTTTTATGGGACAGCTTCTGCTTTTTACTAGAAATGTGTTTGGAGGGGAGGAGTGACTGTGCTTGGAAACTGAGATACTGAACAGTAAAATCTTTATTCCAGATGTTTCGGTTTTTAACTTGCATTTTTATTTCAAAACTTTTGAGTTTCATCTTTCCAAGTCCTTAAGGATGTGCTGAAATGGAGGCAAAATGTGTAAGTCTGTAAAAGAGCAAGCCACGAAAAAGATCTAAACTTTCCATTTAACCTAGTTTTAAAATTTTATTTATTTTTAGAGTTCTGAAAAGTTCTGTTCTTGATTCAGTGATTTTCTTTTGCAAAAATTGCCAGTGATTTGTCTCCTCTATTTGCTGCACTATGTTGGTATCTTTGTTGAAGAAGGAAAGATAAAGGTGCTTTGTCTTAGTCAGGATGTGCAGGGCTGTGTTTCATGGAGTCCCAACTGGTTTTGGTTGTAAGGGACCTTAAAGCTCATCCAATGCCACCCCTGCCATGGGCAGGGACACCTCCCACTGTCCCAGGGTGCTCCAAGCCCCATCCAGCCTGGCCTTGGACACTGCCAGAGATCCAGGGGCAGCCACAGCTGCTCTGGGCACCCTGTGCCGGGGCCTCCCCACCCTCACAGGCAGGAATTCCTTCCCAAAATCCCATCTAACCCTGCCCTCCTTCAGCTTAAGGCCTTTCCCCCTTGTCCTAACACGACATTGTGACGTTGTCCTAACACTTCCTTGTGCAAAGTCCCTCTCCAGATCTATAGGAAATGTTTATGCTCCTATAAACTCATTCTGATGTTGTTTAACTTTTTAGCATTTATATTGTGCATTTTTCCTGTTTCTTTTTGACATCAGGAGGAATTTCTTCATGGAAAGGGTGGCCAGGCATTGGAACTGCCCAGGGAGTGGGGGAGTCCTCACCCCGGGAGGTGTCCAGGGAAGGCCTGGACGTGGCACTCAGTGCTCTGGGCTGGGGACAAGGTGGGGATTGGGCACAGGTTGGACTCAGAGACTCTGGAGGGCTTTTCTTTAATGATTCTACAATTCTCTATTATTTTGTATTTCATTGTTTGTCATAATAGACCTCAACAGACGCTGCTATCAATGAATATGCAACAAAACTCTTTAAAAAGTGTTTAACGCTTTAGAGAAGTGCAGCAGTTCCTTAGCACTGACTGAAAATCCAATCTTTTCTGCATCCAAATATCCTGTTTATATTGGAAAGTGTTTGATTACAGCAAGCTGCAGACATTTTCCTCTAGAAAGAGATGAGACATTTCAATCAGTGCTGAACAGCAGTGGAACTTAATGATGTGAAAAAAACCCCTAAAAGCAGACTACATTAACTCTTATATGATAACACATTATCTGTGCTAGAGGGAGCAGAGTGTTCATGAAATAATGGGGAAATAATAAAATTAATATACACTGGATCAGAATTCCTTTTCTGAAACCAGGGAATATTTTTAGAAAGCTAGTATCTCACAGAATTCCTGTTTAATGAAGTATTATATCACGGAAATGAATTGTCAGATGTTAATTTCTGCTGCAATAGGAATTCTGAACTTGGGAACGCTCTTTTCAGATTCTCCAGCCCCGTTTTCTAAGGAAATGAGGCTGCTGGGTTGGGGCTGCCTGTACACAGGTTTCTATCTGTGTTTGAACCCATGGGCCAAGTTCAAGGGAATTCGAGGAGGAATTAGAAGTGTCAAAGGTCAGAGAGGTCCTGTGAATTTTGGGAAAATCAGAAGCCATATAAATGCAAGAGATCTCATAAATCGGGAATGTCTCAGACACCATGATGCCCCAGATCTCCACAGGTGTGAAGGTCACTGCAGGACCACTGGGTCAGCCCATGAACAGCAGCAATTCCTGAACCCACGGGAATGGCCTGAATTCCTGACTGCAGTCCCTGGAGGCTGGAGACATCAATGTGGATTATACCAACCCCTCAGAGAAGGATCTGCACCCCTGCAGTGGGACAGGGGGACAGGTGGCCCTCCAGGAGCTGCAGTTTCTGTCCTGGGGACACAGGAGGTGTTGGGACAGACCCACACGTGTGAAGCTCCTTGGTGCCTCATCCTTCCCAGAAGTAGTTTTTGCATTCAGCCAATGGAGAAGCTCCTTGTGCCCCAGCAGGGCTCCGAGGGTCATTTCCTGTGAATATCTCCGGCATCTGTGAGTGGGCCTGACGCTAATTCCGAGTGACAGGAGCGTCTTCTAGCCCAAGGCCTCATCAGCAGGGCCGAGCGCCCAGAGATGACAGCCCGGCTCCCTCAGCAGACTCGGAGCTGTCACTCCCACTCTGCTGAGCCTGTCAGGGCTCTGCTGAACTCATTTCAGGGAGAGCACAACAACAGCAGCAGTGCCCAGGGAAGGGAGGGTGGGCTGTGGAAACACTCCGAGGTGTGGAGGGGATGAGGCAGGGAGGGGTGAGGGGATGAGGGAAGGGATCAGGGAGGCTTGTCAGCCCAAACCAGGCTGGAATATTGGCTCAGGACACGGAGCTAACTCACCTGGGGCCAGGGATTGTGGTTACAGGATTGGGATGCTGCCTGGAAGTCCTGCTGGAGAAAGAGTCCTGTCCTGCTCCAGCTGGGATAGGGTTCATTGATTGCTGGCAGCTCCTGCAGTGCTGAACTTTGGGATCATTGTGGGAACAGTGCTGGCAGCACACAGAGGCTGAGCTGTGGCTGAGCAGGGCTCACTCTGAGTCAAGGAGTTTTCAGTGTCCTTGCTCTGCCGGAGAGGAGCTGCACAAGAAGCCAGGAGGGAGCAGGTCCAGGACAGCTTAACTGGCCAGAGGGACATTCCAGACCAGGAAACATCGTGCTCAGAATATGAACTGTACCAAGTTGTATAACAGGGGCCATCTCATGTCTTTGGGAAAGGAAATAGGGAAGATCCATCCCTGTGATGGGAGGTGTGAACTTCACATCTTGGCTGGAGAAGGGCCCATGTGCTTTGATTTTAGAATGGTATGGATTGGGAGGGACCTCAAAGCCCACCCAGTGCCACCCCTGCCATGGGCAGGGACACCTCCCACTGTCCCAAGGTGTTCCAAGCTCCATCCAACCTGGCCTTGGACACTGCCAGGGATCCAGGGGCAGCCACAGCTTCTCTGGGAACCCGTGCCAGGGCCTCCCCACCTTCTGAGTAAAGAATTCCTTCCTAATCAGGGGCCACTTTCCTTCTAGAGAACATTTCCACAAGAAAAGAGCTGGGTATGAAACCGAGCTTGTTCCCCTAAGCTTAGATCATCCCTGGGAAAGCACAGAAGGATGTGAACTTCTCCCAAAGCTGGGATGGTGCCTACAGGGTTACACAAATGTCCAAAGAGCTGTGAGCAGGATATGGGGAGGGAGAGAAATCTCTTGGATGTGTCCCTTTAATGCACAGGGAGCAGCTGTTCTCTGTTTGTTTCAGTGACTCTTCTTCCCAACACTTGAAACAACGGTGTTTGTATTGAGATATTGAATAATAAATATCTTTAATTTTCAGTGGTCTAAGGGGGATTTGGGGTGACAATGTGGGGTCAGTGCTGTGCAGTCAGTGCAGCTCAGGGGAAGAGCTGAACTCTCACAGGGTGGGGATCTGACACAGGGGCCCCGCTGCAGATAGCCCTCATTGGTGGATCCCTCCTTACTGGGATTCACATGGCAGCAGCATTTGAGGGAAGCACATTGCCCTCTCTTCTGTTGGTGTTCAGGAGTTCCTACGCCCAGCGTTACGGGAGGTAAAGTAACCCAGGCTAGTGCAAAGCCCCAGGAATAAAACAGGAGAACGTGTGAAGCTCTGGGCTGGAAGCTCTGCAGAGGTCCAGGGAAATCTGCTGGGATCAGTTTTCACATTTTTCAGATAGCTGGGAATTTTTTATTTGGCTTGAGAGAACCACCTCTTTTGTGTTCCTGTTCAGAGAGAGCATTGGGCTCCTTGGGAATTGCTCAGCTCCTGGTTTAATGCAGAATTTCAAATCAAGTCTAAGAGAGCTGCCAAGACCTGAGTGAGACAGGTGCCCTCACTCCACCTCCCTGGAGCGAGGTCCAATATCCCCCCTTGACCCAAACAGCAGGAAAGCTCCTGTGGGTTCAACAATGGCCCAAGGTGTCTGGGGAATTCATCTGTACTGGGAATATTGACACTTTTACTCCTCAAATTTACCTGTCTCACTGAGAACTGGGCTTGAACTGGTTAATTAGTCCTTGGCCAAACACTTTGAGATTTTCAGATGAAAGGCAGCCTGGAAGTCTAAAGGATGTAGAGCATTTATTACCAGCTGAGAGAGACATGAAGAGCTGCAGTGTTGAAAGGAGTCCTGGCAATTAATTTACACTTAAACAGAAGTGTTGGGGTTGTTTTGCTGAAAGTTTTGTTTTTCTGAAAATTGAAAAATAAGAAATCAAACCAAAATCAAAAAGTAAACATGGAAAGGGTCGAGACTCATTGGATAATGTGATGCCTTTCCATGTTCAGTTTTGCTGATGAAAGGTTTAACACTTGAAAATTCAGTAATTCTCTGATTCTCAACAACAATGCACAGGAAATATGTAAAGGTTCATTTATTGCTGTGTAAAGCAGGTAAAATAAAGCTGCTAAGAAAGTGAGGGTGCTGTGGTGAACCAGCCTGTCCACAGGGAAGGAAAAATGGTTTGGCTGCTTTTCCTTTGAGCTGAAATACAAGATGCAGCCAGAGCACTTAACCTAGGAATAAATCATTGGAGTTTCGAAGATGTGTTAATGAGGTGCTAATTAAAGGTGGGGAAGGAGGAGGGAGGGGCAGAGCAGAGGCAAGAGGAAGGATCTGCCCTGCAGAGGTGCCCCAGGCTAGAGGCCCAGCATAGGAAGGACCTGGAGCAAGTCCAGAGGAGGCTCCAGGATGATCCGAGGGATGGAGCAACTCTGCTGGAAGGAAAGGCTGAGAGAGCTGGGATTGTTCAGCCTGGAGAAGAGAAGCTTTGGGGTGACCTCACTGTGGCCTTCCAGGGCCTGAAGGAGCTGACAGGAAAGATGGAGAGGGACTATTTACCAGGGCCTGGAGGGCCAGAACAAGGGGGAATGGCTTCCCACTGCCAGAGGGCAGGGATGGATGGGATATTGGGAAGGAACTGTTCCCTGGGAGGGTGGGGAGGCCCTGGCACAGGGTGCCCAGAGAAGCTGTGGCTGCCCCTGGATCCCTGGCAGTGTCCAAGGCCAGGCTGGACGGGGCTTGGACAGTGGGATAGCCTGGGATAGTGGGAGGTGTCCCTGCCATGGCAGGGGTGGCACTGGGTGAGCTTTGAGGCCCCTTCCAAGCCAAACCACACCACTGTGGAATTCTATGATTAAAGTTTTGTTTTAAAATCAGTGAAACTCCTGAATGAGAGGTGATTTTATTGCCTCCCTCTGAATTTTGAAAAAAGTTAAAGCTACAGCCCTTGGCTCCAGAGAGCTGCTGCTGGCAGACCTGGGGAGGGATGTGGATCTGCTGTGGAAGTTCCATCATCAGCTCCTTATTTTAGGATCGTGTTTATAGTTTTCTATAACATGACAACTGTTGTACCCAACAAAGGGGCTGGAGGAGCCTTTCCCCTCTTCCAGCAGCTCCTGGGCACCAGTTCTGGGAGCAGCAGAAGTGCCTTGCCTAGTCCAGAGCCTCTGGAGAAATAACCACAGAATGCCTCCAGTGCAGTGCAGTGAGGGCAGAGCTGGTGGGTGGGCCCAGGAGGGCAAAAAACAAGAGATGAGGGAGACCCTGAGCAGTCCAGGTGGAGATCAAGGGGTCCATGAGCACTTGAACACCATCATTTGGACTCTGCAATTAAAAATAGGACCAAGCTAGGGGTAATTACCCAGAGCACTGCTGTCAGTCCTCACCAAGGCCCAGAGAGACAAGGAATCAATCTGTGCTCAGATCAAAGCCCCTCTTTTGGAAATACAGGAGTTGAGTCATCCCTCGCTCTCCACAGAGATCACAGAGCTCTTGTTTGCCATGTTTGCAGTGCAAAGTCCACAAAATCTACAAGTATAATAAAATTATGTGTGTGGGGAGACGAGGAGGAGAAATGTAGATCTGTGTTTTGATGATTTATCTTAGAAAACAAAAAAAAAAAATCTCATCTGAAGCCTCTGGATAATGAGACCAGTTGATTCCATGCAGATTGTGCCTTTGTCTCGATGCTTTTAAGAAAGTGAATTATATTTGTCAGTAAATATCCACTCTAGCAATATGGGGGATATGGCTTCTTCGTGGAATCCCAGAATGGTTTGGGTTGGAAGAGACCTTAAAGCTCACCCAGTTCCACTCCCTGCTCTGCAGGGACATCTTCCACCAGCCCAGGGTGCTCAGAGTCCCGTCCCAGGATTTTGTATCCTCTGGTCCACCCACCTCCTAAAGCCGAATGACTCATGGATATTCTCAAACAGCCTTTGGTGTATTTTGGAACAGAAAAGGAGATGGTCCCAAGGCAGTAATTTCTCATGGATTTTTTTTTTTTTTTTTTGCTGGTTGACCCTGGCCTCAGTAAATCTTTTATTTCTAAGAAAACCACAGGATAGACAATAAGGGTTTGTTGTTTCTTTATGCATTAACTTGACCTTGGTGGATTTTCAGGACAGGTTTAACCTTTGCTGCTTTATGTTAAGGTATTCCTGCCTATTTTCCAGCCTTTCCTATGCGCCCAGCCCATCCTTTGAGCTCTTCACATGTTCCAGTTGGTGCCAGCAGCAGGCAAAGAGATGGGGAGAACGGTTTTAAATTGAGCAATGCACAGCTGTGTTGGTTTTGCTCAGCCTGGGTTTTAGTAGCAGGGGGCTCGCAGAGGCGGCTCCTGTGAGAAGCTGCTGGAAGGTTCCACCATGTCCGGCAGAGCCAGTCCCTGATGGCTCTGAAGATGGATATGCTGCTGGCCAAGGCTGGGCCAGTGAGAGAGGTTGGTAATGCCTCTGTGATACCAGATTTAAGAAGAAAATCAAAACAAAGTGGGGCATGCACAGTTTATCCAGAGAAGAGCAGGAGGGAGAACATGTGAGGGAAACAACATGGAGACACCGAGGTCAGTGGAGAAGGAGGGGGAGGAGGTGCTCCAGGCGCTGGAGCCGAGATTCCTCTGCAGGCCGTGGTGAGACCATGGTGAGGCACTGTGCCCCTGCAGCCCCTGGGGATCCATGGGGGATGCAGAGATCCACCCGCAGCCCCTGGGGATCCATGGGGGATGCAGAGATCCATCCACAGCCCCTGGGGATCCCCGGGGGATGCAGAGATCCATCCACAGCCCCTGGGGATCCACGGGGGATGCAGAGATCCACCCACAGTCCCTGGGGATCCATGGGGGATGCAGAGATCCATCCACAGCCCCTGGGGGAGGTGCTCACACCAGAGCAGGTGGATGCCTGGAGGAGGCTGTGAGCCAGTGGGAGACCCGATGGAGAGAGGGGCCCTGCTTCCAGGCTGGAGCAGCCTGTCCTTGGAGGACTGCACCCCGTGGCAGTGACCCACGGTGCAGCAGTTCTGGGAGCACTGTGTGCCCCTGGGAGGGACTCACTCTGCAGCAGGTGCAGTGTGATTGCTGCTCGTGAGAGCGGACCCACGCCGGGGGAGTTCCCAGAGAACTGTCTCCCATAGAATGGACCCCACGGCCTCACAGGGGAAGGACTCCTCTGCCTGGGCAGTGGAAGAAAACCTCAGGTGACGAACTGACCAAACCCCCACGCGCTGTCTCCCTGCACTGTCTGTGGGAAGGAGGGAGGGGTTGGGGGAACAAAGGTGTTTTCTTAAGGGCTCATTTTTGTTCTCATTATCCTCCTCTGACTCTGTTAGTAATAAATTCACTTTGTACCTCTAAGCGGAGCCTGTTTTGCCGTTGGAGTGTTTCTCCCAGTCCTTATCTCAGCTCATGAACTCTTTGTTAATTTTCCTCTCCTCTGCCTGGCTGTGGCAGGGGACTGTGAGTGAGCGGCTTTCGTGGGTGTTGGACCAGTGTCAAGCCATGACAACAGCCCATCCCATTGCCCAGACCATCCAAGGGAAGTGTCCTGTGTCCTCTGGGACTTAGAGTGGTGGAAAACCTTGTCTGGAAACTTTCTAAGTCCTTTCACCCTGTATTCAGATGTTCAGACTCTCACATCAGTTAATAATCCCAGCACAGGACTCTTGTGTTATGATGGAATTCTGCTCTGAGGGATCCCTGCCCCAGCTCCCTTGTGCCCAGGGAAAGATCTGAGTTACAATTCTGCTCCCAGAAAGCCCTCCCTGAACCACCTGTCTCCTCTGTAGGGCAGCTCCTGGAGCTGGGGTACAGCTGATGTGATGGGCAGTGACATTTTCCACCTCATTTCCTAGGAAAGTCTACAAGGTATCCGTTCATCAGCTCTGACCTGAAGTCTGATGGTGATCAGTCCTTGAAAAAATGAAAATAAAATATCCTTGCTCTGAGGCTTTCTTGTAAACCAGGAAGGGAGGGAAGGAAAAGTGCCTCTGTCTCTCCAGGAGCAAAGTGCTGCTCCCAAAAGAGATTTGAGTGACCTGACTGGATGGATGCAGGGAACGGCTGCTTTGATGGCACTGCAGGAGGGGAGAAGTCATTCCCCAAACGAAGGCCTAATTCTAATCTGTATTTCAGACAGTCTCTGATGCTCTTGGTGCAACTCCTGTGTCAGGTGTGGTTTTCAAAGCAGAAAGGCTCCCACTGGAGCAGTATTTTGGCTTTGGACAGCTCAGCACAGTTCTCTGGGCTGGCCTTAGTCAGATACAAAATCGAAACAAATAATGCGCAATATCTGCTCTCCTTTCCCATGACTGTCTGGCAGAGGAGGGTCCAGCTGCAGGAACAGCTCATTTGTCAATAATGCCACAAGCCCCAGTGACCCTGCAGTGCTTCCATGGACTGGTTCTATGGATCACCTCCAGCACTTCAACAAATGCTCCTGGTTTGCACCGAGGGAAACAAAGACGGGATAGGACTTGCTAAATATGGCAGGAATTGTGATGTCCTTCAATGGAATGAGGAGTGTTTAGAATGAATCATGGAATCCCAGGAGGGTTTGGGTTAGAAGGGACGTTAAAGATCTTCTCATTCCATCCCTGTGTCATGGGCAGAGACTCCTTCCACTATCCCAGGTTGCTCCAAGCCCCGTCCAACCTGGCCTTGGACACTTCTGGGGAAGCCACAGCCCCATCCCAACCTTTAATTTCAAATGCCTCTCTTATACTCCACCACTCTCTTACTTTTTTTGAGCAGTGCACTCCCACACATAAAGGATGTGGCTGCTCCACCTATGTCCTTCCCTGAACCTTACCAGTCTATTTTAGATCCAAATTAAGTTGTGGGTCCTCTGAGGCAGAAATAAAGCACCTGCCATGGCTGCAGAGCTCCCATCAGCTCTGGCAATAATTGTTAATCATGAGTAGCTTTGTGATTTGCCAACCCTTCTGCAGAAATACCATAGACTCCTGGTGTGGGATGTGTGCGCACCAAGGTCCCAGAGGCCATCTGAGGTCCTCAGACAGTTTTATGTACTCAGTCAATTTCATACACAGCCAACTTTATACACTCAGCCAATTTTCCATACTCCACCTTAGTGCTGGGAAAAACCTGCTCAGGCAGGTAATGCCTTTCCCTCTCCTGCGCACAAGCTTTGGCTCTGTAAGGATTTTCTCCATCCCAACATCCTTTCTACAGGGAATTCTTCTCTGGACTGGGTCTTGCCTCTGTTACCTCAGAAGTATAGACAGAGCACCTGTGGAGCTCCTGTAAGCTTTTCCTGCTGGTCCTGTGAGAGGTTTCATCCTCCTCAGCCACCTGCAAATCACCTGTGCTGGAGGAGCAGCTCCTGTCCTTTGCACCCAGCGTTCGGGAACTTGTAAGCTCAGGTCCTGTGCTGCTGGATTGTCTCCAGACGGCTTCATCCTGACCTTCCTGGGCATTCCCGACGGCCGGACACGTGAGGTGACCCCAGCAGATGTTGTGGGACAATGAACTCAGTCTGGAGAAGATTCGAGGTGACTTAATTGTGACCTTCCAGGACCTGAAGGGGCTACAAGAAACATGGAGAGGGACTTTGGACAAGGGTCTAGGGTGGTAGGACAAGGGGGAATGGCTTCCCACTGCCAGAGGGCAGGGATGGATGGGATATTGGGAAGGAATTGTTCCCTGTGAAGGTGGGGAGGCCCTGACACAGGGTGCCCAGAGCAGCTGTGGCTGCCCCTGGATCCCTGGCAGTGTCCAAGGCCAGGCTGGACGGGGCTTGGAGCACCCTGGGACAGTGGGAGGTGTCCCTGCCGTAGCAGGGTGGGCTTTAAGGTCCTTCTCAACCCAAACCATTTGGGGATTCTGAGATTCTGTTCTGAAGCAGAAGGGACAGCGAGTGTCACACATGGCACGTGCAGAGAAATGTGGAGTTGGTTCTTAACCCATTTAGCAAACTCCTCATAAATTGTGGTGAAGGAATCACGGATATTGAGCAAGTAAAGAAAATCTCTGGAGCAGGTTAATATTTTAAAGTTGGTGCCACATTTTACAGACAACATTGCGTGGTCCAACTGCTGCTCCCCCCACGGCCCCGGGGCAGGGCCGGGAGTCTTCTCGGAACTGCTGCACCCATAAAGTGGCACCGAAGGGCTCTTGGAGCTCATGGGCTGACGCAGGATTTGCCAACACAATTTTGATTGACTTTAAGGCCTGGAAAAGTGCTTTAGAGAATATTAATTGTTTTCTAGTTTGTTTTTTTTGGTGGACCCCATTTTCTTCTCTCCAACTTCACTAAAGCAAATCCACGGATTTCTTTCCCCAGGGCTTTATTTAAAACATTCTCAATCCAAAGGCAGAACTCAAAATCTTTTCTCTGTAGATGCCTTTTGTATTTGTGCTTTTTAATGAAACAACTCTATGATTCACTCTGTTCAGTTGCGAATCTGGACTGTCCACCTTGGATTTGTGTTAAAAAGAGGTGAATTGATTATGGGCTGGCAGTACCTTCTTAGGCACTTCCACCTAATCAGTGTTTTCAATTAAAATGGTGACTATCTTAATATCTTTTCCATTTGATGTGGTTGAGGATTCAGGACTTTATGGCAGTGATATTCAGCTAGAAAACATAGGACAGCTGGAACAATGGAATTATGAAATCATGGAATGGTTTGGGTTAAAGGGACATTAAAGCCCACCCAGTGCCACCCCTGCCATGGGCAGGGACACCTCCCACTGTCCCAGGCTGCTGCAAGCCCTGCCCAACCTGCCCTTGGACCCTGCCAGGGATGATTTTCAGTCCAGCAGGTCCTGTAACCTCCTCCCTTCGAATTTATTATTCTGCCTCCTGCCTTTCCCCTGCTTTATACACATCCTGTGCTGAGCTGTGACAGAGCCTGGGCAGGTTTAATCCCAGAGCTCAGGCAGGTGCTGCCACAGGCCAAAACAAAGAGGAACAAAGCAGATCCTGCTTTTCAATCCTGTATGGGCTACAGAATCTGGAATAGCAGAGCACCTCTGTGCTCCATCTCATAGCATTGATCCATCCCTGAGGCAGATAAAGAATATCTATTTAATATAGTTATAGTTAATATATCTATTATAATATAGCATGGAGAAGGGAGGCTCATTGTGGCCTTCCAGTACCTAAGGGAGGCTGCTGAAAAAGTGGTAGTGACAGGACAAGGGACAATGGGTTCGCACTGCCAGAGGGCAGGGATGGATGGGATATTGGGAAGGAATTGTTCCCTGGGAGGGTGGGGAGGTCCTGGCACAGGGTGCCCAGAGCAGCTGTGGCTGCTCCATCAGAGCCCTGAGCACCCTCCTGCAAATCTCTGCAAAGCCCAACTCTGCCTTTAAAGCAAAGCTCTCCCTGTGTGTGTTCCACGGTCCTCCAGGCCTGTTAAAAACGCTGTGCTGAGCTGCACAGTCCCCAAATTTTCAACATCGAACCTCCATCTGTCCAGACTGAAATCTCCCCAAGTTGTAAAATTGCAAAGGAAAATTCTGATGCTTTGAGGAGCGATGACATCAGATTATTCTTCTTCTGTTTTCTGTGGATCCAGACTCTGTTGTCCAGATGGTGGATCTACCCTCCATATTCAGTAGTGAGAGCCTGTTCTTCTTACAGGGATTTTGTGCTAGTTAAAAAATAACATTTTACTGAAAATAGAATAAAAATATTTGGAAGTATTGGAGCATTTGGGAAACAAATAAAAATACTGGAAAGAAGGACAGCAGTTCTGCCTCTCAGAGAAGGCAAAGGGTTTTTTGCCTTAATTTCTTAGGAAAGTTGGGGTAAAATTTTCGAGGGAGATGCAGGATGAGGTTTTCCTTTTTAAGGACAACACTTTCCAAGCTGCAGAATCTGACTGGTGTTGAGTGGTGAGAGTGGGAGAAATTGCACTCACAGTGTCTGGGGACTATTCCAGCTCAGGGCAGAGGCAAAGTCTGTGTGAGTAAGGAAGGGAGAGAGAAACAAATCCCTGTCCCTTCCTGCAGAGAAAGGGAAGCTCCTGCCCTCACTTCTCCCATCGAGGTGCGGAGACACTGGCACAGGTTGTGGCTGCCCCTGGATCCCTGGAAGTGTCCAAGGCCAGGTTGGACGGGGCTTGGAGCAGCCTGGGATAGTGGAAGGTGTCCCTGCCCATGGCAGGGGGTGGATCCTTAAAGTCCTTTCCCACCCAAACCACTCTGAGATTCTGTAATTCCATGATTTCTTGTTGTTATGCCGTGAGCTGATCTGGTTCATGGTCCTGGGAATGGTGCCAGTTCTGTGGCAAGACTGGAGCCAGAAAAAAGAGGGAATGGGGAGAAAAAGGGTCCTGAGCTCAAATGAGTCCATGTCTCTGTGAAGGCTGAAAAGCACCCAAGTCTGGCAGATGTGAATTCCTTTCTCTTGCTGATGTTTCTCCAGGTTCTCCTAGTGGAAAAGCAGTCAGAAATGGTGGCCTGAAATCAAGTCAGGGACTCACTGAATTTTTCCACTGAATTCCTTCAAACACTTCCTTGATTTTCACCAGAGTGTTGTTGGAGCCCATCCCCTGGCTCAGAGAAAACATTAAATCGGGATTTGCAGATAAAATCAGCAAATTGCACAAGTCAACAGCAAAAGCCCCTGACATGGACACGTCTCCTTAATAACGAATCATTGCCAAGCATCAGATGCTGAAGGAGAGGATCTCCTGAATGAACCAGCTCCTAAATCTTTCCTTTCATGCTGAAGGAAGAGGCCAATGCCATTTTCCACTGAATATTCCTGGTCACAGGAAAACAGGCTGTTAACAGGCAACATCCAAAGGAATAAAAGCAGGTAAATGAAAGGATTTAAGTTTCAAGGCTAAGGCTGCATTCCAAGGAAGAACTGATGTTTACATGCATAAATATAAATAAATACAAATACAAATCTAAATGTAATTAAAATGGTCTAAGTGTTGAGAAGGGTCAGGGTGTTACCACAACAAAGCAGCCAGGTAAGGGCCCTGGAACCTCAGTGTGTTCCTGCCCTGGAAAAGCCATGGGTTTTAGAGGAATAACATGTAGGGAAATGTGAACCTGTTTCCTTACAAAAGTTTGGTCCTGTTCACACTCAAAACTTCCCTTGGAGTGCTCAGGCCCTGGTGGGTTGGCCCTGGCTGGATTCCAGGTGCTCCCAAAGCTGCTCTGTCCCTGCCCTTCCCAACTGGACAGGGCAGAGGAAATGGGATGAAAGGCCCTGGGTCGGGATAAGGACAAGGAGAGATCACTCAACAGTCACTGCCTTGGGCAAAACAGGCCCAGCTTAGGGCAAAACAGGCCCAGCTTAGGGAATTGAGTTTAATTTACTGCCAATAAATCAGAGTAACATCATGAGAAATAAAACTAAATCTTAGAACCCCTTGTGTGGTTCTCCCAGGACCCAGGTGGACCTTGCAAAGGAAGAGCCTCTTTTCCCATGTGTTTGTTCCCATTGAAAGACATTTTCTGGCAGAGGGGGAGGGGTGGTTTTGTTCTCAGTTCTTGGCACCTCCCTGATGAACTTCTGCCCTGCAAGTGAATGAAATCAGTATTTTATTCCCTGTCAATGAGATGCTGCTGCTTTGGAGGCTGGAGTGTAATGAACTTGCTGTTTATTACAATTAACAAATAAATCCCTGCACCTTTAAATTAGATCATAAATCTCTCTGTGCAATTCAATACTGCAGTAATGATGTTTTCCTCCCCAGAAGAGATTCTCCAGTGATAGGAGCCAGGCAACTTCTCTTCCAAATAATGTGACCCCGAGGACATTCCCTGTGACACATTTGGCCTTTTTGTCAGTGGCTGCCTTCCCTTGGAATCATCTGGGATGTGGTTTGAACACAGCTCTGCCAGCCGATGAATGATCCCAGCTCATGCTGCAGAGAAAATGACTTTCTGGAGGTTTTCCACAGGAGTCTGGATGTGGCACTTGGGAATGCAGTGGTTTGTTGGGATTATGGTGCTGCTGGGCTGCTGGTGGGACCAGATGAACTTGAAGGTCTCTTCCAACGGTGATGATTTTGTGATCTAAAGGATTGAACTTGACCTCCACATCTGGAGCTCGTGGATCCTCCCCCTCTCCTTTCAGACACAACTGAGGTGCTGTTAGGAGGGTTTTCCTGTCCTTCTCCATCTCTGGTTTGTCCTCCTGCTTTCCCCAACACCAACGTCGCCTCTGTCTCCTCCCGTGATATTTGGCAAAATATTCACTCAAGGCTCTGTTTGCTAAGGGTTGGTGCCACTTGAAGCTCCCAGTAATCAAAACTGCTGCTAATTAGGTGCAGTGCAATTAAATCACTGCCTTTCAGTGAATCAAAGATACAATCCCAATTAAAAATAATAATTCAAAACAATTAAGCAACTACAGTTGGACTTATTTTCATCCAGCTTGCAGTAAATGAGCCTTCTCTCCAGCAGGCCTTTAGCTCCCAAATAAACAAAGTACATAACAACAATTCTATAAAGGGAAAAATCAGTAAAAGATCATTTGCAACTTGTAAAAGGTTTGCAAATCCGAGCAGGAAAAGTAGATTGCATTTAATAAAGCTTCAATAAATTGTGTATTTACAGGGTGGTGGAACTTGAAACAACCAAGATTGAGATTTCCAGAGTAGTCTACAGGGATGGAGATTAGAACCAGGTGAATGTGGAAACCACAAGGTGCTGTCTCTCTCTTTTTCTCTCTCTCTCTCTCCCCCCTCATGTTATGTTTTGGTGGAAATTCCCAACAGAATCATTTCAGCAGAAGTTACAGTTTTGCTTTTGAATTTACAGAAGCTTTCAAGTGCACAAGTTTCCTTGGTTTCATTGTAAGATCAGAATTTTTCTGGTGACAAAACAGTGACAGAATTGGCCCAGGAGGGTGCAGGCCCTATTTCCACTGTCTGGAATTCTGCTTTACCCCCAGCACTCCCAGCTAAGGAAGATCCTTTAGAGTGTGCCAGGTTTGCTCTGAACCAAAGGCAATTCTCCCTCTTTACTCACCCCAGAAGCAGCTGAGCAAGGCTTGGTAGGAGGGGCAGGACCAATCTGCACTTCCTTGTGTTTCTGTTTTTCCTGGATTTAGATTTGTGATACTAATGCTGGAGCAGCTGGAGGCACCAGCCTTGTCCCTGGGCCTGGGTCATTCTGGCTGAACATGTTTATTAAAGCACCTTTTCTAGGAACTGGTTAAAGTTGGTGGATTTTGGTCATTGGAAACAGGTGCCTTTGCTATTTGCAAGAATAAACATGGAGGAAAACCTGCCCTGGGAGCTACTTCAAGGGCTAAGGAAACCTGGAGAGTTCCTGGGACCGAGGAGGTACTGGAAGTTTTCCTTTGGCTGGGGAACTTGTTTGGCTGTGAAATGTCACAGTTGTTAAAGTTTAAGTCCTTGCCCTTCTGTTTTATGCAGAAGCCCTTTAAGATTTGATGGAGGAGTCACTGGAGTGTGGCAGGTGAAGGTGTGCGGGCCATGGCAGAGCACTGTCCCCTGCACCATCCTTCCCACACAATTCCTGCAAACTGGAAAATGCAGAAATCCCTCTGGCTCCTCAGGGAAGGGCACTGAAATGTCTCAGCTGGGAAAGCTGTTGTCCCTAGCTGGAGACATCACAAAACCTGGAATGCACCACTTCCCTTGGTCCCTACAGAGAATCATGGAGTTGTTTGGCTGGGAAGGGACCTTAAAGCCCACCCAGTCCCACCCCTGCCATGGCAGGGACACCTCCCACTGTCCCAGGCTGCTCCAAGCCCTGTCCAGCCTGGCCTGGGACATTTCCAGGGATGTGGAGTCCACAACCTCTCTGGGCAAAAGCCATCTCTCCAGCTTTTTATTAATATATTTTATTAATATCTTGGTCTTCTTTCACCCTACAAATTTTCTGGCTTTCATCTCAATTCAGTGGGTCTTTCATTTCTAGCCAAGACATTTTATGCCCCAGCACTGTGTCTCTGTGTGAGCGGTCCCACATAAGTTCTGTTTGATCTCTTTTTCATGGCTGAAACAGCCTGACAGAGGCAGCACTTGGCTGGAGGAATCTTCTGCCCAGCTCCCTGCCTGCTTTGGTTTGGTTTTTGGCACCTGCCTGTTGTTCCTTTATTGCTGTTGGTGCAGAGCTGTTCCAGGGCTGCTCAGGGGCCTCCAGGCTGTGACCTGGCAGTTGGACAACCCCATCCCAGCAGCTGGACAATCCATCCCAGTTCCAACTGTGCCTGGAGTGTGTGTGATCCTTGAGAAACCCTGATATTGTAATGTGGGCTATGGATTTGCCCTGAGGTTCCATGATCCTGAGGGGGATCACTGCAGCTAAGCCTGGGATATGCCAAGCCCTCAGCACCCCCTGGCACTTGTGTGCCTCTGCCTGGGTTATCGGGGTCCATGGCAGTGGGGGCCAGGTCACTGTGCCACAGGAGCTGATCCTCGTGCTGTGCTCCCAGTCCAGGTGAAACTGTACCTGCTCCCCAAGAAGTCCTTGCAGTGAAATTGCTCCATAATGAATATCCTGATTAATCTGAGAGCCTGTGCTAATGAGAGCAGTGCAAAGTCATCTGGAATCCCAGAGGCTGTGCCATTCCCCTCCAATATGTACCACTTGGTATTAGGGAAGGGAAGATCTTGCTAAGAGAGGGAAGCATGAATAATGTATTGCTGGATAATGGTAAACAGTGATTATTATTCCTCCTTTCCCTTGGATGTACCAGCATTGTGTTAAAGACAGGCTTTGTTCAGAGGAAAAGGATAATTGGAAACAGGGAGGTGATGAAGTGTCTGGCAAATTACAGTCATATGAGAGTGGCAGATGGTGCCACCGTGTCTGACAATTGCTTCGACACCAAATTACTTCCTCGAGTCAAGAAGGCCAATTTTTGCTGGATTTGTCTGTGTTTGCAAGGGATAAACAAACCTGTTTGCATGGAAATGTGGGAGGGAGCCTGGAGAGAGCCTCCCTTCAGACCCCCTCTGTCTGAAGTGCTGAAGGAGGGTACAGGGCTCTGGGCACACCTCTGTTATCCCCAGCAGCTGCAGAGATCTGTTGCTCATCCACTCAAAAGCTGGACTACCAGTGGGACCAACACTGGGCTAAACTGGGGCTGGTGGAGGTGCTGGAGGAGCTGCTGCAGGAGCACAGAAATTCCTGTCTGTGAGGCAGAGTCTGCACTGGCACAGCCATGCTCGAGGCAGAGCCAAAACAAATTTATCCAAGCCCAGCAATGCCACGGCAAGGTCTCTGCTGTGACCACACCTGGTGGACAAGAGGTGTCCAACAGCTGGTCAGAATGGAGAGTGTTGTTAGTCAGAAGTCCCTGGAGGATTTGTGGATAGTCCTGTACTGCTTTGACTTTGCACTGACTGGAAATGTGTCCACAGCTGAGGTGAGATTGGCACATACATAAAAAATTTGTCCTCACTTCTGATTAATGCACAGCCAGAAATCTGCTCCTTAAAGTCTCTGTGTTCCAGGGCCCCACCTGCACACAGGGAATCATATCCTCACTCATTTACTTCTGTCTAGACTTAGGATATCCTTATCTGGGTCAAGGATTCCTCTCATTACAGCTGAACTCTTTATTACCACAGTGGTGGGAGCAGCTGGGCTGCTCCAGGAGCATCACATCGGGTTGATGGTTGAAGGTCTTTTCCAGTCTTAACAATTCTCTGATTCCATGATTCTGTGAACACCTAGATGCAGGTCCCTGGGCAGGGCTGGGCTGGGGCTGAGGCAGCGTTTGCTGCTCTGCCTGAACTCTTGTGCGGTATCACTGAAACATTGAATTTTCCAGCCCCATGAGCCCAGGGTGAATCATCACCATAATGCTGCTGTCGCCCTGATAATGTCACACAAACCCAGTGCTCGAGTGGTGTTTGTGGCACAGTTCAGTGCCCTGTCACAGCCCCTGCTCCTGGGCCCCCATTCCTGGGACAGCTGGGGCTCCTGGCTGGCCGAGCACACTCGGGCACAGCTTGGGGAACGCAGCAAGGTGTGACCTGGAGCGATTTCATCAGACCCCTCTGGCCTGTTCTGCCCTCAGTTCAGGCCCAGCCTTGGTGTGGCCCTGCGGTGGAACAGCTTTGCAGTCACCTGGGCACCCAGGGCTGGCCCGGCCCAGCCCAGTCCTGCCAGGCCCCCCCAGCTCCCCAAGGAGAAGGTGCAGCTCCGTGTCCTGCTCCGCCTGCCCACGGCCCTGTCCCTGGCCAGGGGCCAGCCCTGCTCCTGCTGTGACAGCTGGAATTGCTCCCTAGCCCAGTTCTATCAAAATGATCTGGATTAGCTTAAAACATTGCTAATAGTAGGGTTTTGTTTGTTGAATTTTTTAAAGCTGTTCTGACAGAACCAGGTTAGACAACAAGGATCTGATCAGTGGTGCCAGCTGATGGCAGAGCTGGGAAGTTCCTACCCCACCTCAGCTGAACCCAGAGCAGCTTCTGCTGTGACAGCCCAGAGTCTTTTATCTGTCTGCAGCTCTGGTGGCAACTGGGACCTGTTTGAAGCCAGTGTGGCACAGAGGTGGCAGATGTGGTAGCCCTGGATGACATCCTGCAGGATCCTGCTGGGGAGCTGCCTTTGCAGGAGGAGGAGGTTCATGGAGAAAGAGAAATCTGGAGAATTCAGGCTGGATTTGGGCTGGGGTTGGAGCTCTGGCATTGTCACAGCCTGTTTTGCTTTGTTCATGCAGGATTTAGCACTTCTGTTTGCCCTCTTGGGCCAGGCAGGATGTCCCTGTCCCTGTCCTGCCCATGCAGACAGAAAAATGGGAGAAGGGAAAGGGACATGAGACAACGCTGTGAGCTCCCAGCCCAGGAGGCCAAACACCTTGGGCTACATCCAAAGGGAGTGGGAGCAGATTGAGGGAGGGGATTGTCCCCCTGTGCCCTCATGAGACTCCAGCAGCAGAGCTAGCTCCAGGTCTGGGACCCTCAGCACAGGCAGGACACAGAGCTGTTGGAACAGGTCCAGAGGAAGCCACGGAGATGATCCCAGGGCTGGGAGAGCTGGGGGTGTTTACCTGGAGAAGAGAAGGATCCAGGGAGAGCTCAGAGCCCCTTCCAGTGCCTAAAGGGACTCCAGGAGAGCTGGAGAGGGACTGGGGACAAGGGATGGAGGGACAGGACACAGGGAATGGCTTCCCACTGCCAGAGGGCAGGGATGGATGGGATATTGGGAAGGAATTGTTCCCTGTGAAGGTGGGGAGGCCCTGGCACAGGGTGCCCAGAGCAGCTGTGGCTGCCCCTGGATCCCTGGCAGTGTCCCAGGCCAGGCTGGACATTGGGGCTTGGAGCAGCCTGGGACAGTGGGAGGTGTCCCTGCCCATGGCAGGGGTGGCACTGGGTGGGTTTAAGGTCCCTTCCAACTCAAACCAGTCTGAGATTCCACTTTCTGATTCCATCCTCGGTGGAAGGAAGATGCACGTGGAGATGTGCAGGGGCTTTAAGGCTGGAAGGAGCTTCTGCACTCTCCTGGAGGACATTCCAAAGGCTGGGCTGAGATGCCTTTTTCAGCTGTGTTTTTCTGCTCAGGAAATGAGCCTGGCAGGAGAGGGGCCCTCACAAGGGAGGGGCTGTGTGTGGGACAAAACATCCCTTGGAAGAGCTGAATTCCTCCTAAAAGGTCATGGAATGAGTGTTTTATTGATGAAATCCTGCTCCAATTGAGTGGGAACAGGAGGAAATCAGGGTATTTGTGACGGGGAATTCTGGTCCATTAAATACTCGAGGAAACTTCAGAAAAAGAAATCCCCACCCTCCAGGATGTCTCTTATTGAACAATTTGATCTTCAAGGCACCCAACCTTCAGCTATGATCCAAAGCAGATTTTAGTTATTAAATTCCTACTTTTAGGCATGTTGTGACTACCTTCAGTTATTGGATTCCCAGCCTCAGGCACTCAGGGGTTGGATTCTCACCAAAAAAGTTTAGAGCTCTGAAGGACCTGGTTCAAGAATTTTAAAGATGAGAACCAAGGGACAAATTTTGTTGCTGAACAACTTTTCCTCCCTGATTTTTAAGTTGTAGGGAGCTCTGGCAGTGGTTGTAGAGCCCAGCATGAGTTTGCACTGAGGCTGGAGCTCAGGAATCCTCCAGGATTTCTGTCCCCAGAGCTAAAAAGCTGCACTTTCCAACACTTCAGCTTTGGACACACCAAGTCACGGACTAAGGCCTGATTTCCCAGTCTCCAGCCTCTTCCTGGTCCACCATAGCAGAGGTTTACATTGAAAGTTTCCAGCTCCAATGAGTCTCTGAAGTTTCTTCCCCTTTTTTTTTTGTTGCAACATTTCTTAGGGAATTTTCTCCCCACTACCCCTTTGTTCCAGGGGCTGGATTTGGTGTTGTGGGGAACGTGGCAGGGCTGGGAAGGTGGGACAATAAATAAATTATGGCACCAAGCTGTTTCCCCTGACCTGGGGAACTCTTTGTAACCCTTTATGAGGAAGCTGAGCCAAGTCCAAGACCAAGCAGAGAGAAACCAACTCCTCTGGCTCGTTTAATCACATTCATCATCCAACTGGAGCTCCCAAATCTCTGATGCAGAGTTTCCAGGGCACAAGGAACACAGCCAGTATCAAACAGCTCAAAAGGGAGAGAAAAAAGGGGCATGGTGCAAAATGCAGAGCAACAAAGTCAAATCTCCTCTCTGGAGCTGTTCAGCTGCAGTTTGGAGATTACTTTGAAGCTGGTGAATCTGAAATCCCTCATTAGGAGCCAATGGCAGATACAGGAGCTGCGCTTCTAATCTGGGTATGAGGAGATCATTCCAGCCCTGACCTCCCTCTCTCCGCTTGATACAACATTTGCTTCAATCAAAGAGGTAATTAAACTCCTGAGATGAGAAATCCCCACAGTTCATGTCCTGAATACGGTGCAGCAGAAGTTCTTCAGTAATGAAACGGCACAACCTGCAGTTACTGCTGGAGCCAGACAATGCCTGGGGCACAAAGACACCGAATAACTTCTGTCAAGGATGCTCTGCTTGCCCTAAAGTGCCCCACAGGAGCCCAGGCAGGTACAGCCTTAGCATTCCAATCAGAGCTATGTGAAATGGAGCTGATTAATGGCAGGGAAACCATGGACATGGATGATCCAAGATACTGGGACTGCAGAGAGGGGAAACTGGAGTGGTTTTTTTTCTTTAGAAGCTCCATTTTGTTGAAATAAAAGCTGTTCAGGAGAACTCGTCAATAGAGATGTGGTTGAGTAATCCCATGTTTTGTCTGACCCCAAGGAAATGGTTGGGATGGGATCAGTGCACCGACCTGAAAATGGAGCTGCAACATGAGCAGGGAAGTGCCAGCATCACCCAGAGCAAGTGGTTTGCTGACTCCACCAGGAAGAAGACAAAAATGCTGGGTTTGAGATCAAAGCAGGGCTTACAGGACTGGCATTTCCTGCCAAGTGGAAGCCTGGGTTCCAGTGAGTTTAAGGAGTGGCTTGAGAGGGGAAAGTCTGCAGCTGCCTGGGAAGCCCAGGAACTTAAGCAGAAGTCAAGACAGACTGAGGCTGCTCAGCACTGCTGGACATAAATCCTTCCCTGGGCTTTTTAGAAAGGTTTTTGTCTGTCCCTGACTTGGAAGGAAAGAGGCAGTGAAATATCCACCATAAAGCACCTCTGGAATGGCTTTGCCAGTCTGCAGAGAGTGCTGCTGGAATATGCAGCAATTCCAGGGGTAAGCACGTGGTTCTCCAAGCCCTGTCCAACCTGGCCTTGGGCACTGCCAGGGATCCAGGGGCAGCCACAGCTGCTCTGGGCACCCTGTGCCAGGGCCTCCCCATCCTCCCAGGGAGGAATTCCAAATTCCTTCTTTCTCCCTGGTCTTGCTCCCAGCAATAAACCCCAGGATTTTTGTGAGATTCCCAGTACAGCTCTCCCTGGAGCTCTCACCTCATGAACTCCCGTCTTGCCACAGGTAAAGCAAATTGCTTTTAAGTGGATCTGTCCAACACATTCCTCGTTTGATGTTTTTTTCTGGAGCACCCAGGCAGGAATGAACAGCTGGGTCCTCAGCCTGGTGCTGCTCCTCATTCCAGAGCAGTTTTCTCTGGCACTCAGGTTTGCAGCGTCAGGAAACGTCACTGGCTGTGTCTGGGGCTGCTGGGACTCTGAGACTGCTGTCACAGCTCCCATTTCCCTGGATAATTACGCCGTGTGAGCCACCAGGAGCAATGGGAGCTCTTTGCAAACCATCTGCTGATCAGCTCCTGCCTGGAGCAGAGAAATTGGGTGCCCTGGTAATTACACTCCTCACTCCTGTCACTGCACATGCTCTGCCTGAGTGCTGGAAATGCCTCATCCTTTCTGAGGCTGCACAGATCTGTTCCTTGTTTCCTTCTCCTTCACCCCAAGGCAAAGGATTTGATGCTGCCTCTGGAGCTTTCCCAGGATTTCCTGGCTGTTGAATCAGGGTCATGGCTCAGATCACAGGGCTGCAGTTTCTGCTGTTTGTGGTTAACTGGACGTTTGTCTTTCCCTAGGCAAACATGGTCTGAAAGGGACAGGCTGGGAAGGCTCTGGGCTCCTTCAATAAATTCAATTGCTCTGTATGAAAATCTGCAGAGCTGCACATTCCCTATTTCCACTCTTCCTCCTCCCCTAGGCAGTGTCAGGTGTGGGAAAGATATCGAGGTGGTGCCCTGTTCTGTGTCTTCTTCCTTTCACTTGGACCAGGAGGGGATTTGTACACAAAGCACCCCATGGTTCCCATCAGCACAGGGGGATCTTAAAGCATCCCTAAGAGTAGTGACAGGACACAGGGAATGGCTTCCCACTGCCAGAGGGCAGGGACAGATGGGATATTGGGAAGGAATTCCTGGCTGGGAGAGTGGGGAGGCCCTGGCACAGGGTGCCCAGAGCAGCTGTGGCTGCCCCTGGATCCCTGGCAGTGTCCAAGGCCAGGCTGGACGGGGCTTGGAGCAGCCTGGGACAGTGGGAGGTGTCCCTGCCCATGGCAGGAGTGGCACTGGGTGCCCATGGCAAGGGTGGCACTGGGTGGGCTTTAAGGTCCCTTCCAACCCAAACCATGCCATGAATTCCATGATCCTATGTCTCTATGATTCTATGGACACCTTGCCCAGTTCCATGGGCAGGGACACCTTCCACTGTCTCAGGTTGCTCCAAGCCCCATCCATCCTGGCCTTGGACACTGCCAGGGATCTCACCTCAGTCTCCCAAGACCAAACTTCCCTGTTTTGGGACAAAGCAGGACAGCCCTGGCCCCTGAGGGGCTGAATTCACTCACCTGCCTGCAGCGGAGCCTGTGCTCTCCTCGCTGCCCTGGGTACTTGGCCAAGCTCCTCAGGCATTTCTGGTGGATTTGGAGGCTGCTCCCGACAGGGGTTTTGCAATGGATGGGGACTCCAGAGTCATTTAAAAGACACATTCTGCCTCTGCAAGCCACAAACCAGCAAAGTTGTTCAAAGCACTTGCATAAAACCCAAGAATTATTCCTAAGACAGAGAAAAACTGAAGCCTGCGTAGGAATCTGCATGTCTGATGAGCTGGAATCTCCAAGGATGGCTTTGGTTACCTTTGATACGTGCAGTGCTTGGCCTATGCACAGGACCACATCATCACAGGAAAGTTCAGGAAAGGATTTTCTTTGGGAAGTAAAATCCTTGGTTTCATCAATTTTCATGCAGTTCCCTTTCTAATTCCAAGATGAAACAAGCAGCAGTTCTGATCCTCACAAAGAGAACACCAGGAAGGGCTGTTCTTACAAGTGCAGGCCCCACCAAGGCAAGTGAAAAATTAAATGGGATTAATTTAACCAGATTATATCCTTGTAACAAATACTGCCAGCCCAGAATCTGAATCACATTACCTCTGCCTCAAATTAATTGCCTGTGAGCTGAGCTGGGTGGCTGTGTGCAGCACTCACCTGCAACAGAGATGAGGTCGTACAATGCAATTTAATCCCTTTTCATTGCAAATGAAGCTAAATTGCTCCATCTCGCCTTCCTTGAGCTTGAGAGGAGGCTCAGGACTGCTAAAGGAGCAGATTAACATCTCAGGCTTCCCTGAAGGGCTGAAGTGGCCTTGATTTGCTTTATCTTAATTTGCTTTAGATAAACTCAGTCGCTTCAAGAAGTTCATTGTAAGGAATTGTCAGCAGGGTTTTGGTGAAGACAAGCCCATGGTGGATTCAATTTCCTTTTCTTTTCTCTCTACAAACACTTTTTTCTGCTCTGGACCAACAAAGAGCTGCCTCTGCAAAAGGTGGGAGCAGAACCAACACAAGCTCAGTTCAAAGCCTCTCCTAATTTATTTCCCCAGCTTCACTCCTGACATCAGTTGGGCTCCAGGGGCTGTTTACATTTAGCGCCAATAACTTCAGATAATGTACTATTAACTGCTAAACTAATGATCTCAGACTTAGCATTTCCATCAGGACCTTGCCCCATTGAGCTGACACTCCTCAGATCATTTTCTCTCTCATTAAAGTAATTAAAGTCAACGTTGTTGGAAAGACCTTCAGGCGACCAGAGACAGAGCTGATAATAAGCAAAGCACACCCACAGTTGTGGTTCTTTTGATCTGGAGTTTAATTGCTGAAAGTTGGGCACCGATCTGTATTTTCTGTGTGAAGGTGCCCGGCTGCAAGGGACAGAGAGGGGCAGCTGGGCCTGTCCCCTCCTGGTGGCACTTCTGGCTGATGAGGCAATGAACATTCCCAGGTGTCCCTTTTCCCTGGACCTCCTGGTCCCTGCGCTACACTGGCCAAGAGCTTCTGAGTGGTTTTCCTTCACTGTAGGATTTCATGGAGAAGAGGCAGAAACATAAGAGGGGATGGAGATCCTTTTGTGTGTTTGTGCTGCAGAGGAATTCAGTGAAAAAATTTCCCCTGGGGACCCAGGGCTATGCAGTGATGAGGGGAAGAGCTTTGGGAAACTTCAGCCCAGTCTAAATTTGACCTTGCCCACACGTCCCCATTTGTGAAGAGCATTTTAGAGGAGTTTTGCCATTCTATTCCCCACAGACAGTAACCCCACATTATTGTGAAACTTGCCCTGGATCTGCTTCATTTCTTCTCAGGAGAAATTTCCTCCTGGAAAGGGTGGTCAGGCCTTGGCAGGGCTGCCCAGGGAGGTTTGGAGTCTCCATCCCTGGAGGTGTCCAAGGAAGGCCTGGAGGTGGCACTGAGGGCTCTGGGCTGGGGACAAGGTGGGGCTCGGGCACAGGGTGGGCTCGATGGCCTTGGAGAGCTTTTCCATCTTCAGTAGTTCTTGGATTCTATGATTAAGTCTCCTATTCTCCACAAAGATAAAAATAATTTTTGAGGATTACAGTTGCAGCTGTTGAGCAGTGGCCTCATGGCTTCCATGGGTGATCTGGCTCCTGGTGCTCCTTCAGGGCCTTGTCCCACCTGTCCCTGCAGCCCCTGGCCCAGGAGGAGCCATTCCAGGAGCACCTGGGCTGATATTAGGAGTCATTCCTGTGGAACAGGATGTTCATCCTTCCCTGGGGCCGGTTCTAGGGGTGCCCAGTAAGGGTCCCATGGGTCAGTTCAGCCAGGCCAGGACTGTGGGTGACCTGGTGGGGTGGATCTGCTCAGGTTTGGGGCTGGTTTGGGGCAAGAGAGGGAGGAACAATCCGGGAGCAAGTGGAGAAGGGGAAGCAGAGGCTGCTGTTGGGAGCTGTTGGATCAGCTCATCCCAGCTGCTAGAACCGGAGCTCTCAGAGCCTTTCAGTGCTGAAATGCTCCAATTCCCTCTGGTTTGAGAAAATGGGCTTGTTCTGCTGCTTGTGGAGCTCTGCTCTCTTCTGTGCTGCCTTCCCTGTGGAATTGTCAGCACAGCCTCACTTTTCACTTCCAACACCCCAGCCCTGACTCAGGGAAATGGTGCAGGGTGTGCTGGGGAGATATAAAGCCAGCTGATGTCTCTGTGCAGCTCTGAACGACTTCACCATGGGTTAGAGACATGGGGAAGGGGCTGGAGCCCCAGGAGCAGCTGAGGGCGCTGGGAAAGGGGCTTAGGCTGGAGAAAAGGAGGCTCCGGGGAGGCCTTCTGGCTCTGCACAACTCCCTGACAGGAGGGGGCAGCCGGGGGGGGGTCGGGCTCTGCTCCCAGGGAACAGGGACAGGAGGAGAGGGAACGGCCTCAGGCTGGGCCAGGGGAGGCTCAGGGTGGATACTGGGAAAATTCCTTCATGGAAAAGGTTGCAAAGCATTGGAATGCCCAGGGCAGGGATGGAGTCCCCATCCTTGGAAATGCTCAGAAATCCTGTGGATGTGGCACTGGGGGATAGGGGTCAGTGGTGATTGTTGGACCCGATGACCTTAAAGGTCTTTTCCAAACTTAACAATCCCTTGATCCTGCGATTCTGAGTAAGAGCCGGGACAAAGCCAGAGGAAGCAGCAGCGTGAAGGACACTTGGAAATCCCATATAAACCTTGCAAGGGTTTTTGTGTGGGTTCTTAACTGGCACAGGCAGGGATTATGAAACTCGGTGTTATTTCCTTGGCTCAGAGCTTGGGAAGCGTCCAGGCTTTGACAGAAGCAGTGTCCTTTGGTCTGTCTTCAGTTGATCACCTTTCTACTGACCCCAAAGCCCAGGAGAAGCTCAGGTAATTATTTTCAATTGGTTTTTTGAGGAGAGCTGATTAAAAGTGACTGAGGCCCTAATGAAAGCTGACCAGCTTTCCAAACTCAAGATGAAAACCCTTTGGCTTCATTCCCCTGGGCTGGAGAGGGAATGTTGGAATTAAAGGTAGGGGAAGAGAGAAGAACAATTAACAAAATTCCTCCAGAGGGGCAATTATGAAAATAAAGCAGCTTTAGAGTAGAAATTCAGTTTTGTGGAGCAGTTCCCTAAGCAGAGCGTGGTGCAGTTCATTCTCCTGTGCTGTAAATTAGTATAATTTTAGGATTTTGAAGAACAGATCATCTCCTTTTGCTATTGCTCTAAAAGCAGCTACTGCAGTCAAAGCACCGTTCCAAGGCTGTTCTTGGTGGATGCTGCCAATTTATCCTGGAAGAATACAAGTGACAGCTCTGCAGCTTCATGACAAAGGTTTAATTCAGCTTTACACAGCCCTGATTTCAATTTACACAGAGAAATCCTGCTTCAGTCACTCGGTGTTTCTTATCAGGGCAGATTCCACATTGGCTGAATAACTTCTTCTGAATCTCCTGCAGCTGCCTCGAGTCCTGGCTCAGTCTGCTCCCTTCCATCAAACCACAGCTGACTTTGTGACGTTTCTGATAAACATCTCCCCAGGTTCTGAGCACTCAGCTCGTTATCACTCGTGTGCAGTTGGCTTCTTCTGCAGCGATGTGGAAGAGAAACAGCTCCAGATCCTGCATGGAAGGGAAAACAGAGAAAATGGGTTGTGACCCACCTGGCTTCAGGAATTTGAGGAAAAAGAAAAGAAAAACATTTTGGGCTTGAATGTTTGGTCTGATGTGAATCAGAGAATTGTGGAAAGGTTTGGATTGGAGGGACCTCAAAGCCCACCCAGTGCCACCCCTGCCATGGGCAGGGACACCTCCCACTGTCCCAGGCTGCTCCAAGCCCCGTCCAGCCTGGCCTTGGGCACTGCCAGGGATCCAGGGGCAGTCACAGCTGCTCTGGGCACCCTGTGCCAGGAACTCCCTTGTGAACCCTTTCTTTGCTGCTGTTGCTGTGTTGGGTTCTTTGACCTGCCCCAAAAGCAGCACTTGGGTAACGGGACCTGAGGGCACAGCAGCAACTCCAAGGCATCTCCTGCTCTCCCTGGGAATTGGAGCCCATTGCTGGGGAATTTCCACAACAACAGGTGTTTCTCCCCTTTCTCTTCTGGTTGCTCCAGAGAATCCCTTCCCAGCTCCACAGAATCCCCCACAGAATCCCTTCCCAGGCCAGGCTGAATGGGGCTTGGAGCAGCCTGGGACAGTGGGAGGTGTCCCTGCCCATGGCTGGGGTGGCACTGGGTGGGCTTTGAGGTCCCTCCAAACCCAAACTGTTCCATGATTCTGTGACTCAGGATTGGGATCCCTGTGCTTCCCCTGTGCCAGAATGGGACAATTCCTGACATGTTCAGTGCTCCAGTTCACACCAGGGGATTGGTGACCCCTGTGGGAGTTCCCTGCTGCAGGAGGAATTGGGGATATTTGAGACACTTTGTGCACACGAGACTTGATTTGCCCTCATTGGAATTTCAGTTTTCGCTCTCCAAACCCTCCTGGGCTGAAATTGTGCTTGTGCCTGTCCCAGCTCTTCTCAACAGTTCCTGTCATTTGTGAGAAGAAGACCTGGAGCAAATACATCATTAAATAGCTGTAGAGGAAAGGGCGGCCACAGTGACCTCAGCAGTGGCATTTATCAACTTCCAACCTTCTCCTCTGGAATATTAATGGTTCCTTAATGTACAGTTTAGAGGGGAATTGCCTCTGTATACTGAATGCTTTGCAGAACACACCATAAATATTCCACAGAACAGAATGGATTCATGGAGTGCAATATTTGAGTCTGAAGGGGCAAATCTTACCCAAGTATCACTAAGTGGTCACAGACTCCAGGGTTTTTCGCAGCCTCTTGCTCTTATCCTTTATGGTTTTATTTTGGGAGGAAGGGTATTTTACACTTCCTGTATCCAGAAAGCAAATGATGAACAGCTTGGCTCCTGTGGGAGGGAGGGAGGGAGGGTGGATTACAGGTTGTAAGGGAGCTGTGGGTGACTGCAAACAGTTTTTCGCTGAGCAAAGTCAGGCTCTCCTTAAAGGAAGGATAAATCTTGTTCATTGGAACAGAACACAATTGTTCCATCGAATGGGTGCTGCAGTGCTTTAAACAGCAAGGGGGGAAGGAGAGTTTCTATCCAGCCACACATTCCCACCAGGATCTGGCAGGGGAGGGGAAAAACCAGCAGAGAAGGAGATCTGTGAGGGAGGAGAACTGCTGAGCTTCCTGCAGCTTGTGGTACAAACAACAAAAAAAAGCTTTTAAAAGGTTTGTGGTGCCCAATGTGTTGTGTTTTGATGAGCAGCCAGGAAAAATAAGGAGAGGCTGTCCCAGCCCTGCCTGAGAAAGATGTGTTGCTTCTTGGGGAAAGCTTGGCCAGCGCTGGGTGCAGCGTCTGGGTAAAAGCACGAGAGTTACGATGTTCAGAGACTGCAGAGGTGCCATTTGTCACCTCAGGGGCTTTCTAGGGCAGGGATTTTTCTGTTCAGGACTTGCTGTACTTCCTTCAGCCCCTCATAAACCAGCCTCTCTCCTGTGATGATGTTACCAGTGCTGAGCTCTCAACATGGATGCTAAGCTCAATTAATTTGTTAAGTGCTTTGCTCTTTGGATGAAAACTGAATTTTAAGTATTGCTCTGTTAAATTCCATCTTCTCAGTCCTGCAGCTGAGGGTATCCAGATGAATTTCAGGCTGATGGATTCCCAGCATGTCTCTCTCTTCTGCTCTGTGTGGATTAGTTTTACAGCCTCTTTATTCCAGCCTTCCATGTGCTCCTTATGCAGAATAACTGCAAAGCTGTGCAGACTGAGAGGGGATTCCTTGGGTAAATGCTGGCCTTAATTAAAGTGCCAGAGTTTCCTTTGTTTTATGCAGGAATTTGAAAGTCACAGAGGACAGCAGTGGGAGGGGAAGAGGTCAAGGGGATGTGGTGGGAGGGGCTGGCTCAGTTCCTCCCTGTGGCACTGTTTGGTCCCAGCAAGGCACCCCCTGGGCCTGAAGTGCTCCTCACGCTGAGGGAACATCCCAGGGCTTGTTCAGGTGATGAAAAGCTGTGAATAAACACCCAGTATTTGCTATTAACATGGAATTAGTTCTGTCTGGCATTACTTTACAAAGAGGAATAATTCTGCTGGTTTTGTTGAGGACCTGGAGGCTGGGATTGCTCCAAGGCTCACAGACAGGGAGCTGCACATGGAGCACCCATGCCAGGGCCTCCTGTGCCAGCTCCTGGTGTTTCACCTGGTTCTGGTGATCTTACTGGGGGATGTCTGAGACTGATGCCTCCTCTAATGGCAATGAAGAGAAACAGAATCATGGAATCATGGAATGGTTTGGGTTGGGAGGGACCTCAAAGCCCACCCAGTGCCTGCCATGGGCAGGGACACCTCCCACTGTCCCAGGCTGCTCCAAGCCCCGTCCAGCCTGGCCTTGGACACGTCCAGGGATCCAGGGGCAGCCACAGCTGCTCTGGGACCCTGTGCCAGGGCCTCCCCACCGTCCCAGGCAGGAATTCTTTCCCAGTATCCCATCCATCCCTGCCCTCCTGCAGCTGCAGCCATCAGGACGCTGAGCATTGTCACAGTACTCAAAAGACAAATCTTTTCAGACTCTTTTCTTGTTGTGGGGACCTTCCTCCCCCTCTGGCTGGAAGAAACATCCAGGAAAGTCTGCCCAGAGACGGAGCTATTCCAAGGGAGCCTCAGTGGGGAACGCAGAACAATCCACGGTCTCTAATGGGTTCTGAACGAGTGGGAATGTTTGTCAGCCCGCGGTGACAGCTCTCACCAGCCACACCCCCTGTCCCTGTGGGTACCGGCTCTGTCCCACAAACACCACAGAATCCATGCACAGCTCCCACTGGCATCTGCACACGGCCTTAGGATGTTGGGATTGCCATGGAAAGGAACGGGAATCGCTCTGCAGCTCCCCTGAGCTGAGCTGCTCCCCGGGCAGTTTCCCTTCCCTGGCTCAGGATCTCTGTGAATGCAGAAAAACGGGATCAGCCCTGCCCCGAGGGCAGCAAGGAACCATTCCCTGACGTCTTCCATATCCTCTCCCGTGCCCAGCAGCAGAGTATAACCACGGCTCTAATTTGCTCACTGCTAAACGTCTGCACTGGTATCAGAAACTGTGTATGAAAAATCTCCTCCGTTGGGACTCTGCTGCTTTGAGCCTTTTAAGAGGTGCAAACAATGGAAATCAGGAGTAGAGATGGAGATATCAGAATGACAGTGCAGCTGTTAAAGACCTGAATCCTGCCAGGGGTCTGTTCTCTGGCTAGAAATTAAGATGAACACAGGAACACTGAGTTAAATAGAACAGTCATGAATGAAACCTCACAAAAGGCAGACATTCATTCCTGCACCTCCCAGAGTCAGGAAGAATTCTGAGAGTGGATAATCAGCCATCCTTATTCTTGTATTGTTTCCCTCACACCATTCCCCTGCTTCAGCTGAGTCTCTTCAGGGAATACAGGATAAATATTGTCTTTGGGACAGCAAATGCTGCCAGAGCAGTGCTGAGGTCTGCAACAGGTGCCCTGGGTGACCCAGGGAGATGAGGTGTGAAAGGTGCAAAGGGAGGCAGCGAATGAAGCATTTCTGGGCTCAGACACCGGCTCAGTTTTTTTGCAGCAGCAAGAAAACCATCTGGAAACCTCTCCCAGGAAAGTGTCTCTCCCATTCCCGCTGGAAGGAGGTGTGGCACAGCTCCAGCAGCTTGGGATGCAGGCTCTCTGTTATTCATCTGACATCTCCTTTGGCCTAACAAGCTGGACATGTAGGGCTTTGTGTTCCCTGTATCCATAGGACCTGGGTCAGCAGCTTCCTCCTGGAGGGGCACCCTTGTACTGGATTTACTGATTTTTGTGTGCTGTGAAAACGTTAAAATGAACAGAAAATATTTATTATTAAGTGCCAAAAAATTTACTTGGCTTTAGGAGAAATGAAGGCAGTGCCTGAGCAGAACAGGTCAGCAGGTGATGATGGAAGAGGAGAGAGCAGGTCCTAGGAATTCAAACAAGGAATTCAGGACCTCAGGGAATGGCTGGAGCTGGGCCAGGGGAGTTTGGGATGGAGATCAGGGAAAGGTTCTTCCCCCAGAGGGTGCTGGGCACTGCCCAGGCTCCCCAGGGCATGGGCACGGCCCCGAGGCTGCCAGAGCTCCAGGAGCGTTTGGACAGCGCTGCCAGGGATGCCCAGGGTGGGGCTGTTGGGATGTCTGGGCAGGGCTGGGATGGGACTGGATGAGCCTTGGAGTCCTTCCCAGCTCAGGATATTCTGTGATTCCAGAGTGGAGGAGATGTAACAATTCATGGAAATTGTATAGGTTCATAATTACACTGTAAAGGGACAAGAAAATCTCTGTTTTTCATGTCTCCGTGTTCAAGAGCAGAACATGAGTAGGAAACAAACTCCTCTGGTAATTCTGCTTTCCAGGGCCCCGTTAGTGACACAGCTGGATGTGCTGCGGTCACTTCAATGGATCACAAATCCAGGGAATTCATTTCCCATCCTCTGTGCAGGGAGACAGATTTAAGGAGCAGGTCAATAGGAGCAGGTGGGAATGGGACTCAAAGGACATTTCCATTGTGTGTAACTGGGATAAAACAGCTCTGGGAGCTGCTCAGGCACTGAACCCACTGGACCCACTGTCAGGTGAGTCTGTTCAAAGGAGTGAAACAGTGCCTGGATCTTCCCGGGAACTGATGGGGTTCTCCAGTAGGGCCGTTGGCTCCCTTTGAAAGGAAGGGTTGGGACGGCTGCAGTGGGTGTCGGTGCTCCCAGCGCTCCCAGCACACAAGAACTCCTGGGAACAGCGTCAGGAGCCTGCCTGGGGCAGGGACACGCGGGGCTGGAGGAGGCAGCAGAGCTGGGCGCTGGTTTAGCTGCACTTGGGGGCCTGGCAGAGGCTCCTGTGATGGAGGATGAGCTTCAGGAGCACAAAAAAGCGGGGAAATGTTCAGGGAAGCTTTTGAAATGTCAGATATGGTGAGGCGGATTTCTAAATGAAATCACAACCCTCTCTGATCTTTAAACTTTGTAACTGTGGCCCTGTTTCTTCCTTTTTACCTTTGTCTTGTCAAGAAGTTCTTTTGACAGCATCGTCTCCACATTAACTTTGTTACTTGATGTTTGCCTTTGTTATCTGGTGTCTGAAGTGAATATCCCATTATACTATTTGGGAATGGTTCTCAGGAGTTCAGACTATTTAAAGCTACAAAGCTTCCATGAGAACTGAATTTTTCAGCTCAAGTCTAAGTCAGTCTCTGAGTTCTTTTTGTAAATATCCTCTCCTGCAATCTTGTGTGGAGTGAGAAATTAAACCCCTTGAACTCCTGGCACTGCGATTTTATTCCTCATCCTACACTGGCCTTGGCATATTGAGAGGATGGGGGATGTGCAGTTCTGAACGTGAGGTTGTCATCTTAATTATTGTTTTCAAGTACCAAAAAAAAAAAAAAAAGCAGAGATTGCAGTTGTTTTCTTTGGTTCAATGGAGCAAAAGCAACAAATGCTTGATTCTGATTTCCATCGCTGGAAATTAATTCTGAAGGTCAGAAGATGAGTAACTAGTGGAGCTGAAAAGATTCTTTTCTAGTTAAAAATCTTTGAATTATAAAGAGTAATTCACTGACAAGAAAACAACAGAGGAGGAGGTTAAAGGATAAGGGGAAAAACCAGATCCTGAAAACTTCTTCACTGATAAGCTCATGAACATTTGCCATGTTTTAATCCTGGTCTTTTACTTCCTACTCTTTTTTTTAGACTCTTCCTTTTGCTAGAGGAAATGAAAGATGGGCAGAAAATAAAGTGTAAAAACATACAAAATGTAAATTCTGCATTTTATGGAAATGGTAGGAGGAAAAAAAGCCATCCAAACTTTCTATTTATAAACTGGAGCTGCTCGTCAAAGACCATTCAAGCTGCTTGCAGACGTGCTGCTTTCCTGCAGCCAGAATTCCCCACACACCCCCAGGATGGGAGCATAAAAGGGGCTGTGAGAGCTCTGCTGCTCACCCCGCCCGAGGGTCAGGGAGCAGCGCCCTTCACGGTCCCTCGCTGTCCCCACGAGGAGTTTGTCCCGTGCCCTGGGCTGTGACTCCCCTGGCGCTGCCCACGCTGGGGGGAGCGCATCCCAGTCCCGGGCTCCAGGGAACAGACGGGCTCCAGCCCGGCCTGGCTTCCCAGCTTCACTGCAGAATCAGCCGGGAATTGCCGGGGAAATGTCCCAGACCTGGCCTGTCCCCTCTGAGGTCCTGGCTGTGCCGGGCAGAACACATGGACCTGCCTCAGGTGCAAGGAATTTCTGCTGGAATTCTGCTCCTCCTCCCCGGCTCCCGGACTGAGCTTTGTCAAGAGGCACAACTTGGAATAAACAAAGGACACGGATTGCCCAGACAGGGTGTGGAGTCTCCCTCACTGGGGATGTTCCAGGACCATCTGGACACAATCCCAGGCCGTGTGCTCTGGGATGGCCCTGCTGGAACAGGAGCTGGGACCAGAGGAGCCCACTGTGGTCTCTTCCAGCCTGACACATCCTGGGATAAAGTGATACTTCACAATAAAACTTTCCCTTTGTTTAAAGGGCAAACGCTGCCTCTGTTCTCCCAGGTGTCATATATGAAATTAGGTAATTGGCTTTTGCATATAAAAATCATCTTATAACCAAGTTAATAGTTGTTAAAGTTGTTAAGGTAGTTAAATTGTTAAACCCCCCCTCTGTAAACCAATGTCCCTCCCCAGCAAATGATCCATTGGTGAAAGGGACTTGTGATGGACTTTGGAATTCACCAATCATCTTGTGCTGTGGGGCAGGACAGTGGGGGGTTCTGGGAAGAGCTAAGAGGGTATAAAAGTAAGATCCCAGAGCTCTTCCTCCTCTTTCTTTCCCCCCACGGGCCCAGCTGGTGAAGATCTACAGCTGAAAAGCATTGCGTAAGGNTGTCTTGTTTTTCATTTTAAGCGAACCTTACCTCAGATTAGCTGAGGTAAAGCCAGTGCATGAAGATTTCTGCCGTGGGTGCATAGCCAATTTGGCTCCAAGGGTCTCTAATCCTGCATTCCCGGGGTGGTTTTTTTTTATGGTTTTAAGAATTCAGATGCTGTTATTTTCTAAATTATTTTTTGTAATAAACAATTTTTTTTATTAAAATAAGAGTTGTTATCATTTTTAACACAGGGAAGAACGTTCACAGGAGTTTTGAGGGTATGAACCTCCCCCTTGGCACAGGAACTCAGTCCTGACAATCCCTCCTGTTCAATGTTGGATATTGGGAAGGAATTCCTGGCTGGGAGGGTGGGGAGGCCCTGGCACAGGGTGCCCAGAGCAGCTGTGGCTGCCCCTGGATCCCTGACAGTGTCCAAGGCCAGGCTGGATGGGGCTTGGAGCAGCCTGGGACAGTGGGAGGTGTCCCTGCCCATGGCAGGGGTGGCACTGGGTGGATTTAAGTGTCCCCTCTGCCAAGTCTGTGTTCCTGTGATTTTTGGTTGATTTTCACCAGAAGTTTATTCCTCCTCACTTTGCTGGGTTTATTTCATTGCTTCTAGGAGGGATAATTCCCTGCACATTCCCCTGGCACTGGGGGAACAGACCTATCCTAATGATTGTGCTCTGCCAGCTGATGAGGGCACAGAGTATCATGGAATCATTGAGGCTGGAAAAGACCTTTAAGGTCATCGAGTCCAACCATAAACCAGCACCACCACCATGGTCACCACTAACCCCTGTCCCCAAGTGCCACATCCTTGTGTTTTTGCCACATCCCCTGCCCTGAGCAGCCCGTTCCAGGGGCTTTACAACCCTTCCCATGAAAATTTTTCCCTATTATCGAATTTAGGCCTCCCCTGGTGCAACTTGAGGCCATTAAATATAAAAGGCCGTATAACAAAATAAATACAGCAGAACCATAAGGCAGGGAAATGTTCCTGTGCCTCAGGGCCCTGGGAATGCTCTTCCATCCCATGGACAGGTGTATTCTGTGCTGGAACCTGGCTGGGATCCAGGGACAGGAGCAAGGTTATCCCTCCTGGCAGGGACAGGAGCTCCATGGCTCAGTGCCACCTCCTGAACAGGTCACTGCCTTGCCAGCCACAGCAGCAGGAGCCATGGGGACCCTCCCAGTGTCACACGCAGAGGGAAGAAGGGATAACTTCCAGTCACATCCCTCCTTTCCCTCTGTTCCCTGAGTTCTGGCCTGGTGCTGCTCCACTCCCAGCTCTTCATCAGGAAATTTGGCAGAACATGTAATGGGGGAACAAATGCAATGTTTACATGGTTAATTAAAAGCACTTTTCCCTGGAGGCTAATTACAGTGTGATCCATTAAATCACAATTAAGATTTGTTTGAATATCCAAACGATTATGAATCTCCTTCCTGGAAAAAGGGGAAGTGTAGCACTCCTTGCTGGGCCAGACAGGTACCTGGATTTCAGTTTTTGCAGGAGTGCAGAACCTGAGCCCTTTTTCCCACTGGTGACCTGTCCAGCAAACCAAACTCCCCCAGCCTGGCTGACCCCTGAACCCTCTGAGGAACTCGATTTACTCCCTGATAGATCTTACACCTTCCTAAATCCTGGGGTAAGGGCACCAGTGGGAACTACAGATTCTGCTGTTTGCTGGAACCAGCTGATGCTTCCAAGTTTAAACCTTTCAGGAAATCATTTCTCACCCTCCAGAGGATTTTGATGCTTCCAGGGCTCCTGGCCTTGTGTCACTCTTTGTGTGATTGGGCACTGGAGAGGGAATTCTGTCCCTGAGCCCGTGGCATTGCAGCGTGGGTGTGTTTCAATTGTCCAGTTAAACCGTGGCCTGACATAAAAGTACACTGGAAAAGAGGAGCTGGGCTTTAAGGTCCCTTCCAACCCAAACCATTCTGTGCCCAGATGCCATTTCCCTTCCCACATGTGGGGAGAATGCTCCAGGGAAAAGGCAGGGGGGTGGATTGCCCACCCTGAGCTGGGAATGTGTCCCTGGGGGTTGGGAGGGAATCTCTGAGAGGATTCACCCATCAGACAATTCCCAGAGATCCAGGAGCCAGGCCAAGGTGAGACACACCAAACACCCTGCTGGCCTGGCTGTCACCCTCACAGGGCGGGGGGAACTTCTCCTGGAGCTTTCTAGAAAGGACAGCTAAAGACTTGCAAGTTTTGGAAGCTTTATTTCAACTGCAACCTTCCCTCCTATTTGTTGCTGACGACTGTAATTTTCCTTTCTTCTCATTCTGTGAAGGGGTAATTTGATGGCTGAGTAGAGAAAGCTACAAGTGACATGTGAGGGAGTTAAACAGCTGAGGTGAGGCTGTTGTAAGGAATTCTGCAGGAGCAGATGGTGCTGGGCTCCAATGCAGGGAAACTGCGGTGGGGATGTGCTGTACGTGTAGATATCGATATTGTTTTTCTGAAGAAAAGCTCGAAGTCTGATAAGGAGCAGCTGAGGGAGCTGGGAAAGGGGCTCAGCCTGGAGAAGAGGAGGCTCAGGGGGGACCTTGTGGCTCTGCACAACTCCCTGACAGGAGGGGGCAGCCGGGGGGGTCGGGCTCTGCTCCCAAGGAACAGGGACAGGAGGAGAGGGAACGGCCTCAGGCTGTGCCAGGGGGGGCCCAGGGTAGATATTGGAGGAAATTTCTTCATCCCCATTCCTGCTGGAGGCCAGTCCATAGTGGGGTCAGCAGGAGCTGCTCTGCAGCACTGGAAGGTTCTGGGGAGGTTCCTCAGGCTCCTCTCCCTGGTGCTGCAGGTTGGCAGCTCAGGACAAGAACCATTTGTGCTTTTGGGGGACCCAGAAGGCAAACCCTGTGTGTGAACTCAGATGAATTTCCTGAATGTGCTCTCAGTGAGTGTGGAATTGGGGTTTAATTTTAGTTTTCCCTGAGTAGCTCAGAACTCTGCTCAGCACTCTCATTGCTCTCAGCCAGGTAATTACAGAGCCATCATGGAAAAACAACATCTCAAATCCAGTTTAATATTAATCTGTGTCAGATTCCCAGTGACAGCAGGGAATACTGATGTCATTATCCCCTTGCAGCAATACAGAGCTGGAAAGCAACAGGCAGACATTGTCTTTAGAGGAAAAAAAGTGTAACCAGCTCTGTAAAATGTCCAGTCTTGCATATCAGGAAGAATTTCCTCCTGGAAAGGGTGGTCAGGCCTTGGCAGGGGCTGCCCAGGGAGGTTTGGAGTCCCCATCCCTGGAGATGTCCAAGGAAGGCCTGGAGGTGGCATTCAGGGCTCTGGGCTGGAGACAAGGTGAGGATCAGGCACAGCTTGGACTGGATGGTTTGGGAGGGCTTTCCCAACCTTAAAGATTCTGGGACTCTGGCATTCTGTTGCCACTGCTATTTTTGTAGATTCTTCTCTAAACCTGCTGCCTGCTGGCTGTCACATGCCCTTTGTCACATCTTCCTTTCACTAACAGAGGTTCAGATTGGAAAATGAAATTTAGAGGAATGAACCAAACTTTGAGGGAGATGCTTTAAATGCTAGGATTTAAGGGAAATAATTCCCAGTTCATCTCTGAGCAAAAGGAAGGAGCTGGAGTGGAAATTGCTGGAACTGCCCTGTTTCCCCCTCCCAAAATCTTCTGTCTTAGCTGACCCCCAGCCCCTTTGGCCAAGGAGCATTCTGGGGTGTGGGCTCAGCTGAAGGCAGCTCCTCTGCCCATCATCCATCCCTCCATCCATCCATCCATCCATCCATCCATCCATCCATCCATCCATCNTCCCTCCATCCATCTATCGATCCCTCCCTCCATCCATCCCTCCATCCATCCCTCCATCCCTCCATCCATCCCTCCCTCCATCCATCTATCGATCCCTCCCTCCATCCATCCCTCCATCCATCCCTCCATCCCTCCATCCATCCCTCCCTCCATCCATCTATCGATCCCTCCCTCCATCCATCCCTCCATCCATCCCTCCATCCCTCCATCCATCCCTCCCTCCATCCATCTATCGATCCCTCCCTCCATCCATCCCTCCATCCATCCCTCCATCCCTCCATCCATCCCTCCCTCCATCCATCTATCGATCCCTCCCTCCATCCATCCCTCCATCCATCCCTCCATCCCTCCATCCATCCCTCCCTCCATCCATCTATCGATCCCTCCCTCCATCCATCCCTCCATCCATCCCTCCATCCCTCCATCCATCCCTCCCTCCATCCATCTATCGATCCCTCCCTCCATCCATCCCTCCATCCATCCCTCCATCCCTCCATCCATCCCTCCCTCCATCCATCTATCGATCCCTCCCTCCATCCATCCCTCCATCCATCCCTCCATCCCTCCATCCATCCCTCCCTCCATCCATCTATCGATCCCTCCATCCATCCATCCCTCCATCCATCCATCCATCCATCCCGGAGACCTGATTCCTACAAAATGAGACTTTGATGAGGGAAAACCCCGACCCAGCCCAGACTGATAAAGTAAAGCAGCTTTAATTTTTCTGCCAGGGAACAATCCAGGAAATTGCTTTGTGTGGATTGAGCATCAGTCTGGGCCCAAACTGTCTCATACTGCAGGGGAGTTGCTGAGGTTGGATTTTGTGCCTCCTGATCATTTTATTTTTTAAAACCCCCCACATTTTGGATAAAATTCCTTTGCCAAAAGCAATTTCCCACCCTACCCTGTGGCCATGAGGGTCCATGTTGCAGTTCAGGCACCAGAAACCCTTGTGATGAATTCAACAAATCCAAGTGGTTCTGCTGCTGGGTTTGGCAAGGGAAGAGCAGGAGCCACCAGAGCTAACAGGCACAGCACGAACAGGGATTCTCATTCCAAGCCTTCAGGACTTTTTGCATTTTAAAGCATTAAAATACCACTGTTCTTCCCACAGGAAGGGGATTTTGCTTGTCAGTTCACAGCTGCTTTTGTATCAGTTTGCTCAGACTCTCCCAGCTCCCAGTGGAATGAACACAGCAATGCTGAGATGGTTCCGCAGTCATGGAAAATCAGGATTGCACTGAGATTTTGGGGAGAGGGGAGCGAGACAAGGGCAGCTACCACTGCCCAGCACAAGGTTTGACTGCACCAGGAGAAGGATTAGAGAATCCTGGAATTCCAGAATAGTTTTGTTGGAAGGGTCATTAAAGCCCACCCAGTGCCACCCCTGCCATGGGCAGGGACAGCTCTCACTGTCCCAGGGTGCTCCAGGCCCCATCCAACCTGGCCTGAGACACTTCCAGGGATCCAGGGGCAGCCACAGCTTCTCTGGGCAACCTAATCTTCCACCTTATCTCCCCTTAGCAGGTTCTGTCACTGATGTTCATCTTCCTAGAGCCTCTTTACAGACAAAATCCTTTATAAATGTGGGAAGGAGTAGGAGAGGGCAAAGGCAAAGTTCTTCACTGAGCACTTGTTGTATAGAAAATGTCTGAAAATGTTCACAGGAACAAAAGTGTTCATTTTTCTCCATTTGCACTGGGAAGTCTGAATGTCAAATTCTCTTCTCTTTCCTGCCACCCATGGGATAGTGGGATAATGGGATAATGGGATAATGCAGCCCCAAGCAAAGAGCAGTGGGAATCACTCCCTGTGCCGCTGTCCAGGATGATCTCCAGGATTTGCCCAGGGAACCAAAGCTGCAGTGCTTTGGGACCGTGACTGCCTTTGCCTGGACTGAGAATTCTGTCTCGGTTTGTAAAATACAACTCAATGACAGCAGTCTCTGATCACCTCAACAAGTATGGGGAACATTTTTTCTGCCTTTATTCGTTCATAGAGGACCTTTCCTGGTTCTTTAAAATTATTGAAGTTCAACTATTCTTCAGTCACAACGTGTTCAGTGTTGCTCTTGTATTGGAACCTCGACCTCATCAATATTCACCACTTCCCAGACTGTTGCATTTGTTGATTAAGTTGCAATTATTGGAGATTTGGAGATGTCTGATGAGAGAACTATTTATTATCATCACAGAATCCCAGAATGGTTTGGTTTGGAAGGGACCTTAAGGACCAGATCTATGGGCTGAGATACCTTCCCCTGGCGTGGAGGGGCAGAACCACCTCCATAAGGACTTCAAGGATAATAAAAATAGGTTAAAATAGGTTCCCACTGTATTGTACCTCTGTGATTTGGAAGGATCCTTCCCATTCTGGCTGTTGAAAATGGGCTGATGTGCCCAGGATGCCAACGGGAACCGGATTTTCCCACCTTTCCCTAACATGAAATGATTTTGCTATCTAGCAAATAACTTTTATTCCCCTCTCCATGGGCCTGCTTTAGGCCTTGCTAAAACAGGATCCTTAGGGAAACCAAAAACATTTCTGGTTTCAGGTTCCAAGGTCCCAGGTTCAGTTCCTGCTTCTGAAACCCTGTCACAGGCTGCATTTCTGCCATTCCCTGCCAGGAAAAGCTCAGCAACCCACCAAAAATCTCCAGTGGTATCAGTTATTGCACCCAGTGCAGGTCTGGGGGTTTTCTCCACTCCCCAGCCCCACACCTGGGTGTGCTCAGCCCCCGCTGGGATCCCTGCCTGGTTCTGGGATTTACCTTTCCATACCAAACCCTCCTAGGCAATGGACCCATGGAATGGGCAAATGACCTCAAAAATCAGGTTACTCCCTCCAGAAGGACACAGCCCTGCCACGCCCTGACCCCTGCCTTGGAACCAGCATTCCTTGGAACCTACATTCCTGCTTCGTGTTCCTATTGATCCCATGAATAAATGATTGGCTCCTCGTGATGGGGAAGTGGTAACTGGAGTTTCCTTAAGGACACGAGTGCCAAGCTAAATATTTCAAGCCCCCATAAATAATTGAAGCTTCTCTTCGGCAGAAGGAGATTGGGGTTGTAATTCCCTTTCTCCGTGAGTGATCGCCGGCCTTCTCGGTGGAGGGAACTCACCTGGGAAGCACAAACAACTCAGCAGTTGTGCTGCTGGGTTTATTTCTGTACCCCAAGCAGATTGCGTTCCTTCTGCAGGTGCAGTTTCACATTTCCCTGACACAGGGCTGGGCTCCAAGCAGGGAGCTCCTTGCTGAGGTTCGGGCAAATCCTTCAGGCTCTGCCATCTGGGATTTGTGTTTCTTTGTGGATTTTGTGAAAGATGGGGAAACTGGGGCCTTTGAGAGTCACATCTTCATGGTAGCAAGAAGTTTCTTTAAATATTTAATAATAATCCTTGTCAAAATTAAGGAATATCAAGATGGGAGATAACATCACTGCAGGGCTTCGGGATCCTGGGAAGACCTGGGAGAAGGTGTGGGAAGACACAGGAGAGACTAAACTCATTTTTTCCACCAGCAAAGGCTGATTTTGGCTGTGAGGAAGGGATTAACTCAATGGCAGAGTTCAGAAAAGGCAGGAGGTGGAGGAGGATAAGCTGGGCCCCAGGTTTAAAGGTACAGCCCATGTAGGCCTGACTTCCATAAGCCAGGAGTGGGCAGGGAGCTCGGGCAGGGGGGTTCCCTCTCTCCTCCTGCTCTTATCCCCGTTAGCTCTGGCTCGAGGAGCAGCATTTTGTGAGGAGACCAACACTGAAGAGTGTCCCCAGCCCAGGTGAATCCAGCATTTCCTCTGAGCCCGCAATCCCCTGGTTCCAAATGCCAGGCTCTGGACGAGTGCTGTCCTTTTAATTTTGCTTATTAAGTGGGTCCATTAAAGCAGCTGAGGTTGTTTCTGGCTCCTCAGCTTTTTCTTACTGGACACTGGGTTCTCAGTAGTTCCCAGAAAGCTCCAGAAACTTTTTGTGCCATAAACTGCTGGATTTTCTTTGCGGTCTTGTTAGGAGAGTTTTCCTCAGGTGGTTGCTAAGGCCTTCCACAGGTACAGTCCCAGCAGAGGATGAATTCCCTCATTGTGCTGCCACTTGGCAGCACTTTGCTAAGGACAGTGAAATATTTTATGCTGTGCTGTAACAGAGAGAGAAATGTGTGACCCTGCTGAGCCCCATGCCTTGAGCTTGTACCAATCCTGCAGGGGGAACACGAGCCTTGGGCCATCCGGGTAAATCAGGGCAGGAAAACTGCGGGAGTTGCTGTGACAGAGCTCACAAAGCTCTTGACTGTGTGAGACACTTCTGCCCGAGGCTGATTTGTTTAGGATGCAGGAGACAGGAACAGTTTGGGGCTTGGGAGTGCCCCTGGAAGTGTTAAGGAAGTCGAGCTGTATATTCCAAATTCCCTGAGTCAGTATTTACAGTGAGCTTTGGCTAATCCAGGGAAATGCAGCCCTCTGGTCCAGATATTCCAGGTCCAGGTCTGATATTTGGTGCTGCTGGAGCCCTACCCTGCTCCCAGCACGAGCCCAGCACAGCTCCGAGAGGTGCAGCTCCTTCTGTTTGTCACTCCTGGACCCACTGAACACTTTTCAGCTTTTCTGCTGAGCTGGGTGAGATTTGTTTCCCAGCCAGATGTTCTCTGTCGCACGCTGGAACCCTCAGGTGCTCCCCCTTGGATCTGATTTCCTGCCATTGTTCCTTTGCTGTTGCTTTGGTGCGATCCTCGCAGCCTCATGGAGCCGAGGTTCTCTCCTGCTCTGATTGCATGATGGGCTGTTTGCTCGGCTTTGATAAGAGGCTCCACAATTTGTTTTTCATGAATCATCTCGGGATGCCTTGAGGCCTTTTATTTTTGATGAGGATTTCACAGCTCATGTTTGCCCCGTGTTTGGGCTGAATGCTCATTAAGCTCACCCCGATCCTCAGGCAGCTCACAAGACACCTCCAGCACGTGCCTGCTTTGCAGCACGAGTGATTCCAGTGGTTCCCAGGGAATTTCCTACTCAAATCTTTAAAGATAGACACAACCCAACTGGGGGCATTGTTCTTTACAGAGCAGCTCTAAAATAACAAATTGCAGCATTAGCATCATCTGGGGAGTGGTTTCTTCATATGTTGTTGGGGATTGGGCAGGTTCAGGCCCTGAGAAATCATATCTCCCTACCACTCATGGCACATCGAGGACTGTTTTAAAAGATAAACTGCTGGAATATTTCTTTCTGTTTGCTTAAGAGTTGTGTTTCCTTCAAAATGACAAGTATAAAAACGAAGTCTTTAAAGTGAAGGAAGGAAGATTTTATTTAACTTTATTTAACTTCTCCTCTCTGGCAGCCAGGGTATTAAAAAAAAACAAACTGGGATTCTCAGTAGAGACAAAGTCCAGGTCCCAACTCCAGAGGGGTTTAGGAATTGTCAGGGAAACCTTGCATTGTCAAAAAATCAATTTTCCCAAAGCATCCCCATTTTAGTGAAAGATTTTCCATTCAGAGAACTGTTTAAATCAGGGAGAATGTTTGACTACATCCAAGTTGTGTTTTAGATAAAGGTATTGAGACCAAACTTGGCAAACCTTCAGATTGCTGAATCTCAGAACCATGGGTTTAAATGGGATATTGGGAAGGAATTCCTGGCTGGGAGGGTGGGGAGGCCCTGGCACAGGGTGCCCAGAGCAGCTGTGGCTGCCCCTGGATCCCTGGCAGTGTCCCAGGCCAGGCTGGACATTTGGGCTTGGAGCAGCCTGGGACAGTGGGAGGTGTCCCTGCCCATGGCAGGGGTGGCACTGGAGGGGTTTGAGTTCCCTTCGAACCCAAACTCATTTCTTTTAATAGTGAAAGACGCTCACTGAGCCCAAAATAGAGGAAGTTTCTCTGAGACGTGGAAAAGAAACACCAGAAATGCAGGATTTGAACAACTCTTTTGCTGGTGCCTTTCCAATGATTTCTACTCTCACTGCTGACACAAATCCACTGCAGTCAGTGGCAGGATTTTCCTGGGGCTCTTTCCTGGAGGAGTCAATGCCCTGCTCAGGGGCTGTGGGTTGGCTCTGGGTTTGTGCTGAGGGTGATCACTTAACCAAATGCATTAGAGGAGAATTGAACCTCCCTGGTTTGAGGGGCTTGGTGGCTTTTTATTTCTTTTTACTTCCATAGGTAGATATTGATTTTTTTGCCTTCTTGTGTGATTTCTAAAGGCTGTTGGTTTTATATTTGCTGTAGAGGAATAAGAAAGGAGAAAAAACAAGTGAATTGCAAACACAAAGTGGTTTCTGTGATGGAGCTATAAAGACAAACGAAAGGAAAGCTGTGGGTAAGGAATTGTCACTGAACTGACACCAACTGGTTATCAAAGGAAACACCCTTATCAGTGCAGTCTTTAGTACAAATCCTGTTGTCTTGGCCTGTGTAGGGATGGAGGATTTAGAGCAACCACACCAGAATAGCAGGAATAAAAAAACCCCAAACCAGCCCCCAGCTGCTCCAGAAACAAAGGGCTGGGGACTCTCAGCATGGTTGAGATGTTTCCACTGATTGCACACAAAACCTGGTCTGGGGAGGTGCCCAAACTGTCCCTGGTCCTGATGCCACAGCATCTGTGGGGTCTGGGGATGTCTGTGGGGTCACTGGGCATTGCCAGGGATCCTCCCAGCACGATTCATCTGTCCCACTCCACCCATTCCCAAATGAAACAAAGCCTCCTGGGAAGGGATCAGAAGAAGGCTCCATGGTTAGAATTGCGCTTGGAGCTAATGGGACAGTGATTGTGGTTACGTAGACACCAGCTGATCGCAATCCCTGCACATTTACTGGAGCCAGTGGCAGCTGCTGAGCTGCAGCCTGGAGTCACCAACTGGACCCAGAACCAGTCTCACAATTCTGATGATTTATTTGATTTAATTGTATTGTATTCAGATTTAAGCTAATAAGAATGTGGTGCTTTCCCTCTGGCACTGTATTGTTCCTGGGATCATAAAATCATGGAATGTCCAGACCTGGGATGGACACAAAGGGATCATCCAGTCCCACCCCTGGCCCTGCACAGACACCCCAACAACCCCACCCTGGGCATCCCTGGGAGTGGTGTCCAAACGCTCCCGGAGCTCTGGCAGACTCGGGGCCGGGACCGTTCTCAGCAACACTGAAATGCTGGGATTTAGGAAGGCAGAGATCAGTGGGAATTTCCCAACAGAATCATCTCCAGGCCTACTGGCAGTCCTGTAAAACTGAAATTCAGCTGTGGGATTGTTGGAGAGCTGGGAAGCTGTGGCTGTTTCTGTGGGCTGGGCATGGCTCTGTCCCTGTTCCCTGCTGTTTCCCTGGAAGGCTTTCCTCAGCCTCCAGCAAGGAGAAGTCCTGAGGGGCTGGCTGGAAGCTGATGGAATAAAGCAGTGGGAGGAAACCTGAGTCACTTCCCAGGGAGGAGAGGGAATCAGGAGCTTGGGTCCTGTGTTCCCTGTGCAGAGGGATTCTCCAGGGGTTTTAGTGCCTTCACCAGGGTTTTTCAGTGCCTTCACCCTTGTTATGCTGCAGGGGTTTCCTTGCCTTTCCGTGTTCTCTCCATCCCTGGAATGCCCGATCAGGAGCTCTCCATGGCTGTGTATCCCTGGATCCCCTCAGGGCTGGTACCTGTGGGCCCTGGAGCTGTGTGGGGGCTGGAACAGGGAGGAGCAGCTTCCAGGGAGATGAGGAGTGAGGGGGAAGCTGGGAATTGTGGCTGTGGGCTAAAACTGAGGCTCTCTCTCCAGCCTTGCTCTCAGGCCCTGGGATGAAGATGCTTTGAGAAAGGTGACAGGTTATTTTCTTATTAAAAAAATCTTTCCTGAAAGTTTTCCCTGTTTATCAGGCAGAGCCTGAGTCCCCCTCAGCTGCTGCAGTCTCAGAATTTTCCCAGTGCCAGCTCCAGGGCAGATCCACCTTCCCTCCAAAGGTTAAATGTGAGATATCCCTAACTGAAGGAAGCCTTTGGATTCTCTGGCTGCTTTTCTGCCTCGTTAAACCCAGACCATTGATTAAGCAACAGATGCAGATAGGAAAAGGCAAAATGACCTGGAAGTGATTGGCCTCTCTGGAATCTGGGAGGAAGGAGCCCCAGTCCTGCTGTCAGGGAGACATCCCTGTGTCTGTCTGGGCATCTGTGAGCCAGGGAACACCCAGCTCAGGGCCTTCTCATTGCAGAAAATATTCCAGAACAGCTCCTTGGCTGATGAGAAATGTTGCTAAGTTACAGAGGGGAATTTTGGAACAACGAAGTCCCTTTCTGAGGGAATATTGTCATTGTTTCTCCAGGAAGAGCCAATTTCCCCAGGATAACCATGGGAAGAGTGTCCTGTGCAGAGGTGGGTTCTGGGCGGCCTGGTCCCCATTGCTCAGCTCTGCTGGCCCTCACAAGGGAGGGGCTGGGGATGAGACAGAACATCCCCTTGGAGGAGCTGAATTCTTCCTAAAAGGTCATGGAATGAGACAGAGAGGTAGGGCCAGATTAGTGCCAGGGAAGCTGGAAAGTGGCCTGGAAGTGTCATGAGGAGGAGGACAGGGGAAAATGTAAAATCTCAGATGTTTAAGGGAGAAAAATTGAAAAGAAAAATAATTATGGGAATTCAATGGTTCCTACATCTCACCAAACAACCTGGGAATCCCAGCCCCACACGTGGCTGTGCAGAGACTCAGCCCTGAGACTGATTTGAGATCTTGGATCATGGAATGGTTTGGGTTGGGAGGGGCTTTAAAACCCATTCAGTGCCACCCCTGCCATGGGCAGGGACACCTCCCACTGTCCCAGGCTGCTCCAAGCCCCGTCCAACCTGGCCTTGGGCACTGCCAGGGATCCAGGGGCAGCCACAGCTGCTCTGGGCACCCTGTGCCAGGGCCTCCCCACCCTCTGAGATTTGAGAGTTGAGGTGTCACTGGTTGGACTCTGGGCACTGGAATCCATCAGGGAACGTGTCCCTGTGGGAATGGCCCCTCTGGGGGCTGGGGGCCCTGACCCCAGTGAGGTCCAGGTCCAAACCCCCTCCCAAACCCCCGGAGTGGGTGGACACCACTGAGACAGGTGAGAAGGGGGTCCTGGTCCTGCTGGAGCAGCTGCTGCTGCCAAGAGCAGAGAAATGAACAATCCCAAAGCTGAGAACACAAAAAGTGATGGATTTTCTGGACCAGAGAGGGAAGGCAGGCAGGAAGAGGCTGAAGAAAGAGAGCAGTGATGTGGAGAGAAGGGTAAGGAATGCTTGAGCTGTGGGCACTGACAGCAGAAATAAAACTGCTGGGGAGAGGAGAAGGAGCTGCTTCACAGAGAGATGGAATCCATCCCTGCAGAGGTGAGGGAGGATGCCTGGAACCACTTCCCTGCGCTGACTTTTGGACAGGGCTGGGTTTGGGCTGAGCAGATGCCTTGGAGGAAAAGTGGCTGCATTCCACAAAAAAAAACCCTTTTCTTTTTCTATGTGAAAACCAAACATCCCACAAAAGTCTTTTAACACTGGAGATTCTGCCAAGAAAAGTCACAGCTACTTTTCCTGGCAACTGAAGGTAAAACATCTTTTGCTGTTTTTTTATTCTTTTCTAAATGATTTTCTATGAGAATTGTGAACAGCACTGAGTGTCAGTGAGCAGGATGAGCAAGGGCACCTCTGCACAGGGATGGCCTTCACTGTGATCATGGACTGGGAGAGGAGGAGGAGAACGGGATATTTGTGGAATTACAGCTGCAGCCATCCCTGCAGCTGTACAGCAGCTGCAGAGATCCAGCTCAGCTGTTCCCTGTCAAACAAACCCCAGGTGTGAGGAGCATTAAGGGTTCCTGTGCACTTGGGCAGGGTAACTCCTCCTAACTCAGAGCAGGATAAAATAAAGCAAATCCAAATTAAACCCTGCATGGGTTTCTTGGCATCTCCTGGGATGTGAAACATGGGGAGTGGCACAGGTGGGAAGGGAAGGTGGCAGAGTCCCCAGGAAAGCATCTGTTCCCTCCTCCTGATGGCTCAGCACTGCATTCCCACCAGGCTGCTCAGGCCTGGCTCCAGCTGGGTCCTGGGATCCTCCAAGGAGCAAGGGAGGATGGAATCAGTGCAATGCCAGGGCTGCTCCCTTCCAGCCACCAGACCCTGCACAGGAACAGAGGGTTCATCGTGTCAGGGGCTCTTTGGGGGCTGTTTGAGTCTCCCTAGAAAACATCCCCTGGCAATTTTACCGAGGCAAATATTAATAAAAATGCTGGGGGTTAAAGCCACATCCTTTTAAAAAAATAAATTTAAGAGGAGCTTCGGTGTGATCCAGAGCAGGCTGGACAGGCAGGACAAACCAGCAGGAACAGGAGCCATTAAAAAAGGAAAAACTCAGCCTATTGGGTGATCCTCTGGAGCACAATGAAGCTGGAGAAGATTCCCTTATCCAACAGAGAGAGATTCCTGCCAAGATTCACGAAAGCTTGTTCAGCTTTATCTGCCAAAGACTGAGTTTGTGGCAGCTGAAGGTAAATGAGGACCAGCTCTGCGAGAGCTGCAACCTCCCAGCTCTGCCTGGACACCTTCCTGGGGTAGCAGGGAGTGAAACCCAGCCTGTGCTCAGAGCCCTGTTCCAGGCAGTCCTGGGCTCAGCAGGACATTATGGACAGTTGGGAGCACATCACGGGAGGTTTGGGAGCACATCCCCCTCTGAGCAGCTCTGCAATTCCCTCTCAGATCAGTTCCATTCACACGGCAAAACATTTCCTAACCAGCAAGGAAAGCTCATCCGGAGAGCAGGAAAATCAGAACAGCAACTCTTGGTCCTTAGACAGCACTTTGGAGCCTGCCCAGGCCTCAGCTGATGAACCCAGCTGTGCTGCTGCTCCTGCCCTGCTCCCAGCAGGAAATGCTCCAGGATTAGAAATGTGCTGACACCTCAGTCCTCAGGGTGCCCGAGGCTCTGGGATGATGGCTCCGAAGCTTTGCTGCTTTCATGGTGCTGACAGGGGTGAAAAAAGGATCCCCATGTCAGCAGAGATGATCAGGCCATGAGCAGGGCCTATCCTCCCTTCCCTTCCCTTCCCTTCCCTTCCCTTCCCTTCCCTTCCCTTGTGGGGAT
>VZTE01002674.1:181727-206923 GCA_013397775.1 Eulacestoma nigropectus
CGCCCACTGCCCCCACTCCCCACTGCCCCCACTGCCCCCACTGACCCCACTGCCCACTGACCCCACTGCCCACTGCCCCCACTGCCCCCATTGACCACTGACACCACTGCCCACTGCCCCTACTGCCACCATTGACCACTGACACCACTGCCCACTGTCCACTGACCCCACTGCCCACTGACCCCACTGCCCACTGACTCCACTGACCCCACTGACCACTGACACTATTGACCACTGACCCCACTGACACCATTGACCCTACTGATGCCATTGACCCTACTGACCCCACTGCCCATGGACCCCACTGCCCACTGACCCCACCAGGCCCCCTCTAGGCTCAGATCCTGCCCCAAACCAGAGAGGCGAAGTTTTAGGAACCTGTTTCAGTGCAGGTAAAATGATGCAGATAAACCCAATAGTGCAGAACACAACCATCAGATTTTTAGGGATCCTCGCAGTGCCCCTTGGGGCCGGGGGACAGTGACCAAGAGATTGACTCCAAAATGTCAGATAAAAATGAGACTGAGCCATCCTCAAACCTGAGAACTGAGATATTCATGAGCTGGGGTTTCTCATTATTTCAATTCAAAAGAGCTTTACCCTCTAAAATTTATTCCATCTTAATTAGGCAATAAAAAGCTTAAAAAAAATAAACAAAGACACATTTTCAAGGGAATTCAGGTTTTGTTGAGACTGAAAAGGATTTATTTTTATTTCCAGTTTTCAAAAACAAAAAAAGAAATTCTAAAACATGGCAATAATTATTTTCACGTTGCACAGAAAAAACACACCAGGTTTCTTTCCTCTCTCCGTGTCTCCATTTTGGATCCAGTTAATGAACTAAAATTCCCACTGTTCACACAGCTCCATCCTCTCTGCCTGCACAAGGGGCAGGCAGAGAATTTGGATGGAGAGGAGCCTTTGGAAAGCACAGAGAGCACAGGTGGAGACCGGGCTGCAGTGGGGGACCTGCACCCAGGGTCTGTCACTGGGGTTCCTTTGCTCCCTGGCCCCACACTGCCCACGGCAGGGGCAGAGTCCCCGGCCTTGGAAATCTCCAAAAAGCACAGTTGTGGCCCTGAGGACACGGTTTAGGGGTGACCGTGGGGCTGGGGCTGGGCTGGGGCTGGGCTGGTGGCTGGACTCGATGGTCTCACCCCATCCCTGGCAGTGTCCCAGCCCAGGCTGGACGGGGCTTGGAGCACCCTGGGACAGTAGGAGGTGTCCCTGCCATGGCAGGGGTGGCACTGGGTGGGCTTTGAGGTCCCTTCCAACCCAAACCATCCTGGGCTGCTGGAGTTTTAAAGGTCTTTTCCAACCTGAACCCTTCCCTGACTCCCCCAGCTGTCCCTCTCGGGCTGTTACAGGCTCTGGGGCTCTTTCCCAGCCGCTGCAGTTTCCTCTGCCCCGTGCCCAGACAGAGGCAGCCCCGGGGCAGTGCCCGATGTTCTCCACGCTCTGCTGCTCCCTGCTGCTCCCTGACCTCCCTGGCAGTGGGAATATGCTGGCAGAGCTGCCTGGCACAGCTGGTGCCAGGGCTGGGAGCACGGAGGTGGCAGTGCAGCAGACTTCCTGGGATCCAGGGGCTGCAGCCCTAGGAGACTCTGGGCAGGGCACGGAACCTGCTGTGACAGAGACTCCAAAGCCTGGCTTGTTCCAGAGCAGAGGGAGCAGGGATTTCTCCGAGGGATTGGGGTCAAACGTAGGATGTCACCAAAGCTCCTGCACTGTGGGCACACCTGGCAGGAGCTGGTGGTGTCCAGCTGTGTCCAGGTGTCACTCCTGGCAGGTGCCAGCTGCAAATGCCAGGGCCCCTTGGAGCGGTGGGGGGTCTGTTCCTCTGGAGCATCTGTGCAGGGACAGCTAAGCTTGAGTTCAGCCCCATCCTAAACCAAAAATGAGAATTTTGGTTTGCTGGAGCCCTGCAACTCAGCCCAGGAGGAGCCTGAGCTTAGATTTTGCCCTGATTGATTCCAGCTGGATTTATTTGATCCAAAGGCTTTGATCAGGACACACAGTTTGCAGCACTTGCTGCTGTCCTGACTTGCTGTAAGAGCTGCACGAGCTGCCAGAGTTCTTAATTCCTTTTCCACTGCATGGGTTCGTTCCCCTGTTTGCTTTAAGATTCGAAACTAAGGTTTCGCTGACTAACTGCCCTCAGCTGTACTCATCAGCTGCCTTGGTGCCGAGCATTTCTTGGGAAATTTCCTCCCAAGATTTGGGATTTGATACTTAGGGGCTCAAACATCCCAACCTAAGAGCTTCCAAACAACTGCAAATAAAGCAATTTGTTACTCCTGCAGCACTCGGAGTCCAAGAGAGATCTGGGAAAGAAACCTGAGCAAAAAGTCTCTTCTAGCAAAATTCAGGGTTAAATCCTTCCTTGCTGAGCTGCAGAGGTGACATCAGAACTGTGACATCAGAGGTGTGAATTCTGTGTGGGACCGACTTGTCCCTGCCAGGGCCTGCCCAGGGCTCCTCTCCCCCTTCAGGGCAGAATTCCCCCCCTTTCTCTTCGGAACAGCAGCTTTTTCTGCCAGGTTTGCTCCTGACCAATCCACTCCTTTAAATGCCTTTAAATGCCGCAGACAAATATTCCAGGTGTTCCTGTAGGACACCTTCCCTCCCTCCCCCTGCTCCAGGACCGTTCATTGCATGGCTGTACTGCAAAGCACATACATTTAATTTAATTTGTCTGGAAAATATTCACGTCCATACAAAAAATATCCTTCAGTGTGGGTATTTCCCTCTTTAGATTTATTCTTTTCCTTTAGAAGTAAATCGAAACAGCTTTACAACTCCATCCCGTAGCATGGAAATGTTATTGGCTTTATAAGACCTTGTAATTCACCAGCTGAAGGTGTTTGATGGCACAAAAGCTGTGTCCCAGGGTTTTCCAGAGCCTGGGAATACACAAGTGCCTGACTTTGCTTGTTTTCATCATTAGTTTTCAGTTGGGGAACTCAATAAATCAGTTTTAATATTTTGTTCTTCCACTGAAGTGAAAACATTGGATTTTATCATGGAATCAGCTGCTATTTGCCTGTTTGGGGAAGCTCTTTCTATGGAACAAATAAACCTGGATTGTTGTTTTTTACTGGAAATTAATTTATTTTAAAGGTCAGCATTGCCCAAGGAATGCAAATGAAATAATCCAGTGGACTCAGGTCTTTTTGTTTCTTCTGAAAGTAAGAGAAATCTGATACGAAATGTTTGACCCAAAATACTGGAAATGTTGTCTTGATAACCTGAACAAATTTCAGTTCCCAGTTAAAAAGTTGACCTTAATCTTTGCTTTCCTTCAACATCCGGTGCTGACCAAGTGTTCTTTCCTTCTGTGAAAACCCGTCAATGTCTTCCTTATCCATTAAATCTGAATTTTCCCTCAGAAAAGAGAACAAGAAGTGCCTGTTTCAGTTCTGGCTTTGAGCTGGTTTTAAGCTCCAGAAGACAGCTGGGACTGGGTAAGCCATTATCTAATCCTGATGTGAGAGCTGGAAATGGGAAAAAATCCACGCCTGGGATGAAACAACCTCATGAGGAGCAAATTCCTCAGGAGCTGAATTAAAAGATGAGGTTACAGATTGCAGTGATGGGTTGGAGAGCAGTTTGGGATAACATTGCCCAGATATGGATTCCCCATCCCTGGCAGTGCCCAAGGCCAGGCTGGACAGAGCTCGGAGCAGCCTGGGACAGTGGGAGGTGGGGTGGGACTGGAGGGGCTTTAAGGTCGCTTCCAACCCAAACCATTCCAGGATTCCGTGATTCTGTGACAATATTTAGCCTCATTAACAAGCATTGCACACAGAAATCCAAAGCCAGTTTGGAGACAGAAAGGTGGCTGTGGGACAGGGGAGGCTCCTCCAGAGGCCTCTCTGTTCGCTGTTAGTGAGGGGAGAGGGGCTCAGGAGGGACAAGGCCAGGGCTGTGCCAGGCAGGGATTGGTTTTGGAGACCGAGGCACCTGTGCAGAGCAGGGATTCCTCTGGCAGGTGGGGACACCTGGGAAACAAACCTCGGGATGCTCCTGCAGCTTCCCCAGCTGGGGGAAGTTCACTCAGCTGTGCCCTTCACAGGACCCTGCTGGGCCATCCTGGGCACCGTCCCCACCCCTCCCCGTGCCAGCCCCATCTGGCTGGCCCAGCTGGGCCCATCTCCTCCCATCAGTCGGATCCTGCTGCTCTTGTTGCTGCCCAGATTTTCCTTTTCCTCTTCAGAAATATCTACTAGGAGCACAGGAGGGAAGTCTTGGACAGAGAGTGGAAGCAGCACTGATTTGAAATATTTGGGTTAGCTTGAAAAATGAATGTGCAGTGACCTTTCCATGACCCCAAGCTGGAGCTGCAGCAGGGCTGTGCAGGGTTTGTGGAAGTGGCAGCACCTCCAGTCCCAGTCTGAGAGCAGAAACTCTCAATTAACATTCCTGCCCTCAGGCCCCGCAGCCATCCTCGCCCTAGTTCCTCCTGAATCCCTCCTGCTCTCCCCTGCCCCGACGGATTGCACAGGATGGTGAGGAGGGGAGGAATGGGATTTTTATCTGCATAAATGGAAGGAAAAGAGGAGAAATCTGATGAAAGAGCGAGTTCCCAGAAATGAGAACGCAGGAGGAAGCTGGATTCTCTTGCACAGAACCGGTGGAGGTGGAGCTGGAGGTCACTGGGGTGAGGGTGAGCATGGCTGGGAGAGGGAGAGGGGGAAGAACAGTGGGAAAATGGTCACTTCAATGACCGCAGAAGCAGGAGATGAGATCTCATGGGAAGCAGATCCAGGGAGGAAGAAACTACAGGGAGGGCTTGGCATTGTTCCTTTCATAGCAGCTGTGAACACAAACCATCCCAGTTTCCAGGGAGAATGGAAGGTTCCAGAATAGGCACCTCGACAAAACAGAACCTTCCCGTTGAGTCCTTGTGCCTTTACTGTGTCTGCAGAAAATGGGCAGTGGGTTAGAGGAGGAAAGCTGAACTCCAGAACTGTCAGTGTGTGCAGGGACCTACTCAGAACAGGTGGCACCAAATAACACCCAGGAAGGGAGAGAATTCCTGGCATAAATGGGATCAATGAGCACCAGGAGAGGCCACGGAAAACCCTCCCCAGATGAGCCCCAGATATTTTCTGGGAGGAAGAGTTGGTGTCCCACAGCAGCAGAGCCCAGCCCAAGGAGGGGTCAGAGAGAAGCAATTTGGGTCAAATCAGCTGCTCCTGAGGAAATCCATCCAGGGAGGAGGAGGAGGGAGCTCCTTCCTGCAGGATGGGGACAGCTGGAGAACTCAAAGGGATCCATCCACCCAACACCAGCTTTCCTGCATGGACAAAGCCAGTTTAGAGCTCCCACCCTGGCACAGCGGGACTGGGAGCATCTGGGAATGACAGCAGGATGGGAACATCTGCCGTGACAGGAGGGTGGGAACATCTGGAAGTGAGTGGGAACACCTGGAAATGCCTGGGAACACCTGGCAGTGACAGCAGTTCAGGCAGTTACTGGGTTATACTTTAACCCAACCTCAAGTCACAGGGCAGAGTCTTCCAACACCTCAGGACAGAGATTCCCAACACCAGGAGAAGCTGTGGCAGAGGAACAGCACCTCTGGGCAGGGATTTGTGCCCTCGGAGTGCTGGTTACAGCTCCAGAAGTGCCAGATTAGCCAGCAATCCTCCAGCCTCAGGCACTGCTTCCCAGCCTTCCAGCCCCTGGATCTTGGAGACCATGGGAAACAACCTGGTCTGTGCGGAAAGCTCAGTTTCCAGCACTTCCTTACATAAATCCTTCCTGATTTGGGCTAGATGCAATTCCTGGTGTATATCAGGGCCTAATGAATCTAAAGAGATTTTTATGGAATTGTAGAATCCCAGAATGGTTTGGGTGGGAAGGGACCTTACAGCCCATCCAGTCAAGGGCAGGGACACTTTCCACTGTCCCAGGCTGCTCCAAGCCCCGTCCAGCCTGGCCTTGGGCACTGCCAGGGATCCAGGGACAGCCACAGCTTCTCCAGTCTTTTTGTGTTCTTCAAAGGAAAAATTCCCTTTTCCTGCCCCTGCTCCCCCGGACAATCTGCAATTGCAGCAGGATTCACTCTGGACACCAGTGAGACCTTTCCAAGCTCTGAGCTGTGGTCCCTGGGATGATCCTGATGAGTTTTCTCCTCATTAGCACAGCAAATTGCTTTGCCCTGGTGCCTCTTGCAGACACAGCAGCTGCTCAGGGTGCAGCTCGGGGCTGTCAGGAGCTGGGAACTCACTTTGCTCTGAAGACACCCAGATCCTCTGGAAACTGCTCCAGGGCCTTGTTTCCATCTATTTTTGCACAAGTTAAGAGAGTCTATTGTTTGCATAGTGGAGCAATTATGTTAATAATACTGCAGAGCTGGGCTTTATTTTCCTATTGATTTTAGTGACTTGGATCCGGCAGGAATTTCAGTGTCTGGATGACTAAAAAAGGCAAAATGTTTATAGGAGAACATAAACCTCATTTCATGCACTCCATTTTACAAGTAGCTCAAAATGGGTTTTTAATAAGCATTTAAAGTGATGTATTCCCATCAATAGAAGTTGTCATGTCTCATCTGAAGAAAAGTGATTTTCAATGGCTCTTGTAATTAACGATTTATTTCTTATTAGTCAATTATTTACAGTGGTCTATCATGGGGATGTTTGGTGTGTGAGAGCCTGCCCAGTGCTCCTGAGGGGGCTGGAGGGTGCTGGAGCCGTGCTGGGGCAGGAGCTGCTGGAGAAGGACCCTGCATTCAGCTCCTGCTCTTCCTTCCTTGGAATCACAGGCTCAATGAGGTTGGAAAAGACCTCCAAGGTCATCAAGTTCAACTTTTGATCAAATCCCTCCATTCCCACTAAACCATAATATGAAGTGCCACACCCACATGTTTTTTGAACACCTCCAGGGATGGAGACTCCACCTCTGCCCTGGGCAGCCCCTGCCAAGGCCTGAGCACCCTTTCCATGGGGAAATTCCTGCTGATGTCCCCCCTGAGCCTCCCCTGGCACAGTCTGAGGCCATTCCCTCTCCCCCTGTCCCTGTTCCCTGGGAGCAGAGCCCGACCCCCCTGGCTGCCCCCTCCTGTCAGGGAGTTGTGCAGAGCCACAAGGGCCCCCCTGAGCCTCCTTTTCTCCAGGCTGAGCCCCTTTCCCAGCTCCCTCAGCTGCTCCTGGGGCTCCAGCCCCTTCCCAGCTCCGTTCCCTTCCCTGGACACACTCCAGCCCCTTCAGGTCCTTCTTCAGTCCTCCCAACCCTGACCCCAGGATTCGAGGTGGGGCCTCATCTTCCCTTTGGCAAAGGCAAACAAGGCTTTGGTTGGGGTGGAGTCCTTGGATTGTGGGCCTGGCTTGGCTGTGCTGCTGTGGGGTCTCCTTATTTCAGAAAGACCTAAAAACGATGACCCTTCCCAAACCTTGCATCAAGCTCTTTCTCTGCTCAGCCCAGAGCAGGTTCAGATTCCCGGGTTTAATTCAGACCATCAGGTGGCTGCTGCCATCAATTTAAACCCAGGTCTGGGAGGGATGTCCAGAGGTCCTTTAATCTCATCTGGTTTGCTCCCAGTTCAGATTTATGGCAGCAGTTAAGGATATTAATTGGTATTTAGTCTTTTAAAAGATCTTAAAATCGAGACTGAATGGCTGACTGCATTCTCAGGCAGGGGATGGTTTTAGCAGCAGTTCCCTCCTGACCTGCAGAGAATGAATCCCTGAGGGATCCAAACAGGAGGAGCCGGAGCAGGGACTGACTTTCCAGTACTGTCTCCACTGGGAAGGGGAAGGAATTAGTTTGGTTGCCATCTCTCTGTGTTTTTTAGTCACAAAAGAAGCACAATAGATATGAGGGAGACGTGGGGAGGATGCAAAGCTCCTTGAACAGGGAGTTTTAGCTGCTTCCAGTGCTCCCATTCTCAGGACTCTTTGTTGTGCTTAGAGCATTTGCTCTGATGGGCTCGACTGATTGATTTCTGAAATGTTCCCACTGGCACAACAGAAACCCCTAATGAGGAATGTCTGTGGGAGCCTGAGGGTTGGGTCATTCCCTCAGCTCAGACCTTGGTGAGGATGGGAATTCCGTCCCATGGTGGATCAGGGGAACGAAGGGGCTGAGCTGCACATCCCCGGGATCGGGGCAGATCCTCAGCAGCCGCTCCAGCAGCAGGACAGCAGCGGCAGTTCCCCCTGCCCTGCAGCAGGGTGACACCGGCAGTTCTCCCTGCTCTGCAATTCCGCATCCCACGCTGCCAGCAGGGGCGGGCAGGGAAGGCAGACAGGGAATAACGAAGTTCTGGAACATGGAGTGCGTTGGCTGAGGTGTTCTCGCCATCAGCTCCTCTCCCACCTCCCTGACTTGCCAGGAATCCTTGGAATTCCAATCTCGGAGCTCTGCTGAGGCTCTCCGAGCGAATGGCACCCTCTAGGGTTAGAGAGGAGCTGCAGGACGGGATCTCTGCAGCTGCTGCAGGGACAGAAGGAAAGCAGAGGAAAGGAACCTGCCTGGCAACAAAAATGCTGGAAGTGGAACAATTGGAGTTTAGGGCGGTTCTTTGGGGTTTCAAGGCAAAGGAGCTGCGAGTGCTGGGGCAAATTGGGAGTCAGTGCCGTGGGTAACTGAGCCCTGCAACAACTGAACTGAGGGGGTGTTTGTGTGCAGCGTTCCCTGTCCTGCCCCTGCAGCCTCTCCTTGGGGATTTCCACCCCTCAGCATTCCCTGTCCTGCCTCTGCAGCCTCTCCTGGAGGATTTCCACCCCTCAGCATTCTCTTGGAAGCACCACCCCAGCCTTGGGTTCCACAGCATTTGATGCAAACCTGAGCTTCTTCTGCTGAGAACAGAGTCCCTTCTGGCCCTAATCCCTCATTCCCTTTCCCTCAGACGCTGCAGAGGAGAAGGGAATGGATCTGCAGGTGCTGGGTGGGAGCTCAGTGCTGTGTTTGAGTGAGGGTTTGGGGTTAATCAGAGAATTCCCCACTGGAGCAGCTCCTGTCTCGCTGGCAGGTGGCTCCAAGCCCCAGGCAAGGGTGATGTGAACTGATCTAAGCGGAGCTGGCAGGGACCAACTCCCACTGGGACACATCCCAGACGTCCCCAGCAGCAGCCAGAGGGAAATGGGAGCCCAGGACACCAAGGTCAGACACAAAGAGAGACAGATTATGGAATCCTGGAATATCCTCGGCTGGAAGAGACCCCCAGGATTATCCCAACCCCTGGCCCTGCACAGACACCCCAACAACCCCACCCTGGGCATCCCTGGGAGCGGTGTCCAAACGCTCCTGGAGCTCTGGCAGCCTCGGGGCCGTGCCCATTCCCTGGGGAGCCTGGGCAGTGCCCAGCACCCTCTGGGGGAAGAACCTTTCCCTGATCTCCATCCCAAATCCCCCTGGCACAGCTCCAGCCATTCCCATGGAACTCCTGCCATGGCAATTCCCTGGCAAATCTCTGCAGAGGGCACTTGATCAGAAGGTCCCCAGAATAATCTCCAAACCTGGGAAGCAGCTGGGAAAAGGGAACAGAGCCAGATAAAAGGCCAGGTTTATGTTTGGATGTACCAGGAGGGTCATTCCTTCAAATCCATGAGATCTCACTCCTGCAGTTCCTTATCAAAATGCCACGGAGAAGCAATGAAGGGACTGCTCCTTGCAGAGCTTTCCATGGCAGCTTTAAAGCATCCCCTGGGATGTCCCCAGCTTGGAGATGTCCCTTCAGAGGATGGATGGATGGATGGATGGATGGATGGATGGATGGATGGATGGATGGAGGGGTGGATGGGTGGAGAAAGGAGAGGAATGGAAAACATGCTCAGAGACCTTTGCTCTGCTCAGCTGCTGAACACAGATCCATTGCAATGATCCAGTACAGAACTTCACATTCAGTTCTTGGGAAAACTGAGGAGCAATTCAGGGCTTGATTCTTTCCTTCCATCCTGGGCTAAATTATTCCCTGGACTGAAAGAAGACCCTCCCAGCTGAGTCTGTGAGCTCCGAGTTTAATGAAAGCACAAACCTCTCTCTCCTGCTGTGCAGCATTGCAGAGAACTGATTGACATCCAGCACTAATCACAGGAGGCTGCAGGAACTGACTGGAACTGGAAGTTTTATCCCCTGGAGGTGTTCACAAAACAAGCAGATGTGGGACCTTGTGATGTGGTTTGGTGGAAATGGTGGGATTTGGTCAGAGGTTGGACTTGATGATCCTGGAGGTCTCTTCCAACTGAAATGATGCTGTGATTCCATGGAGCCAGGAGCTAGATGGCAGTGTCCATCTGCCATAGCTCCCGTGCTGCTCAGCAGCAGCACAAGAGGCACTGCCAGGGCTGCATTTTAAGGATATTCATCTTTTTTCCCCACTTCTCCCTGTGCTGTCCCCTCCGTGCCACCTGAGCATGGAATTGGCCAGTTGCAGGTGCAGGTGCCTGCAGGAGGGAGGCTGAGGCTGCCTGAACTCCTGCAGCTGCAGGAATCAGTGTTGGAGCAGGGTTGGAGCCCTTGGAGAGCTGCAGGTGTGGGAAGAGCTCTCTGCTTGTTCCCTGTGGCAGAGCAGGGGCTGAGCTCCCCCAGCTCAGCAAACTGGGGGAGAAAGCTCCAATCCCAGCTCCCTCTGGCTGATAACAGAACCAGAGGATCAGGCAGCAGTGGGAACCAGGCCTGGCAGTTTTCCAACAGAATATTCCACACTGTGAAGCCGATCTTTTCACACAAGGAAGAGAGGCCGTTCTGTTGGAAACTCGGTGTTTTGGGAGGAGAAATGGAAAATGTCAGTTCTGTGGGCTTGGAGTTCAAAGTCAGCACTCTCCAGAGGGAACATGGAGAAGCAAATGAACCCTTTCTAATCATCTGGAGTTGTCTCTTGGAGATCATGGAATCATGGAATGGTTTGGGTTGGAAGGACCCTAAAGCCCACCCAGTGCCACCCCTGCCATGGCAGGGACACCTCCCACTGTCCCAGGCTGCTCCAAGCCCCAGTGTCCAACCTTGGACACTTGGCCTTGGACACCTCCAGGGATCCAGGGGCAGCCACAGCTGCTCTGGGAACCTGTGCCAGGAGCCATCCAGTACCCAAATCTTCAGCACTGTCAGCTGTGCCTGTGCCAGGCCCCATTCACTGCTCTGTCACCTATTTCACACTAAGCTGGGTAAATATTCTCCCTCCTCAGCTGCTTTCTGACATGATATGGAGATGTGATCAAATTTCTGAGTGTCTGTTTGCTATAGAATTTAAGAATATGTATTTTTCATGTGCACACTGCACAACTTCCAATTATCCCTGGCTCAGTGCCTGGGTTTGTGTCACTTGTCTGCCGAATGTCCCCACACTCTGCCCTGCTGGCTCCTGCCCTGCACTCTGTCCCATCAACAACTGGGGCCAAGGACGATGCCAGGAATCCAAGAGGGAAATGGTCTGAGCAGAAGTGCAGCCTGTGGGTGCTAATTTATCCACTCCCCGTTTCCTACTGTGGATCAGAAATCCTCTCAGGATCCAAGGAACAAAACCAGCTTTGCTTTCAATACATTGAATTTTTCTGGTGAAGAAACAAAACAAACAAACAAACAAAAACCCAAACCAAACCAAAACCAAAACCCCACCTCTTGCCCAAGGCGTGAAGGGCAGCAGTGAGGTGCAGGTGAGGGAGTCAGGGCTGACTCATCCTGGGCTTACTCACCCCAAAACTCAGCTGCATTTTCAGTGCTGCACAGAGAAATAGAGATGCTAAGCAGACCTTTGAATATGTCACTGTATCTCCCATGGAAAGACTTCCATTAACTCTGTCACATCCTGGATCAGTTAACAATAACTCTGATGGATCTGGAGATTGGAGCTCCTGAGCTGCTACCCAAATAAGCAATTACTCACTTAATTAAGATTCAAATCAGGAAATTAAAAGCAAAAGTTAGAAGTGTGTGTGAGAGAGAGAGAGCGAGAGCGGGAGAGAGAGAGAGAGAGAGAGAGAAGGTTGAAACTTCTGTTTAAAACTGAAAGGAAAGGAAACAGGATAAAATAGGAGTAAAGTCACGGGGGGGGGGGGGGGGGGGGGGGCTCTGCTCCCAGGGAACAAGAGACAGGAGGAGAGGATGTCCCAGGAGAGGTTTGGGTTGGATTTAGGGAAAATTTCTCTACAGAAAGAGTTGTCAGGCACTGGAAGAGGCTGCCCAGGGCCTCTGACTGAGAATTCCATTATTTTAGCTTTCATTTCTGGCTGCGAGCTGGATCAGCCCCCAAAATACCAATGTTGCAGTGGCATTCAGGAAAGTGTTGATTTGGAAACAGCAACCTGAAAATCCCTGTCTGTTTTGAGCAAAACACAAACCTACTTTCAAAGCAACGTCAGCTTTTGACAGATTGAAATTTCAAAATGTTGATTCAGAAGCTTCAGTTTGGAGTCTCCTTAAAGGAAATGCCCATTGTGACAAGATCTGTGTTTTGTCACATAAACTTGTCAGCAGATTCCCACAGGATCTCCTGTTTTCCCTGGGGTGTTCCCGGCTGTGCAGCTCTCCATGGACAGCGCACTCACAGAACAAGCTCACAAAAGGACTTGGAAAGGCTCTGGCTCCCCGTTTGTCCTGGACAGAGCCAGGATTTGGGATGTAGCCATGGAAAATCTGGATTTGATGGGTTTGCAAGCCATTCAAAGAGCAGGAAATCAAAGGGGAAATGGGATTGGGAGGTAAAAGCAGCAGCTGGAAGTTCCATGTTCTGGCCTTGGATGGGTTTCTGTGGGAGCTGATACCTGGGGATGTGCTTCTGCCTCAGCTCCCAACTCTGCCCCCCGTCCAGACTATTTCTGTTCTCCTCCATCTGCCTGGGATAGTGGAAGGTTCCCTGCCTGTGGTGGGGGCTGGAACTGGATGATTTTAAGGTCCCTTCCAACCCAAAGCATTCCAGGATTCTGAGATTGGATGATTTGCTGACCTATGGTGAAGTTTTCTGGAGATCTGGATCCTCCCTCGTGGGGCATTTACACAGTCTGAGCACCAAAGTTCCAGACTGCTCAGGGACTGAAGTCAGGCTCAATTTAGGGCTAAAAACTGCTTTGAGATTGGGGTTTTCCACAGGATTTCCAGATGAAAATCAATCACAGAATCATGGAATGGTTTGAGCTGGAAGGGCCCTTAAAGCCCATCCAGTGCCCCCCCTGCCATGGGCAGGGACACCTCCCACTGTCCCAGGCTGCTCCAAGCCCCGTCCAGCCTGGCCTTGGACACTGCCAGGGATCCAGGGGCAGCCACAGCTGCTCTGGGCACCCTCTGCCAGGGCCTCCCCACCCTCCCAGGGAGGAATTCCTTCCCAATATCCCATCCATCCCTGCCCTACTTCAGCTTAGGGTCATTCCCCCTTGTCCTGTCCCTCCAGGCCTTTGTCTGAATTCCCTCCCCAGCATCCTTGTCAGCGCCCAAATGCACCCACTCACTTCCAAACTTCTTTCACCCTCATATTTTACTTCCAATCTTTCTTTCCTTTTGTTTTTCACAGTTTTCTGCTTTTCTCCCTGCAAATCCACAATAAACCCTGGACATTTTCCTTTTCCCCTCAGTTTCCATCCCCAGCCCCCCAGCCCAAGATAAGTTTCCGTTTCCACAACCTGAGGGTGTTTTTCTCTTGACCTTCCTCACCTGTGTGTAACGAGAGGCGCAGGAATGTTGCTCTCAGGTGAGACAGCAACACCTGAAATTCTCTCAGCCATCAGCTCGTGCTGATGTGTTTTACCCAAATCTCCCACTAGATGGTAGGAGGGGATTGGGAAGGGAATTCACTCGAAAATGGAAAGAAAATTCAGTGGGAAAAACCCCCCCACCAATCCCCAGCCCCTAAAATATTGGAATAACAGCCAAGGATGGCAGAAATAAGAGGTGGTGCTGGCCAGTAAAGGTCAGGACAGTGACTGGTCCTGTGCCATGGTCACCAAAGGTGGCACAAGGAGGGCGTTGGATGCACTCCAGGAATTCCCAGCTCCACAGGTTGTCTCGGTGTAAACAGGAGGTTTTCCTTCAGTTTTAACTCTCTTGGAAAATCAAACATCTGCTCTGTTAGTTCTCCTACAAATAGAGAATTGGGAGAGCTGGGGGTGTTCACCTGGAGAAGAGAAGCTCCAGGGAGAGCTTTGAGCCCCTTCCAGGGTCTAAAGGGGCTCCAGGAGAGCTGGAGAGGGACTGGGGACAAGGGCTGGAGGGACAGGACAAGGGGTTAATCCCACTGGGGACAGATTCAGAAAAGAAGAAAAGAAAAAATAAGTGATCTGAGAAAAGAGGAAGAGCGAATTCTCCCTCTGACTCGCCGTGGAAAGGTGTGGGAGCATCAATCAGCCCCAGCTCCTCTCACTCCTTTTCCCCTCAAGAAAGGAGGAGGAAGTGGAAACACACGAGGTGGGGGCAGGGACAGTTCAAAGGAAAGCAAATGAAGAAAGGAAAAGGAGTGGGATTTAAAAATGAAGTGCTTGATTGTGAAATACTCAGAGAGCAGAGCGAAACCTGAAGTGAGAGAATTCAGCTTCTTCCCACTGAACACATTCCCACGTTCCCTGATGTCCAAGGCAGGGAGAACTCCTTGTGCCACATCCACAGCACTGCCACAGCATGCCCTGTGTCACACCCACTGCCTCATCCCCAGCAAATCCCGTGTCACACCCAGTGCCTCATGCCCGGCGCGTCCCAGAGCCGCGCTGGTACAAATCGTTTGCGGAGTCAGGAATTTGTCACATCCGCGCGGGGCCCCGAGGCCATCTGGTGGCGGAGCTGCTCCAAGCCTGCGGCTCATCCCGGCTCCTGCCGGATCCCTCCCTGGCTGCAGAGCTGCAGAGGCCCCGGCTGTGTTTGCCCCGCGGGCAGGGGGTGCTGGTCCCTGCACAGCTGGAGGGAGGCCATGGATCCTCTTGCCCCGTCCCCGCTGCTCTGCACAGCCCCGGGGCGCTGCCGTGCCGGGCTGGGCCCCGCAGGGTGCCAGGAAGGTGCTGTGCCTTTCCCTCCGGGCACAGGGGTTTCAGTGGCACTGACAGAGCCTTTCGCTCCCTCGTACCCTCCTCATCCTCCCTGAAAGCCTCCTCTGGAGGAGGGAAAGCACTTGTTCACGGGAAATTCAGGAAATTGCCTTGGGAAGCTGGACTTTGTCATAGAGGGAACGGCTGGAGCTGGGCCAGGGGGGTTTGGGATGGAGACCAGGGAAAGGTTCTTCCCCCAGAGGGTGCTGGGCACTGCCCAGGCTCCCCAGGGAATGGGCACGGCCCCGAGGCTGCCAGAGCTCCAGAAGCATTTGGACACCGCTGCCAGGGATGCCCAGGGTGGGGCTGTTGGGGTGTCTGGGCAGGGCTGGGGGTTGGGATGATCCTTCGGGGTCCTTTCCAGCTCAGGATATTCTGTGCTCCTGGACTGATGGGTAGTGTTACCAAAAACCCATAAAAACAAAACTCCTTCCTACCAATGCAGCATTCAGAAGCAGAAATCCTTTATTCAGCCAGATGCGCAAGGGGATATCTTCTCCAAAATATCCTGACTGCTGAGTACAGAGACAGCTCTTGGTTTATGTTACATTTTACATACATATCCATAGATTTTCCTGGAATAAACATCCATATGATAATCATTTCCCCAAAATAATTTCCATATTTTCCCTCTGCGCAGGCGCTCTGCAGTCCTGGGATCTTTGTGGTCCGTGGTGGTTGGTGACCCCAGAGTCACACCTGGCCCCCTGGTGAACTGGTTGAACTGGGCACAGCTGGGCTGGGTTTTGCTTTCCAGTTCTTCTCCTACAGAAGGGGCCTGTGGGCTTGAAGAATGAATATTGTATGAACCCACTGGGGGCAAACAATTCTTCATCTGGCACCAGCGGGGCCGTGAGTCCCTTCCCCTGTAGGGTCAGAGCCCTCCACAGGTACAGAATCCAGAACCTTTGGGAATTTTCTTCAGGCAAATGCCCACTCTGCTGGGCAGTCGGCTCCTCCCTGCCTGAGCCCTCTGTTCCCAGGTAAATAAAGTCAGTGATTGTTTTATCTCTCACAGAGAGGTCTCACTCCAAAAAACCCTGGTGAAAACCTCCCCTGGTTGTTGCTGCAGGGGAGGAGGTAGCTCTGCTCCCCAGGGCTGCAGCAACATCAATCACCAAAGGTGCTTGGGGGGAAGAAAACCCAATAAAGAGAATTTGTTCAGTGCTTCAGAGCAGGCCAGAGCTGCACGGTGCCAATTCTCCTCTGTCTGGTGGCTTTTCTGTCTCTCTGGGGTTGCCTCCCTTTGATCCTTTGTGGGAGTTATTATGGAACAAGAATTTGGGAGAGAGAGCTGGCGCTGCTTCCCTCGGAACCTGCCCAGGGAGGTCATGGAGCCAGGATTAGACACATTCCCTGCGGGAGCAGGCACAGCTCAAATAAAGGTTTCTCATGGCCCTTGACATTCCTGTAGCTTCGAGGCACAGATGTTGTTCTCTCACAAAGAAAAGGAAAGGAAAAAGAAGGGAATGAACAATCCATCTCCACCAGAGACACTCAGTGCATGTCTCTATGTGAAAATTAATTCTAATTAGGTTGATTTAAATATTAAATAAAATGCTACAGGACCATATTTCCAGGCTTGGATGATTGACATCCAACTCAAGACTATGTCTGGACAATTCATAACGCATCCACCTGAATTTGGTTTTTGATCCCTAATTCCGTCTCTTCTCTCTCCTTTTTCTCCACAAAATTCATGGAAATTTGTAATAATTTTTGTTACTTTTGTGCTTTTGTTGTCACATTTCCTCACTGGTGGCAGAAGGACTCACCCTGAGGCTGCTTGGACTCAGGACAGGTAAAACACCTCACAAGAGTCCCCAAACCTGCAAGGCCCAACTAAAACTGTCAAAGTGCCCTTGATTCCTGGAGGGAAGGAAGCAGTGGACACATTTTTCAGATTTTTCTCCAGACAAAAGGTGTTATTTACACCCTGCTTTTATGAGACTTCCCTGAGTTTAAAATTCATGGAAAAAGTTTCGATCAGTTCTTCACAGCTACAAGTTACAATTTTATTATTGTTATCAATCTTTAAACATGGAAAGGGTGCTTGGTTTGTCAGTTTTCCACTCCATATCTTTTAATTCAGGGTGACTCTCCCCTTCCCCACATTTCCAAATGCCAGCAGAGACAATGGGAAATATAAATCCTCCAAAGAGCCAGGAATCAGACTGGAGCCTAAAATGTGTTTTTAAAAATCCCCTGAACCCTGGGGATTTTCCAGAGGTGTCCTGATTGCTGGGCAGGCCGGGATTCTGTGTGTTTATGTTTGGTCCTTAAGCCCAACCACAACAACTCCCAGACATCATTTAGTCTCTATCTCCAGGTACTTATCTCGTTTTCCTCTGAATTCTCCGAGTGTGTTTTTGCTCCTCAGGATGGGTAATTGCCCTTTAGAGCCCAGGCACAGCTTTTCCAGCTCTCTCCTCCTGCAATTTGCTATGCCCAGCTGGGGAAGGAGCTGAAATCGATGAGATCCATTTGTGGCTCCTGCTGGGAGCTCAGGCAGGGTCAGCGCAGGGCAGTGCCCGGTGCCAGCCCTGCCGGGGCTGAGCTGCAGCAGGAATCCCAGCGTCTGTCACTGTCACCACTCTCAGGAGCAGACACCAAACACAGCCCTCGTTAGATGGATAATTTTGCGGAGCAGGGAACAGGCAAATAAAGGTGGATCTCAGCCCATGAGAGCCAACGTTATCCATCATTGCTGACATTATCATCCCTTATCTCTGGGGTGGGAGCCCTGCCAATGAGCCAGCAGCTCTGGGGCCTGGAACAGCACCTAAGGATTGATGGGAACTGGGGGGAAAAAATCATATCTGAGCAGAGAGTGCTGTGCCAGCCTGGAAAATGGTCTGGGAATGAGAGGAGTGAGATCTCTGAGCAGGGGGGTTTGACTGGAGGCTGCAGGCCCTGAACTGCCCCAGAGCCTGGAGCTCCTGGGAACGACTGAACCCACAGGCAAGGATCTGCACCCTGCTCTTCCCAGGGGTGGCTGTGATCCCTCGGGATGCCCCAGGCATTCAAACCCGCCTGGAATAGCTGAGCCCCTTCCCCTGAGCACGACCCAGGCACGGACACGGGACAGGGAGGGACAGGGGTGCACTGATGGCCCTGGGAAGACCCAGAGGGCACGGAGGGGTTGGGATTTATCCCCACACTGGTGCTGTCTGTCCATGCCAAGGGCTGCATTCACTGCAAAGCCCTGGAGAGCAAAGCCGAGGAGCCACGGGAGGCTCAGCCCCAAGCACGGCTGGATCTGGGGCTGCCCAGGGACAGGAGGGGACCTGGGGGTGTTTCAGTCCTGCAGCTGGTAAATTGTCTGAGAATTGTCTGAGAATCGTCTGGTGACGTGGCTGGGAGGGTTTGTATGAGTGGGAAAGAGGGAATTTGCCTCTTCCCTGGGCCCTGCAGGGGTTTGTGACAGTCCCAGGGAGGGTGGCACTGGATGCAAGGGGAGGTGGTGGAGTGGGGGATTCAGCCAGCACTGATTATCTGGATTTGTTTGAAAGCTGAAGGAAACAGGCATGACTTTGTTCTTCTCCTGGGATCAGGATTGAAATGTGGGAAGCAAATCAGGCTTTGGAGCTGCCTGTCTGTTCCAGACACTGCAGATAATGAGCTCAGAAGGGAACATTGCCAGTTCTGGACCACCACACTGATGAGTGAAGGATCCCACTTGAACCAGCTCTGAGGACACTTCTTGAGCTTGATTTTGTCATGAGTGATTTGACATTTTTTCCTACGTAGATGAATAAATACCTCAAATATGTTACACATTTTAACAGTGATCATAGAATCAGAGAATCCCAGACTGGTTTGGGTTGGGAGGGACCTTAAAGCTCATCCAGTGGCACCCCCTGCCATGGGCAGGGACACCTCCCACAGCCCAGGTGAGTTCATCTGTTGTTTAAACCTGGCTGTGCACCATAGGCCTGCATTAAATTAAATGTTAGCAACACTGAGGGAGGGTCATTTATCAGCATGAAAAATGGAACTGAAACATTTCAGTCCAGCAGGCCAAAGCTGCATTTCACAAATGAAGTCAAACAATTCTGCACTGGGATGATGGATCGGCCTGGGCTGTAAACAGCAAAGCTTCCAGCTTGGATGACAAAGGGGTCTCTTCTTTTCCCAGTCTGTTCTGGAACTTGTGGAACATCTGGAACATGAGCCTGGAGAAGGCTCCAGGGAGAGCTCAGAGCCCCTTCCAGGGCCTAAAGGGGCTCCAGAAGAGCTGGAGAGGGACTGGGGACAAGGGATGGAGGGACAGGACACAGGGAATGGCTTCCCACTGCCAGAGGGCAGGGATGGATGGGATATTGGGAAGGAATTCCTGGCTGTGAGGGTGGGGAGGCCCTGGCAGAGGGTGCCCAGAGCAGCTCTGGCTGCTCCTGGATCCCTGGCAGTGCCCAAGACCAGGCTGGACGGGGCTTGGAGCAGCCTGGGACAGTGGGAGGTGTCCCTGCCCATGGCAGGGGTGGCACTGGGTGGGCTTTAAGGTCCCTACCAAACCAAACCATCCTAGGATTCCATAGCTCTGTCTCTATCACTACTTTACCTCTGTCTCCTGTTCCCATTGTGGATCCAATAAAAACCTCAGCCCAAGATCCTGTCACAGTCTGGCACAAACATTCCCTGGCTTCCCATTTCCCCCGAGGCTCTGAGCAGAACGGCCCCAGGACTTTCTCTCCCAGCCCATTCCAGGGCCAGCCCTGGAGGATGGAGGACAGGAGCTGCTCCCAGCCCTGAGCCCAGGCTCCAGGAGGAGGGGGCACGCTGGGGGCTGGGGCACCTCTCACCATCTCCTGCCAATAAAACTCACGGAGTGTTCAACAGCCTTGTTCTTCCTGTCAGTTCTGCTCTCTCCCTCATCACTCCTAGACCATGGAGAGGCCAAAATATTAACGAGGACATTGATGAATCTGAGGCTGAATTCCTTTAATTCGTTCCTGGCTGAGTTCCTGCTTGCATCCACAACTCCACTCCAGTTAATTCAGAGAATTGATGGCTTCAGCCCTGTCAGGTGCTTTGTAAAATTTCTATTGGTGGCTCATTAATGGGAGATTTTCCCCTTTTGGAATTCTATCAGCTAAGGAGGATTTTTTAATAGGGAAATATAAATATCTATGAGTAGAGGAAAGAATAGGAGCCCTCAGTGCCTCCCTCCAGCCTCTGTCAGTGGCGGCTCAGCACAGAAACCTCCTGCAAGCCCAGGGGGACTGAGGCAGTGTGACAATGTCCTGCCAGCCCTGGGCACGTGGCTCTGTGTCACTCGGGGCGAGCAGGGGACATTTTTAGTCACCTCCACTCCTTCAGAGAGGTTGATCTGAACAAGCCTTGTGCCTTTAATCTCCCCTTCCTCCTGTGCTCAGGGATCGGGGATTTGGGCTCCCGGCTCTGTCAGGGGTCACTGTCACTGCCTTTGGCTCTTTATCTGTGTTGGATTTAACCCCACATCTTTATTTCATCACTTAGCATTTATTTCTCTTTATCTGTTCCTTTTTATCTGTCTACTTCTTTCTTTCTTTTTTTCTTTCTGGTCTGGAGCCCCAGGAGCAGCTGAGGGAGCGAGAAAGGGGCTCAGCCTGGAGAGAAGGGGGCTCAGGGGGGACCTTCTGGCTCTGCACAACTCCCTGACAGGAGGGGGCAGCTGGGGGGGTCAGGCTCTGCTCCCAGGGAAAAAGGGACAGGAGGAGAGGGAACGGCTGTGCCAGGGCAGGGTCAGGGTGGACATTGGGAAAATCCTTCCTGGAAAGGGCTGTCAGGCTCTGGCACAGCTGCCCAGGCACGGGTGGAGTCCCCATCCCTGGAAGTGCTCAAAAAACAAGCAGAGGTGGCAGTTTGTGCTGTTGTTTACTGAGGATGGGGGAGTTCAGTCAAAAGTTGGATTGATGATCCTGGAGGTCATTTCCAACCCTAACGATGCTGTGATTCCCCAGGCTGGGTCTGTGGTGTCTCTGATGTCCTGCTCCAGGGCAGGGGTGGCTGTGACCAGGCAGGGCTGGGTCACTCTGCTCAAACAGCTCCAGCTCCTTTCACACCAGGAGCTCCTTTCCACAGGGAACCTCAAAGGAAAAGGAGCTGGGCCTTGGGCCAGCACTGCTGGGAGGAGCAGCTGCCTCTTCTCCAAGGGGAAGGTGGAGAGACAGGAGAAAGGTCCCCAGGTCCTGTAGCTGAGGACAGATAATTGGCCAGAGTCTCCAGCCAGGAAAAGAAGGGAATCTGACATCCAAGGTCCTTCCTTGTGGCACCACATTGTCACTGGAAATGTTCCATTTTACTCTTTAATTTTATTTTTTTTAATAGGAGACATGTCTGTGCTGAGGATTGGGGTTTTGGAAGCAAAGGAGAGGAGAAAGGAAACTATAAAAAATGTATGTGGGAAGCAGACTCTGTTTGTGAAGGTTTTCTTTAAACACTTCCAAACAAATATTTCCAGGCACACTGAAAAAGAAGTTGGGGAAAAAATAGAACTGCTTAAAAACAAGAGAGAATTTCCTGCATTATTTGAATCCGAAGCAATTGGGAATCTCTGCTCCCACTGAACAGCTCTGGCGACCTCCCAGATTCTGTATCCATGTTTTCCAGCCTCCTCCATGGAAGATCAGGGAATTGATCCCCCCATCTCTGGGCTCTGAGGAGGCACCTCAGTCCTGGGGTCAATTCTGGGCCCTCGTGGCAAGAAGGACCTGCAGGGGCTGGAGCGTGTCCAGGGCAGGGAACGGAGCTGGGAAGGGGCTGGAGCCCCAGGAGCGGCTGAGGGAGCTGGGAAAGGGGCTCAGCCTGGAGAAAAGGAGGCTCAGGGGGGACCTTCTGGCTCTGCACAACTCCCTGACAGGAGGGGGCAGCCGGGGGAGGTCGGGCTCTGGTTCCAGGGAACAGGGACAGGGGGAGAGGGAACGGCCTCAGGCTGGGCCAGGGGAGGCTCAGGTTGGACATCGGGAAAATTTCTTCCCTGGCCCAGGCTGCCCAGGGCAGGGGTGGAGTCCTCATCCCTGGAAGTGCTGATAAAACGTGTAGATGTGGCCCTTGGGGACATGGGTCAGTGGTGAACGTGCTGGTGCCGGTTCATGGTTGGACTCGATGACCTTAAAGGTCTTTTCCAACCTGAACAATTCCATGGTTCTGTGACTCTTTGTACAAACCCCTCCAAATTCTGTGTCTGTGTTTTCCAACCTCCTCCATGGTAAAATCCCACTTCTCCAAAGGGAACGTGTCCTGTTATCCCTGGATCCTGCTGAAGCAGAGGGGTCTGGCTGCTGTCACCCACCAGTGACTGGGGACTTGTCCTTACTGGGCTGGCACAGACTGAACTCAGCCAGGAATTGGCTCCGGCCTTTCCTGGATATTCCATTTCCCAGAGGGAATCTGCGAGCCCAGCAATCCCTGCATCATTCCAGGAAACTGGAGCTGCAGGAGTGAGTCAGCTCTGGGAAATCTGAGGGAGACAAAGGAATCAACAGCAAGGAGAGAAAGATAAACCCAGATCAGTTCATCCCAGCCTCCCTTCCCTCCCGGGAAAGGGCCTTCCCCAGGAGCAGTGGGAAGGAGCTGGACAAGGTCTGGCTCTTAGCAGAAGAGTCTTTAGAGAGATTTTTCCTCATTCCTGATGATTGGGTGGGTTACTAAAATGGAAAATTCTGGTTTGATTCCTGTCAAAACAAAAAGTTTCTCCTTGATTTGGCTTTATTTACTTATGCCTCTCCTTCCCTGCTCCTTAGAAATCCAGTGGATCACACAGGGATGGGGAGTTTAATGGATGGACAAGGGACCAATTTCTTCATTAAGACTGAAATTGAAATCCATGTGACTGGGAGGGGAAAGGGAGGGAAAATTCCACTTCCTTCAAAATGTGGGAGAAAAAATCTGGCTTTTCCTCCCAGCTGATTCTGACTCTGGAAATTGATGGGGAAAATCTCTTTGGGATCTAATTGGGGTTTTTGTCAGGGCAGAAATCCCACAGAGCTGGGGCTGTCCCCAAACCTGCTCAGTCCCAGCAGCCCCTGGCTCTTGGTGGGACGAGGATGGGTCACACACTGGGACCTGCAAGGAGAGCTTTTATTTCCTTTTATTTAGCACTTCCAGCTATGCAGAAATTCTGTAATTTCCCCTCCCAGTTCCTGAAGAGGCCTCCTGAATTCCATGCTGGAAAATTCCAAGGACAGTAGCAGTTCTGGACCATGACACCACCAGTTTAGCGTTCATTAAGCAGTGGGAGTTCCTATTTGAAATCCATATCCCTGCTGCCAGGCCCTGCTGCTCCATCCCGGCTGAAATCCACCGTGAGCAGAACAAGGCCAGAGCATCATTTCAGCTCCACTAAACCCCTGGAAAAACAACTCCCCCAGTCGTGAGCACATCAATTTCATTTCCATGGAAGATAAAAGCCTGACAAATGGGAACAGGGATCCCATCAGCATCAATCCCCTCCCGTGTTAAAGGCTGCTTTGTGCAGCTCTGCTGATGGCCAGCCTGGAAACGTCATCCATTGTGAACGGGACAGAAACAGGAAAGGAAATAAATGCTAAAGGATTAATATAGGGAGAGCACTGAAGTCTTGATTCCATGGAATCACAGAGTGGTTTGGGTTTGGAGAGATCTTAAAGCCCATACAAATCCATCCCCTGCCTTGGGCAGGGACACCTTCAGTTGTCCCAGGGTGCTCAGAGGTGACAGACATGGGTTTGTAGGTGACAGGAACTCTGGGTTTGTGGGTGACAGGAGCTCTGAGAGGAGATCAGTAACATTGTCCCCATTTTATGGTAGAGATGGGAAACAGGAAAGCACCGTGACTTCCCCAAAATCACGTGGGAATGCAGTGACTTGGATCCACAGCACCATTCCAGTCCCTGGAGGGACAGACACAGGGAATGGCTTCCCACTGCCAGAGGGCAGGGATGGATGGGATATTGGGAAGGAATTCCTGGCTGTGAGGGTGGGGAGGCCCTGGCACAGGGTGCCCAGAGCAGCTGTGGCTGTCCCTGGATCCCTGGACGTATCCAAGGACAGGCTGGACGGGGCTTGGAGCAGCCTGGGACAGTGGAAGGTGTGTTGTACTTGGACACAAAAGAACCACGCAGACTCCGCTTATTCAGGATAGAGAAGAAGCTAGGAAAACAAACCCCAACTGTTTATTTTACTTCATATATATATGTTTCTAGGAATGACCGTGGATTGGAGGATGAGGTTACCACCTCTCCAACCACATTGGTCAGTCGAAAAGACCATCAAACTTCTCCGCCTCAGGAGAAAGAATGAAAACAAAAAGGAATAGTTAGCCAAACATAACTGTGTTTACAGAAAGTGCATGAGAACTCCATCACAGAAATGAAAACATCAAAAGACTGCAAGTTTCAGGGTGACAGAAGGTGTCCCTGCCCATGGCAGGGGGGGCACTGGATGGGTTTTTAGGTCCCTTCCAACCCAAACCATCCATATTGGGATTCTGAATCCAGGATCTCTCCACTGCTGCCAGGGAGCTCCCCAGGGATTTAGAAGAGCACTCAATTCACTGCTCCCTCTCGTTAGAAAAGGGAAGCAGGGTCAGGGCTGTGAGTGAACACATCTGAACTGACCAGAGTGAGCTGGGGCCTGCAGGACACTACAGAGGACAGAGCCAGAGACATGGAAATCCCTGCAAACCTTGTGACAGACATAGAGCCCAGTTTTGGGATTTGACAGCTCAGATTTTGTAGTTGAAGCCTCGTTGGTGCTGAGACCGTGTGGAAGCTGTTGCTGTTTTCCCAGCTGAATTCCTTGTCCCTGCCACTGTGAGAAGAAGCCTCCCGGACTGGTTTGGAGTGGGAGCCTCATTCAGGAGCTGAGAATGTTCATCCAGGGGGGTCAGGCTCCCATTAATGACAGGAGGAATCAGGGAAATGACCCCTGGCATGACCATGGAGGGAGTGGGCTGAGCCCTGCCACGGCTCCAGGTAGAAGCAGCGGGAGCAGCAGGAGCAGCAGTGGGAGCGGGAGTGAGAGGAGCAGGAGTAGCAGGAGAGGGAGCAGGAGCGGGAGCAGGAGCGGGAGCAACAGCAGCAGGAGTGGGAGTGGCAGCAGCAGGAGCAGCAGCAGTGGGAGTGAGAGTAGCGGGAGTGGGAGCAGCAGCAGCAGCAGCAGCAGGAGCGGGAGTGGGAGCAGCAGGAGCGGGAGCGAGAGCAGCAGCAGTGGGAGCGGGAGGAGCGGGAGCAGCGGGAGCAGCAGCAGCGGGAGCAGGAGCAGGGGCAGCGGGAGCAGGAG
>VZTE01002674.1:207256-241402 GCA_013397775.1 Eulacestoma nigropectus
CAGGAGCGGGAGCAGCAGGAGCAGGAGCGGGAGCAGCAGGAGCGGGAGTGGGAGCAGCGGGAGCGGGAGCGGGAGCAGCGGGAGCGGGAGCAGCAGGAGCGGGAGCGGGAACAGCAGGAGCGGGAGCAGCAGCAGCAGGAGCAGCAGCAGCAGGAGCAGCAGGAGCAAGAGCAGCTCTCCAGAACCAAGGGATTGTTTTCCAAGGGGTTTTGTGCCATGCAGGTTTCCCAGACTGACACACCTGGATTTGTCCCACGCTGGGATTTGTGTCTCTGCCCATGGGCAGAACAAGGAACTGAGGGGTCACAGAGCAGCACCTTTCACCCCTTCACTCCTTCCTTGTCAGATAACGCTCTGATGTTATTTCTATCAGTGGCAGAAATGCACCCTGTGGTTAGAAAGACCAATCTTTAGTCATAAATTTGAATTAGTCCCCTTCTCAAACTAATTTTAGAATCCAATTATGATCAAGAAAAGATCGTGAAAGAAAAATAACAGGAAAAATTCACTCCAGATCTCTCACTGTGATAGAGCCTGAACAGCCTGCACCAGCCTTGGCTTAATTGGGAAAAAAACCCAAGTTTATCTTGATTTGTCTTACGTGAGGACTGGGGGATAAGGATGAAGAAACTTCAGTTCTTGTTCGAGATCTAACAACTCTGACAAGTACATGGAAAACAGATCAGAGGGAAGATCTTCCTGTGCCCAGATGGAACAGGAGAGGAATTAGCAAATGGCACATTACCATATTTCTGATGGCATTCCAGCCTTCCTGAGAAAGGAAAGGTTTGGAAGGATTCATCAATTAATTTTGGAGTTTACAAGACACCTCCTTCTTGCTTGGAGCTGGAGACAATGAAGAGCTGCTGCATCTGAACCAAGATCTTGCCAAAAAAGGATGGAGCCCTTCCCCTTTCAGGGGAGTTGGCGCCTGAGTTGCAGGCTGGTGCTGTGTGCTGTGTTTGGAGTCCTGTCTGTGGCCTCTGGAGAAAACTTCCCAGGAACTGGGCGGGAAGTGGCTTTCTCAGCCTGACCAAGTCCCACGTTCCCCCACGGAACAGTTCATGCCCTGTACAAAGTGCACAGGCAAAGAGGCCCCTGCTGAGCTGATTTGGGGCACTTACAGGGGAAAGGGCAAAGGGACCTCGAAGCTGCAGCTCTAAATCCTGGGCTGGGGAACAGCCGCAGCCCAGAAGGCTCCAGTTCCAAGAGGCTTTTAGCCAAAGAGCTCCCTGGAGCTGAGGGACACCCAAGGGCCCTGCCTGGGTGCAGAATTAATTGGTCTCACCCCACCCTGGAGAGCTGTTCCCACCCCTCTCTATAAAGCCCGAAGGATCAGGAGAATTTTGAGATCAGACAAACACATCCTTGACAGGGCCATTCTGGTGTGAACAAACTGAATGTTTTTATTGCCTGTTCAGGGCTCTGCCTATTTGGAATTTTAACCAATAAACCCACAGAGTGCTTGGGAAATATTCTCCCAGAAAAAGGAGTCTGTGGAAAGCTCAGTTTTGCCATGATGACTTCTCTAAAAAAGTCCTGTTTATAAAGTGTAACAGAAATACTTAAAGAATTCCGAGAGAGGAGGTCCCCCCTGAGCCTCCTTTTCTACAGCTGAGTTCCCCCAGCTCCCTCAGCTGCTCCTCATCCCACTTGTGCTCCAAAATAATCCGTACCTGCTTCCAGAGCCCTCAGTTCCACAAATATTTATGAGTAGCTGCCTTGGGGCAGTAGAGAAAGATGGACCTGAAGTATAATTGTTGAAACTGAGGTCAGTTTTCCAAACTATTACAGGGATCTACAATCCTTAATAATCCAAGGAATATGAGCAGCATCCTCATGGAGCAGCATGGACAGAACCTCTCAGCACAGGGAATTCAGTTGGGAGTTTGCTCCACAGGAGATGGAATCATCCCTGAATTAGAGGTTCACATTTCCTCCTCTTGGATTGCAGGTGGAGTTTGTCTCTGGGGGATAAATCAAATGAAAACCAAACAAAAGTGCTGCTTCCCAGAAATCCAGGCTGCTGGGAAACGGGATGAGCTGGAGGAGGATCCTGGACCTGAGAGGGCTCAGATGTGGCTTTTGAAGCCACCCCAGGGCACAGAAGATGCTGATTGATTCAATCACCTTCTGTTCCACCCAGCTCTGCCCGGACCAGGCTTTGCCCAGCTCCTGCCTGTGCCCAATATTTTTATTTTTGCAGTGCTGAACTTTCAGGTCAGCGGAAGAGAAATGAGTTGTTCCCTTGCTGGGTTTGATGTGTCAGAGAATGAACCTTGCCCTGCTCAGCTCAGGGTGTGATGTTCTCATTAACCCTTAACAGGAGCAAAGTCCTGGCACAATTAAATCCCACAGCCCCAAATCTGGGGCTGATCGACCTCCCCAGAGCAAACCAAGGGAGAGGCACCTGGGCTGCCCTGGAGCCTCTCAGTGAGAACTGGAAATAAAAGTGCATCACAATTAGTGCCTTTCACAGGAAAAGGTCATTTGTCTCTTTGGTGAGAAAGGAAAGGAAAAAAGTATTAAAAAATCAACAGAGTTCTCCAAACAAAGGGCAGCTTCTCCATTCCAAAGGGCTTTTTGCTCAGACGTGGGTGTTACATGAACAGGCAAAGCTTTTCAGAATGTTAACAGGGAAATGGAGCTCTTCAAAATCATCGGTATAAAATATTTCATCTATGCCTGGGTAATATTTGGATATTTCGGAGAGGCACTTCAGTTTCCCCAATTAATCTGTGAATTCTTCACTTTTCCTTTCCTTTTTCAAGGAGGATTTGTATTTTCCTTTTAATCTTGACACAATTTTGTCCCTGAAATAAAAAAACCCCAAACTTAATTTTGAGTGGCATCTTCCTCATCTTTTATAATTTTAGAGTAAGGATTGGAAGAAATGTTTTAATCTCTAGTTTCATGTTACAGACTCAGTGCTGGGGTAAGTGGGTGCTCCCAGAGCCTGAGTGCAACACAAGCTCCTGCCAGGACCTTAAAATTCCATAAATGTGTTAAAAATCCAGCAGTCGGAGCTGGAATGGGGCATCCAGCGAGTGAACTGGTCCTGCCAATTTTGTATCTTCATTTTATAATTCATTTCTCAATTTCTTCATGCATTCACCGGATCACTCTAATTACTGCTTTATTGGCTGCCATGCAGTGAAGCATCAGCGTCCCTGTGTCACCACAGGCTTGGTGACAGTCCCCAGCCGGAGGGACAGGCTTCTCCTTGTCCCCATCTGTTGGGTTACACTATGTGGTGACAGAGAGGTAAGCCCAGAAGGCCGGAGAGAGAGCCTCTTTCCTGGGCCCAGAGGTGACCCTGGGACTGTATCCAGGTCACCGGGGATGGGCGGAGAGAGGTTTGTGGCTTGTGGACAAAGCTGGACCTGTGAGAAGTGAAGATTGCAGTTTGTGACCTTACAGGGTATTGTTTACCTGTTCCCATAACAGGCAGTGTCTGTGCACTGCTCCAGGTGATGGGGAGACACTGTGGGAAGCATCTTTCCTGTTCCCATGATGTTATATCCTGTTCTGTGGGGGTATTTAGGGAATTGGGACTGCGCAATAAACGGGATTTTGTCTTTGACTTTGCACCTGAAGGAGGGCAGAGTTTGCCCATGCGTGATTACTGCACCCATCCCTGACTGCCCTGTCGGGAACACCTTCAGCCATTCCCTCCAGGAGTGTGGCAGCAGCTGCCAACAAAATCAGTGTTGGTATTTCCCTCCATCCTTAGTGAGGTTTCCCTGTGTTCCAGGGCCCTTTCAGTGCAGGCTACCTTGGATAATCCTGCTTTGTGCAAAGCCTCGCTTTGTTAATTCCATGCTTAACTCAAACTTCAGGACTAAACTCCCTGAACACCCCACTCTGGCCTTGGCATGGGGACGTGAAGGGGTGGAAAGCTCTCCTGTGAGGAGAGGCCCTGGTGCAGGTGCCCAGAGAGGTTGTGGGATCCCCAGTCCCTGGCAGTGTCCCAGCCCAGGTTGGACGGGGCTTGGAGCAGCCTGGGACAGTAGGAGGTGTCCCTGCCCATGGCAGGGGTGGCACTGGGTGGGCTTTGAGGGCCCTGTGAACCCAAACTTATTTGTTTTTCTTTCAATGGTGACAGTAACTCACTGGGCCTTCCTCCCAGAGGAAGTTTCTCTGAGATATGGAAAGTAAAACCACCCAGAAATGCAGGATTTGAACAACACTTGTCCCCTGCAGGGGGAGGTCTTGGTCAGTGGTGCCTTTTCTGTCTGAGGCAGAGTCCAGCCCTTCCTAAACCTGTTTGGATGATGGAGGGGAGGAGGGGAGAGACACAAAAAGTGACAAAAAGCCACAAAGGCAGAAGGGCTGAGCCAGCATTGCTCCAGGAGAGCCAAACACCTCCGGATCCAGGCATTCCCTCAGGAGACCAAAATTCCAGCCTTAAAGCTGCCTTAAGCCCGACTCAGACATCCTGATAACCATTTCTCCACAACTGTGGCAAGTTCTGGAACGTTCCTGGATAGCTGCTCTTAATCCTCCTCCATGCAGATGATGTGGAGCTTCAGGGTTAAACTGTTTGACTTGAGGAGCTGATGTTTAACAAGCTCTTTAATTCTATTGAATTCTGTCTGTGCAATCAAACACTGCTTTGGGGCACTGCAACGTGAAGGATTTAATTATCCTTGTAGGATATGGAGGCATCATCCAAATTATTTCCAGCTACAGAGCTGAAATATTTATTAACTTCTGCTTATTCTATGTTGTTGGGCTGGTTTTCCATCCTGGCTGGTCCTGGAGTCACTGGAACTGATTCAGCCTGAATTTTTTAGGATAAAGTTAATGTGCTCTCAGCAGCAAAACAAATGATTTTGATCTGTGTGCTTCCTTCCCTAGGAAGAAAATCAGGTTGGGAAACTCCCAGGATTCCTCCTATGGATATTTTTTATCATTTTACTGAAAATCCTGAGCTCTAAATTAATTTGTTTTCTCAGAGGGGGTCTGGAGGGAGAAGTTTCAGGAGTTTTTATCACCAAAAACAGTGAATTTAACAAACACCCTCTTGAGAGTGCTTGGAGGCAAGTGTGAGGGTCCTGGGGAAGGAAGGAAGGAAGGGAGGAAGGGAGGAAGGGAGGAAGGGAGGAAGGAAGGAAGGGAGGAAGGAAGGAAGGAAGGAAGGAAGGAAGGAAGGAAGGAAGGAAGGCCTATGGTTTTTTCCCTACAAGGACGTTTCTGCTGGAGGGGAGATGTTTAAAGGGAAATATTTAACCCAGCCTTAACCAGAAGTTCCCTCCCTAAGCAGACACGGAGGATCCCCTTTGAACAGAGCACTCCAAGAGCCACTCCTGTGATTTCCTTTTGAAGCTGCTCTGCAGATGCCAAGCACGTCATTCCCATCCAAATGATGGGAGAAGGAGAGGAGAGTCGTTCCAGCCTTTGGCTGTTGATATGAGAGGGTTTTAGGGGAAGAGTGGGCCCTCAGCTCCTCCAGTAGGACTCACCCTGTGTGTGTGATCCTGCTGTTCCCTGAGGGCTTTGGCTCCCGTTTGCCTGGAAAACAGAACCATTCCCACATTTCACTCTGAAAATCACCAACTGCTTTGGGATGGCTTTGCCTCCTTCCTTAACAGTTGATTTTCCTACTCATTGCTTCAGCCCGGCCCCCCTCCCTCTCTCCAGAATGGGAAGAGAAAAACAAACGTTTGTGTGTTTGTTTGGTGCCTGGGTGACACGCATTCCATGGGGGCCGGGAGCTGTCAGAGCCATCACGGCAAATGAGCAGCGAGTTTCCCTGGAATGGTAATTACAGCCTTTGTAACAGCGATTGTGCCTCTGAGCCGGAGTTTGAAGTGTAAATGTGCAGTTAAATCAAAGTTTCTGAGGCAGCAGGACAGGGACAGGTGTCCAAATGCTCAGTGGGACACTCCTGCAGTCCTTGTGGGAAACGAGCTGGACATGGACCAGCACAGGATCATGGAATGGTTTGGGTTGGGAGAGACCTTAAAGCCCACCCAGTGCCACCCCTGCCATGGGCAGGGACACCTCCCACTGTCCCAGGCTGCTCCAAGCCCCGTCCAGCCTGGCCTGGGACACTGCCAGGGATCCAGGGGCAGCCACAGCTGCTCTGGGCACCCTGTGCCAGGGCCTCCCCGTGCCAGGGCCTCCCCAACCTCCCAGGGAGGAATTCCTTCCCAATATCCCATCCATCCCTGCCCTCTGGCAGTGGGAAGCCATTCCCTGTGTCCTGTCCCTCCAGGCCTTGTCCCCAGTCCCTCTCCAGCTCTCCCGGAGCCCCTTTAGGCCCTGGAAGGGGCTCTGAGCTCTCCCTGGATCCTTCTCCTCTCCAGGTGAACATCCCCAGCTCTTCCAGCCAGTGTCCAAGGAAGGTTTGGATGTGACCCTGAAGCTTCATGCTTTTCTCTCTGAATGCAGAAATTCCTGGTTTGCCCTGAGAAGCTGCAGTTTTCCCAAGGCCTGGGATGTAAATCCATCTCACCGGGGTTACAGCACAGAAGGTGAATGGTCAAACAGTCCCATCTCACAAACATCGTCCCCTACAAGGGGCCAGGCAGCCCTGGTGGGGTTATCCAGCATAGAGGGAGTGCTGTGGATGGGTTGTAAAGAGAGGGAGAAGGTGGTGGAGTCATGCAGGTGTTTGGCTGAAAGGAGATTTATTTCCTCAGTCTGGCTCTGAATTTGCATCTCTGCTGGGCAAGGTCCTGCTCCTGGCAGGAATCTGCACCTGCAGCTGGCTTCTGGCATGGGGGACGTTGTGAACATCAAACCCTCTTCTCTAAATGCTGCTCCATTATTTAAAAGCCTTTTACTTCAGGTAACTGTTTCAGTCAGATGCTTTTAAAAGCCTTTTTCCAGGAGGAACAAGAAGCTAATAACCCCAGCTAATAACAGTGATTGCTGCAGGGCCCAGAGCGAAGGAGCTGCTGTGGGTTCAGGGTGCTCCTGCCCCAGCCCACCTCAGCTCAGCCCATTCCTCTGGGCACTGCTGCCATCCTGACAGGTTCCACCCACAGCTCCATCCGCTCACCCTTCCTGCTGCCAGCCTGGGAGCACGGGGCTCTATCCCTGCTGTCACCCTCCCCCTGGGCCCCGATTCCTCCCACGGCCACAGTCCCTGCCCATTCCTTAATTAGTGTTCAGTGTAATTAATATCCAGAGGAAGTGCTGGGCAAGGAATTATGCTTGTGAGGGGCACTCAGACACTCCAGGAATGCTCAGTGAGGGATTGGGAGTTATCCCACTCTTATTATGGGCTGGTGCATCGCCAGTGACACCAGAAACAGCTCTGGGGCTACACTGGGAGAGCTCCCGCAGGACCTCAGCACGTTTGGCCCTTGGAGAGGTTGGGAGGCTGGCTTGGAACTGAGCCCAGGGTGATTTGGGCATGGATCATCCCCGTCATGAGCTCACCTGGATCTCGGTGCTGAGTCCGCCTCAGGGTTGGGACAGCAGAACTCGACCACCTCGAGCACAAACCCTGTCCCCAGCGAGGTCGGGGTGGAGCTGTGGGGGTTTGCAGTCAAACACAGCAATTTCGTCCTTTCAAGAATGGCCCACAGTGTCTCTGATCGACTGCAGGGGTGGCTTTGGCCCAGGGGGAGCATTTGGAAACAAAACATTTAATTCAAGGTTCGATAAAAATGAAATGATAAAGTGTCAGCAGGGACAGGGGGTGCATGTGGGGCTGTGAGTGCTTTCCTTCCCTCTCCTGTTAACTGCTGAGGCTGGAAATCCATCACCCATTCCAGATGCAGGTGTAGGAGACACCTGATAAGGTAGGACAGCAGAGCCATTAACCTGAAGTCACAGATTGCTGTTCTCCTGCTGAAGCTGCTTAGAGCAGGTGACAGGAGGCACAGACAGCTCCTGCCTGCAGCCTCTGATCCCACAGAGGGGAAACGTCACTGCACAGCACCAGGAGGTGTTCCAGGAGCACCAGGCGTGGAGAATGTCTCTGGCACCCTGCAAGCCGTGTGAGGCTCCATCAGGGTGATCCCTTTGCTGCTCCCAACAGCCTTGTGGGGCTGAGCCAGGCTGACACCAGGGCAGGACCGAGGAGCCTGAGCCCCTCCAAACTCCTTTTGGCCCCCTGTGCTGAATGTGCAGATTCCCAGTCTGAGAGGTGCTCCAGGCGCAGGGCTGGCATGGGAGAGCTGGGAAGTGTCACCCTGAGTGTCACCAGGGAGCTCCACCCCGAGGGCAGCATTGAGGGCAGGGGATGAGGAGGGAGGTTCCACCCTGGCAGTTCTGTCCCTGTGTCTCGGGTGCCACCTGCCCAGGGCAGGATGTGCCCTGCAGGGACAGCACATTCCCTGAGGGAGCCAGGGCTCCCTCCCATCCCACTCCTCTGGCAGCCCAGCGAGCCTCACCTCCTGCTGGAACAGGGGCTTCAGGAGGTACAATAGACCAGGTAAGGAGGAAGTGCTCCTTGCCACCCCTCAGGAGTACACAAAGCCCTCTGTCCCCACAGAAACTGTGCAGGTTGTTCCTGTCCCTTCTCCTTTCCATCTGGCATTCCCACACCAAGGGCATGAACCAGCCCTCCCCTGGCCCTGGCAGGGCAGAGGATCACCTGGCTGTTCGGGAGCTGTCTCCTTGCATCAGCTGAGGCTCTGCCCCGTGGGCAGCACACGAATCCATCCCTGTGTCTGTCTGCACAGAGCATAACAAACATTCCTGTTCCATCAGTGTCAGTGTGACCGCACGGGGTGTCCAGGAACCTCACTGCCAGTCTGAAGCCCCTCACAGGATTTCTGAGCACTGGATGTTACCCCTGTAGGATATTGCCATAGCTACTAATTATTAATAACAGCCTGTAGTGAAGGCTGACAGTTGTCTCCAGAGGGAGGGAATGTTCTGTAGCTTTGGGATCCATCCATGTTCTTATTTAGCAACACATTCAAGGTCTTTTGATCAGCCCCTTTCAGCCTGGAGTAAAGCAGGGATATCAGAGAATCCCAGGAGGGTTTGGGGTGGAAGGGAATTTAAAGCCCAACCAGTGCCACCCCTGCCATGGGCAGGGACACTTCCCACTGTCCCAGGCTGCTCCAAGCCCCGTCCAGCCTGGCCTGGGACACTGCCAGGGATCCAGGGGCAGCCACAGCTGCTCTGGGCACCCTGTGCCAGGACCTCCCCACCTTCACAAGGAAGGATTTTTTTCCCTGTATCCCATCTAAACCTACTCCCCTCAGGAGGGTTCAGGAGTGTCACCACTTCTTTGTTCTCCTTCCCCACTGGCTGTCCATGGAAGGGGTTGAGGCAGTGCCCTAAAATGCCTTCAGTGTCAGAGGCCTTTTCTCGTGACACTGTGACATGTCCAGTTTGCTCTGTCACTCACCTGGGCACAGGGAATCCTTAAAAAATAAATCCATCCTTGAAGTCTCTGGTGATGCAAAGGTTGTGGAGGGCTGGGAGGGATCCTGTTCCCCACTGAGCAGTGGAGGGAATCTGTTCCTTGGGCTCCTGATGGTCAGGGCGAGAGCAGGAGATGCTTTTGGAAGCTGAGCTGTGGCAAGCAGTGCCCAGGGCTGGAAAGAAATCCCTCTGGGGAGGGTGATCAAGGAGCTGCTGATCAAAGGTGCTGGGTTTAACGCCACTCCTGACCCCATCCTCTCCCTTTCCCCCCAAAGCACATCCAGGCTTCCCTGGCTGTGGGAGCTGAGCCTAGCCTGTCACAGAGAGCCCGTGACGTGACACAGGGGAACAGGAGGTGACAGGGCAGGGACAGCCTGATGGGCTGGAGGCTGAAACAGAGGTGGAGGGAGTTATTTTGGGATGGGATGCCAGGAATTCACGGGGGATGTAAAGCAGAGCTGACAGATGAAAGGGCCAAGCTGCTGCTCCCAGCCTTGGCAGAGGAACCTGGTGACCTTTAAAGCTGCTTCGGCTCGTCCCCAGAGCTGGGTCACAGGCAGCCGGCACCGAAGGGGTCCATGGCCCTGGGGGAGGTGCTGGTGTTGGGACATGGTGCTAGGGGGGGCTGTGGCTGTGACAGCCCAGGAGCAGCTCTGGGCTGGAGCCCCCTGAGCCCCAGCTGCTGCGAGATGTCCCAGGCAATCACTCAGCTGCTCTCCATGAGGAGAGGCAGGGCTGGCCAGGGGAACGGCCTGTCCCAGACACACACCTGAGACACCTGGGGAGGAGCTGGGGCTGGGCTCCCCCCTGCAGCCTCCACAGTGGGGCTGGGTGGGGACAGGTGACCTGCAGAGAGGTCTTGTGTTGGGGGAGGTGACTCCCACCCTTTGTGTCCCTGCATATCACCCCAAAAGGGGTGAATAAACTCTTCTGATTTAATTTATGGTGAAAAACCTTTAAAACCTGCACTGTTGTGGCAGAGCTGGTGGGGGAAGGGTCATGGTCAGGCACAAGTAGGACATGGAGATCACAGGGATGGTTGTGGTGGGTTCACTGATAAATAAAGTGTAAATATTCCCAGTGCAGTATCCCAGTAACAACTCCATCACCTGTTCCAATGGATTATTGGATCATCCTGCCCATCCTGTAGGATCAGGGGTGTCAGTGAGACCCCTTTGCTGACTCAACTTCTCTGGGAAGAACTTGGTCCGCTCAGTCTCAGATCTGGTCTCAGTCTGGGTCTGAAGGATCAGAAATGAGCATCTTTGGGCAGGTTTGTGGCCTTTGGCCTTGCAGGATCTGCAATTCCAAAGCAACAAAGCACCTGTGGAGTGGCTTTAGTATTTGGTCTCAGCATTAGAGCAGAGCTTGGCACTTCTCACTCAGCTGTCCCACAGTGAGTCACCTCTGTGCCCACTCTGCTGTCCCACAAATGGCATTCCAAAGGTTGGGAAGTGCAGGTGTTCACAGGCGGCCTGGTGTGACCAGGCTGCTCCTCAGGTGAGATCCCGTCCTTCCCTCTGCTCTGCAAATGCCCAGCACTGCCCAGGTGTGTTCTGTGCATCCCAAGTCCCAGCGGATTCCCAGGCTCAGAGGAAGTAGGGTGTGCCCAGAGTGAGGCTGAGCAGCTCTGCAGGACTGGGAATGCTGCTGGGAGGGAGCTGCCAGCGGGGCTTGAACATTCTGAGATGAGCCTTTAGGGTGATGCAAAGTGATGGAGGAAAAAGAGGAGGAGTTTCGCCAGAGGCTTCTGTGCATCCCCAAATCCCAGAGGATTCCATGGCAGGAAACAAGCAGGGTGTGCTCGGAATGCTGCAGAGGGCACGGAAATGGAAAACTGGGGTTTAGGGGCAGCTCTGGCTGTGACCCCTCCTGGTGACTGCTCGTGGACAGCAGGAGGGAAGTTCTGCCTTGCAGTGGTCTGGAGTAGAAAGCCCTGGAACAGAGGCCCTTGGGAAGGATCCTGTTTCATTCCCAGCCAACAAATCCCATTTCCAATTCCTCAATGATGCGAGACCTGCAGAACTGGTGCTGCATTGTCAGAACAGAGCCAGGGAAGTGTCACCAGCCCCACCCCCTCCCTCTCCCTCTGAAGGTGACAAGAACCTTTCAGCGCAAGAGTTTCCTCCTCACATTTCATTTCCAATTTAGTTTCCATGCGGGGAAAAACAAGTGGGAAGTGACTTTGCAGCTGCAGCAGCTCCTGCACAGGGGTGGGGAAGGTCCCTGCGCTGGCAGAACGAGCTGGAAACCTCAGCCCAGGGCACGGGGCTGAAACAAAGGGAGAACATTCCCTGGAGAGCATAAATACTTATAATATTTACTGTAATACCTACAAACACCTTTTTATCCCAGATTTTCTTTTTTTCTTGCTTCACACTGTCTTTGTTTACATCATCCTCGAAAGTTAAATGAGTGGGAAAAAACCCAACCTTATTTTTTTTTTCCAAATTCTCTTTTTTTGTTGCTTTACGTTTTCTTTCTTTCCAAAGCTCCATGAATATAAGCAGTGGATTTCACTGGTTTCATTTTGTAATGAGAGAGCAAAGCAATGGCACTTGATTTAAAGGAAGCAGCAGCTGGGGTAATGATCGCAGAAAGAGGCTGGAATTACTCAATGAGTAAAGTGGAACATCTCATCCTGCTTCCACTTCCATCAGATTAGGGGCACTTTGGGAATGACTTCCCATGGATAACACGAGTTAGAGGAGCCTGGAGCGGAGCATCCTCCTTGTGGCTCTGGCAGAGTTCCTGCCACAATCCTGAGTCTGTGGGGAGACTCTCCAGGACTTCATTCCAGCAAAATCATTCTGCTCACAGGTGAAATACCGTGGAATCAAATTAACCCCGCTCTCCCCTGCAGCTGGCACGAGCGAACAAAATTGTGTCTGATTCGTTGTTTGCAATCCCAGGGGACAGGGGTCTGTGGGAGAGATGAGTGCCCTGAGCTGTGTAGGGTAGTGGGAACACTGGATTAGGAACAGGACACCTGGGATTCCCTGGGAGCCCCTCTGTGCCCCCATACCTGATGGAGACAATTCCTGGGGGGTGGGGAAGGGGTGGGGAAGGGGTGGCTCAGGAATGCTCTGGCACACCTGGGTTCAGTGGGGCTTTTTTGCTTTTTGGGGTCTCAGTTTTCCTCAATTCCAAACTCCGGCCAGGGATGGGAATGGCCCCTGCGCAGGGGGATCCTGCTCCAGCTGTGCTGCTCCAGGACAGAAATTCCAGAGGGATTTGGGACAGGCTGAGCTGGGGTTTCTTTACCTTTGTGTTCCCAGGTAATTTGCTCAGATTTAATTTCCTACACAGCTCTGTCTCTCTCCTGAGAAGTTTTGGCCCCATTTCTGTGGTCTCTGAGATGAATTCCTGGAACAATTTGGACATTTTTGTTCAGACACAGCAACGCTGACATTGTTCCAGCCCTTCCAGTGGTCAAACAACAGCTCTAGAGAGCTCAGCCAAGGCATTTCCCAGCTCCTGCCAAATGTGCTCCTCACAAATCTCTTCCTCCCTCCCTCCTGCACCTGGGATGCTGCTGGGGATGGAAGGAAATGTCTTTAACTCCTGTGTCTCACTGCAGGTAAATTCACCAGGAATACAGGGATAATTCCACAGTTTGAGAGGCACAAGGGGTCCAATTCAGTGGCTGCTAGAATTCCTGCTAGTACCCTCCCTATGGATGCAAGGACTGGGATCACCTGGGAACACTGGGCACTAAGCCAGGCTCCCACATGCCTGGGGACAGCTTCTTTGTGCTTGTGCAGTCCTACGAAATCAGCAACACTTAGGGCTCATCTGGAGAAAGTTTTGTCCCCCATAAACCCCTGGAAGTTCACTTTTATGAACAATTTACTCTAAAGTCCTTGTTTGGAACAGACACAATTGGATGGAAAGTTCCAGGAGGAGTCCTGGCCAACACTGAGGCTCTGTGAGGAAGGTGAGACATTAATCACAACTTTAATCCTTCTGCCTCCCCCAGTCCTGCCCAGCAGAGCTGTGACCTGGCCTAGGGAGGGCTGGTTCCTAAACCCCAGAGCCCTGGGAATGGTGTGGGAAGTGTGGCAGGGTTTGGCACCACCAAAGGTCGCTCCTGAGGAGGCCTAGCAGCCTCAGGTGAGGCTGAGGGCCAGTGTAACCTGGAATATTGCAATTTATCTCCTGGAGAGGCGTGATCCAGGGTTTGTCTGCCTGGGGAATGGATGCGTTTCCTGTTTGCTGACCCCAGCTCCTTGAAGTGTTTGTGAGCTCTGGGGCTGTTTGGGCACTCCAGGGCTCAAGAGGGAGCCAAAGCTGCCAGGTGGGCTCAGGTGGGTGGGCTCAGGTGGGTGAGGTGTGAGCTCAGGTGGGTGAGATGGGTAGGCTCAGGTGGGTGAGGTGTGAGCTCAGGTGGGTGAGTTCGGTGGGCTCAGGTGAGTGGGCTCAGGTGGGAGGACTCAGGTGTGTTCACCACCAGGCAGGAGCAGCAGCTCTGTAATTCTCCCACCCCACCTGTGCCCACATATCCCTTCCCTGTTTCTAGCCCTCCCCCTGGCCCACTTGAGGAAGCTGCTCGTTCTCTCTGGGAGAAATATCTGGAATTTCTTTGTTTCCCTGATTTTGCCCCGGTCCCTGCAGTGCCTCCCTGTGCCTGTGGGAGCCACACCCGATTGAGAACACGGCCAGAGAAGGCTTAGGGTTTGGGTCCAAAGGGAGATGCAGGAGCAGGATCCCGGGGCTGGCTGGGAAGAAGGTGCCCTCCCTCCCTGGTCCCAGTGGTCCCACTCTCCCCAGCCCTGCTGAGGACACTGTGTTTTATCTTCACCCTCAGGCACCTGAGAACAAAGCTCAAAACGTTTGGTTTAAGGCCTTCAGGTGCAGGTGTTTGGCCTTAAGTTAATTCATAAGCAATTAACCCCAGATCATTACTAACAGATCTGTGAATGTTGGTTGGAGCACAATCCTCCCCAAATCCTGTTCCAGGCTGGCACATCCTGGTCTGAGTAGGACAGAGGGCTCCCGTTCATATCCTGCTCTTCCTGTGCAGGGAGTGGCCAGGTTTGGGAGTTAATTGGCAATTAATTAACTGCAGGTTAGGAAAAGACCAAGCATTAAAAGAACCCTTTGCTGGGTGGTGTGGCCTTCCCCTGAGTGAGTCCTGCAGTTCCTGGGGGCTCTTTCGGGGGAGACAAAACACTATGGATGATGGACACTGGCCTGTGGAATTCCAGTAATCCTGGTGGATCCAACCACAAAACCAGAGCCCTGAGTTGCTGTTCCAGGGCCACCCAGTTCTGAGGCCACCTTTCCATAGTGACAAACTCAGTGAACTGGCAGAAATTGTGGTTTTTAATTTTTTTCCTACCTTTTAGTGGATTAACCCTGGGATGATAAACAGGAGAGCCCAGGGGATCTGCTCAGGGGGGGCCCCACCTGCAGAGCTGGCCCAGCACGGGGAGGACCTGGAGCTGCTGGAGAGAGCCCAGAGGAGGCTCCAGGATGATCCGAGGAATGGAGCAGCTCTGCTGGGAGGAGAGGCTGGGAGAGCTGGGATTGTTCAGCCTGGAGCAGAGACCGGGGTGACCTCACTGTGACCTTCCAGTGCCTGAGGGGAGCCTGCAGGAAAGATGGAGAGAGATGGGGGACAAGGGATGGAGGGACAGGACACAGGGAATGGCTTCCCACTGCCAGAGGGCAGGGATGGATGGGATATTGGGAAGGAATTCCTCCCTGGGAGGGTGGGGAGGCCCTGGCACAGGGTGTCCAGAGCAGCTGTGGCTGCCCCTGGATCCCTGGCAGTGTCCCAGGCCAGGTTGGAGCAGCCTGGGACAGTGGGAGGTGTCCCTGCCCATGGCAAGGGTGGCACTGGATGGGCTTTTAGGTCCTTTCAACCCAAACCATCCTGGAATTCTGTCATCCTCTGAGGCTCCTGAGAGGAGGCAGGAGCTGATCCCAGCTCTCAGCAGGGGAATCCCAGGCAGGTCCCAGCCGTGAGGATGCTGGGGCTGAGTCTGTGCCTCCCTCACTGCTGAGCTCAGCTCAGCTCAGGGGCTGAGGCAGCTCAGTCCAAATCCCTTTGATCAGGACTTGCCTGAAGTCTCCTCACAGGAGGAGAACTTCCTTGGCTCCGCAGGGTTCCTGTGGCTGTCACTTGGAGCAGTCAGGGCCCAACTCAGCCTCCCATGTCCCTGCAGTCAGGACAGCCTTGAAGGGAACAGACACGAGGCTGAGCCTTCATCCCTGTGCCTGCCTCCCTTCCTCCCTTCCTCCCTTCCTCCCTTCCTCCCTCCCTCCCTTCCTTCCTTCCTTCTTCCCTTCCTTCTCTCTCTCCCTCCCTCCCAGCTCATCCCAGAGGGATGGACACCACCCCAGAGCCAGATCCTCACTGCAGACAGATCCCAGGAGAGGCAGGCATGGCCCAAGGGTGAGCCGGGAGCGCTGCCAGGGTACGGCCTCAGCCCAGTGAGCCCAGAACCAGCTGTGGGAGCAAACTGGGCACGGGAGCGGTGCCACGCAGGGAGGGGTCACAGGGCAGGCTCAGAGCAGTCTTGGCTATCCCCAGGGACATCCCTGAGTGTCACCTGCCTGCTGAGGAGCACCTGCCACCTCCAGGAGTCAACTGCTAAATCCAGCACTGGGGTTTGTGCACAAAACTGTTCCTGTGGCTCTAAACTCCCATTTCCAAGTCATTGCCTGGATCAATGGACAAGGGTTTATCTTTAACCTGAATTTCTGCTGGCTCTAGAATTTGTTTCCTGTTATACTCCCCCTCTGCTCCTGCTGAGGGGATGGAAATATGGAAATAGTGGGAAAATCAGCTTTGGGTACCAAACTATTCCTCCCCCTCCAGAGCGGTGAGGAAAGGTGATGGAATCCAGAATTTTTGAAAGGATGACTTTATTGACCTATTTGGTCTGAATTCAGCCCTCTTTTGAATGAGGGTACAGCTGGAGCTGTGCCAGGGGGGTTCAGGCTGGGTTTTAGGAAAAGATTCCTCCCCCAGAGGGTGCTGGGCACTGCCCAGGCTCCCCAGGGAATGGGCACAGCCCCGAGGCTGCCGGAGCTCCAGGAGGGTTTGGACACCGCTGCCAGGGATGCCCAGGGTGGGGTTGTTGCTGGACGGATTGATCCAGGTGGATCCTTCCCAACTCAAGATATTCCACGACTTTATGAATTCAGACCAAGAGGTGAAGAGCCACAGCCCTTCCAGCGCCTGCCTTCCCTCCTAAACCTCTCCAGAGTGACTCCAGCAGTTCCCAGCTGGATGAGAAGATTGACTCCATAAATACATTCCTGGGCAGCCCCCAGGGGGGCAGAAAAATCCTTTCCTTACAGGCTAGACTTGGCACAAAAAACCCCAAACAGACTGGAAAATGAGGAGGATGCTGTGGAACAGTGGCCCAGCCAGAGCAGCAGGGATTAGGGAATATCTCTAATTTTAAAATGAATTTCAGATTCATAAAATGGTGTTAATGGTCCTGAGGGTGCATTGAGGTGCATTGGTCCTGAGGGTGGAATGTCCTTCCCAGTCCTAATAAATCTTCTTTTGTGCTCTCCTGGGACAGAGGGGCCCTGGAACAGGTGCTTTAGTTACAATTTTTTATTGTACTGGAATTACAGCCGAGTCTGGAGAAGCCCAGGCTCTGAGCCAAGGAGGAGTTGCACAGGGCTGGGCACCTCCCACTCCTGAGGGAAAAGCCTGGGATAAAGAGGGAGCAATAAATCCCTGGAGCACCAAGGGCCGGAGTGTGGCTCCCAGGCTGAAATCCCTTGGGAAGCACCTCCCTCCCTGCTGCCTCTGGCTCAAAATCTAAGCAGGGCTCCTAATTAAACACTCCAGTTAAGGGTCTGGAGCTCTGCAGGGTGCAGAGATTAAAATCCCCTTCATCCTCAGCTGGAGCATCCACATGGTCGTTCCTTTGTGCCTTTTCCCAGCTCTCGTGGCTACAGGTTCCCTTCAAAGCACCTTTACTTCCCTCCACTCTCGTTCTGTGGCTAGGTTTAAAGCTCTCCCCACATGCCCTGTTCCAGCCTCAGAAGTTTTCCAGAAGGTTCATGTGTGGATACTGAAATGCTGCTAGCAGATGAATTTTCCAGCTTCTTGCATTAATTCTTTGAGAACCTTTCCTTTCTCACGCAAGATATGAAAACAGTAAGATAGTTTATGTAAACCATATTCACATCTGGTGTTTTGCTACGTTCTGTTTATGGTACACTGAGAAATGTTTTACCGTGGATGTGATAGAACCTAAACCAATCACCCCAGGAGGAGCGTGAACATTGTCCAATCGCTTTATGGAACCAGACTATATAAAAATGATTGTAAAATTAATAAATAATTCATTCTTTCGCTGGATTTGTGTGTTGCTGCATCTCTCCGTTCCTGGCTCTACAGCAACAGTTCATGGGCTCAATCTGTTGCTGCAGCCTCATTTGTATGTGTTTTGTATTTTGCCTGGGGTGTTTGAAGCCCCCAGCTCATTAGCAGGACTAATTGGAGGTTGGCTGTGTCAGGTTTTAATGCAGCGCTGCCACCCTGGGCCTGGCAGGTTGGAAAATCCCTGCCCAGGGAAGGGACACCCTGTAGGTACCATGGACGTGGGGGATTGGAGTGGATGGAGAGCATTTAGAGAGGGTCATCACAAGGTTTGGGAAATTGGGAATGTTCAGGGGTTTCCAGGGATCCCAGGGAGGTTTTGAAGTTCTTTTCCCACTGCAGGCAGGGTTTCCCGGACTCAGTCACTGTGTGTTTGTCCAGTCTGTGTTTATGGCTCTGATGGAGCCCCAGCAGCACCCAGGCCAGCTGTGACTCCTTGTCCTGCTCACGGAGCACACTCTGTCCCTGTCCCTCTGTAGCAGCTCCCTGTGTTTGCAGATTGTTCTTCCCTCTGTCCTTCTCTTCCCAATATGCCATCCAAACCCACTCTCTGGCAGTGGGAAGCCATTCCCTGTGTCCTGTCCCTCCATCCCTTGTCCCCTCTCTCTCCATGTTTCTTGGAGTCTCTTCAGGCCCTGGAAGGCCACAATTAGGTCACAAAGCTTCTCTTCTCCAGGCCCTGCCTGGATTTTCTCCACACCATTTTCCAGAGCTGCCTTGTGCCATCCAGGAAAGCATTGCAGGAATTAGTTTTGGGAAATGTTCTCATCCAGGGGTTTGGCAAACAAAGCTGTGTTGTCCATGAGGGACAAGACCTCAGGGTCAAATAATAGAGAAAAATTGTGAGGGTTGGGGAGTTTTCCTCCGTTCACTGATGGCCCAACTCCCTGGGAGTGTGGAATGCTCTGAGACCATGGGGTCACATCAGCAGAGAAACTCCAAATGGAAGTGGGAAATAGGGTTCCATGAGCAATTCCCACAGTGCTGGGGCCGTCCCTTTAAAAAGAAATAGTGCTCAAATTCCCTTAGGGTGCAGAAGTTGAAATGATGCTGCTGCTTCTTTCCTTCTCCCTTGTGCTCTGTTCCAAATGAGTTCAGTCCCATAAAATAAAAGCGCTGATGGGATCCCAGCAGCTGCTGAGAGCTGAGCTGGCCAGTCCTGCCAAAGGCCCTGGCAGTAATTCCCTTGTAACTGCTCCAAAGCAGGAGGAGAATCTTGATGTATTATGAGAAACAGCTTAAATCAATGGGCCTCCAATCCCTTCAGGCAGCATCAGTTCAAACTTTTGATTTGAACACATAAAATGTCTCAAAAGTTAAAGAAATACAGTTAAAAAAGCATGTTTGTGGCCTGGGAAGCGTCACAGGGCTCTGCTGGAATCTTTGCTCCGAGAGCTTCCCCTTTCCTGCCAACACTGGTTCATAAAGCCTTGGCTCTGAATCAGCTGAACAGAACAAATTATTTTACAATGGCAACATTGGCCCACTGCTCACTGTGCCACCGTGCCCAGCCACAGCTGCTGCCAGGGAGCCCTCCCAGGGACACAGGAGCTGAGGGTCACTCCAGCTGCACCTCGGACAGTCGGATGGCACCGGAGGGACGGGATCTTCTCCCACAGGATCTGCCCAAACCTTCATTTCTGACAGAGGTGAGGCAGCAGGAAACATCTGGAATGAACATAAAATAATTGTGTTCGTAAAAAGGGACCAGATGGGCTCAGGATGTCCTGAGGCCTCACAGTCCAAGGGAACAGCTCTGGGGGGACATGGCTGTGTAAAAACAGGGTGATCCTAACAAAACCAGCTGTGAAACCAGGGTGATCCTAACAAAACCAGCTGTGAAACCAGGGTGATCCCAAGTCCCAGCAACCTCACAGAGATCGGCTTTCACTCCTTCAAACACCCCTAACATGCAAAATTCCTCATGAAACGTTTGCTCGGAGTGTTCCCCAAGTTCAGGTTGATTCTGAATTTTCCTTACAATGTCTGAAGCAGACTGAGATCTTTATTAACCAGTCAGGCACCCCCTCAGCCCAAGGCCAGCATTTCCACAGGGTGCCTCTGTTCCAGAGTGCCGATGGAAGTCAGCTGGGTGTGACCCCAGGTGCTGCAGCCGAGGGGACACTGAGCAGCTCTAGCTCCTGCTCAGCTGTGAGGCCAGACCAGGATCCAGGTGAGCCTTCCAAATAAAGCCACACCTGAAGGGTTCCTGCTTCAGCCAGGGTGAGGCAGGCAGAGAACATAGGCTCTGTGGGGATGGAGAGACCCCAATCCATGGAATATTTTGTCTGAGCACTGCTGAACACGAGAAGGGAGAACAAAGAAAGGAGCTGTGACAAGGCTCCCCAGAAGCAGGAGTTAAATATAGCCCCTGGATTTTCTCAATGTTAGAACTGGGAGCTGAGCTCAAGACAATCAAATCTCATGCTCCGATGCAGGAGCTGCTGCAGGCAGCTGGAATGGGCCTCTCCCCCTTCCGTGGCTCCACCATAATCCATCAGAAGTGTTGAACACCAGTAGTAAAACCATTAGTAAGCAGTAACTATTCCTGATAATTGAATTCAGGACACTTGGCTTCAGTCCCTGGGCCATGGCTGATCCCGCCACAGGCAGCTTTTTCCTGCTGCATTCCTGAATTTCTCCCTCTTAGGAAAGGAGACAGAGGAACTTGTCTTGGAAGCAGCATCGGGAGCTGAGGGTTGGCGAGGCCCGGTGCTCATTAGTAAGGGATTATGAGGCTTTAGGATTCGCTTCCTGGGAAGTCTGTCAAGCACTGCAGGGCCTTGGAGCAGTGCAGGGGCCTGGCACTGTGAGATCCAAATCCATTGTTTGAAAGACAGGTGTCTGTTAAGGAAGGCAGGAGCCTCCCTTGGAATGGAAAATGCAACCCCCTTCCCTCCAAATGATTATAATTTTGAAATTAAGGGGCTCTCAGGCACAGATATGGGGAACAGGAATAACAGCTCTTTACTAATATATATAGAGAGAGAGAGAGAGAAAGAGAGAGAGGCAAACAAACAACACTAACCACGGCAGTAATAACAAACAGAACCAGAACCCAGTGCCCGCCTTCCCTCGGCTGTTTGGGGAGGGTGCGATGGTTCCCCCGCGGCTGCAGGGGGCGCTCCGGAGCGAGCTCGGGGAGCACGCGGGAATGGCGGACGGGGAGCTCGCCTCACAAACCCCAGGGGCAGCCGATCCCAGAACAGCAGGGACGAACACACAGAATCCCGGGTGGTAGGCGAGATGTATCAAACTCCGGAGCTGCAGCGGGAGCCCCGGGAGGTCTCGGCAGGCGGGGGGTGCGGGGCTACAGTGCAGTGAAGGCTCGGAGCAGCGGCAAAGGAACGGCAGTCGTGGCCCGGCTCCCAGCAGGGCAGGGAAGGGCGGGCTTGGGATCCCGGGGTCCCCTGAAGCACTCGAGCAGATGGGTGGAAGGAAGGCAGCAGAAGTCTGTAGTAGTGGCGAACTCTCTCCACAACGACAGCAGCTCCTCTCCCCCTCTAATGCCGGCAGGACAAGAGAGGGAGGGACCCCACCCAACCCCTTTTATCCAGTTCAAATCTCGCGACCTCTCTGCCCTACACGAGAAAACCTCAGGTGAAAGAGGCTGGCCAGCTAGACCCCTCCCCCTGTGGCCAGGTCTTTTGTCTCTTTGGCAGCTTGTATGGGGAAAAATTCTTTGAGAGAAAAAGAAAACAAAAGGAGACCTCCTAAAACCCCAACATCCATGGAAGGAGGAATCCACCTGGAGCAGCCTCTTCTCCACAGCTCTGCCACAGCCTCTGTGCCTGGAACCAAATCCATGCAACCGCGGTGGTGTAAACGGAGCAGAGGGAGAGGAGCCCAGAGGGAATGAGTTGCACTGGTTCGGTGCAGGGCTGATCCTGTCCTCATCCATCAGGGAAGGCTGGCAGTGAGGTTTGCCTGCTCCAGCTCCAGTCCCACCTCTGTGAGCTCTCGGTGACTCCCCTCTCTCTGTGTGCTCCTCCCCTGTCACAAGCGGTGCCTGCTGTGACAGCACCATCAGGCCAGAGCCCGGCCTGGGGACAGCAATTTGCTCCTCATTAGGGCTGAAACTGCAAGTTCCTTGCCGCAGTTCACGCCGGGAGATGTCAGGTGCCGTTACTGCATCTCCAAAGGGAATTAATGCAACCAGCAGCGGCTGGAATGCTCAAGGCAAGGGCACCGGGAGGGGAGAGCCCTCTGCGTGAAGGTGACTGCAATAAAGGGATGCTGGTGTTTGTCTGATCCCGCTCTGGGAGCCCTGGAGGGAGCTGTCCTGGATCCCAGAGCTGGATCAGAGCATCCCCACAGCAGGCTGTGTTTAGGGGCACAGCAGAGACCACAAGGAATGGTTATCCCTGGACAGCAAACTCCTCTGGACATCTGCCTCCTCCTGCTCCCCCTGGCACTGCTGGGATGGGTTCCTGGGGAATCCCTGTCCCTCGGAGCTGTGCTGGGATTGGGATCTCCCAGTGCTGCCTGTAGGGTGCCACTGAAGGCAGCAGGGATCCAGGGCTCCCTGGAGTCACTGGGAATCCTTCTCGAGGGATCTGAGCACCAGAAGTGCCCAAAAATCCTATAATCCCTGTGCTTTAATGGGAGTTTGGCTGTGGGGTTCCCAGTTGTCCTCCTGCAGAAGGGAATGAGCAGGGACAGGCAGGGATTGGGATCCACGGCTGGCAGGGAGGCACGAGGAATCAAGTTCCAGAGGATCTTTCTCCAGAGGTGGGAGATTCATTACAGAGAATCCTCCATGAGCAGTTGGAAGCGGCTGATGGAGCTGGAAGGAAGCTGCTAGCCTGGCATGGGGCATGTGGGAATAACAGGCTTGTTATGTTCCACGGGCACCCCTCATATTCCAGGGGTGATCCAGGAGGCCAGAGGGCTGGAGGAGGCACTGACTGAAGTGAGACAAGACATGTGAAGAGGAGAAGCTTTGCAGAGTGTGATTGCAGGGAAAAATAACTCCCCTGGCAGAGGAATTCCCCCAAGTCAGGCTGAAAAGGCAAGAGCTGGGCTGCTCCACTCAGAGCTCTGTGATCCCACCCTGCACAGCTGGGCAAGGACTGTCCCTCCTGCCATTCCCCTGGGAAAGCCCTTCTGGCCAAGCCTGGAGAGGTGCAGCCCTGAGCAGAAGTTAATGAATTCACAAATTGCATTATTCCATCATTGCTTTGCCCAGCCATGGATCCATGGTGGGGATTGTGACAGGGTGGGTGCAGTGGGTGCTGGCCACGCTCAGGGTGAGCAGATTTCACATCAACGTCACCAAAACAGGCAGAGCTCTGGGGGCTCCTGGCCTTTGGAGCTGCTCCCGTTTATCAGAAGGATTCTGGATCCAAAGAGGATCAGTGCACTGAGAGCTTCCAGAGCACCCCGAGGGACACAAGAGGGTCACCATGTTCCTCATCCAAGTTTTCCCGGCCTGGTTCTCCTCTTGCACACCCCCCACACTACCAGCACTGGGGTTTGCCTCTGGCACAAAGACATTTCCCTACGGCTGGGAGCCCCAGGGACAATGGGGTAGTTTGAAGTCCTCTCTCCCCTTGCTGAGAGCTTTCCCCAGGACTTTCCTGACTTTCCCATTTCCCCTGTTGCTGTTTCTGTCCCTATTTTTAGCTCTGTGCCCCTTTGGCTGAGGATGAGCTGAGTCCCAGAGCCCTCTGGTTTCTGGGCCCTGGATCCTCCTGTCCTTTCCAGCCTGGAGCAGATGCTGGACTTCCAGATGCTGGGCAAGCGCAGAGACCCAAGCAGCTCTCACAGCTCCCTGGCTTTTGCTTTGGGATTGACTGAGCCAGATGCAGCAGAATCCAGGTGTCTTTGGGCACTGGGAAGTGGCAGCAGCTCAGAGTAGATCAGCTCTGCCTGAGCTGCGCTGAGCTTTGATCTGAGCAACTCCTTCAGGTCTGAGGGCTCTGGTGAAACCCCTGGGAGCACAGAGCTGTGAACTCCTCAGAGCAGGAAATGCTGGTCTCCTTCCAGTGGCCACCCAGGCAAATCCCACTGCCAAGTGGATTTTCATAGGAACAAACCCTCTGAACCCACAGGGACAACCAGAATTCCCCTTAGGAAGCATTTGATTTTTGTCCAGCCAGACTAGGTTTGAGGCAGCAGCGCTATCCTTTATCAGATCAAAGGGAGCTGGGAAGAGCAGAGGAGCTTTCAGGCACACTTGCCATTATTCAGGAATAGAAGCATCAGATTTGAGAGCTGAATCTGAGCTGGGGATGATTGCTCAGAGTTTAATTAGGGATGTATCAGTTGGTTCATCTCCCAAGGAAGGCGGAGGAGGTAGGGATGCAGGGAGAGGATGTTGGTTGTAGGGAGAGATGTGATCACACGTTCATCTCCTGGGAGGAGAATGGATTCAGTCAGTTTGGAGCCTGGATAGCACAGGGAGCTCCTGCTGGAATCACTATTTCCATGGGATCCGTGTTTAGTCAAATCCCTGCTGCTGGTGGGGGCAAGAGACCAGATTCCCATTCTCTGGGAAAAGGAGAACCCCATCGCTGCCTCGGCCCCTCCCGTGCTGTGCCCTGTTTGCTTTGCAGGGAAGGATTTCTCCACTGTCTCCAGGCTGCCGACATCCCCTTTTATCCCTGCACACTTTCACAGCCTCGCCCCTGCCTTTCTCGCTTGCCAGGGAAGACAATGCCCTTCCCACTGCCTGTGTGCCAGCACGGGGTATTTTGGGAATGTGCACCACGGAACAGAGCAGGAAATGATGGACTGCCTGGAGGAAGAGTGACATTTCCTTAAATCCTCCAAAATGTTTCATAAGGATTCCCAAATGTTCTGTTCAAACCAGCACAGGCTGATTGTTGTTAATATTCCACAGAGAAACCCCACATTTATCTGTGTGTGCATGATGAGACTTCTGTAGGAAGTTTTTCCAGAGGAAGAGAAGGTGACACAGGTCACCAAAAATCCAGTTTTCAATTTAAAAGAATTAAATTCAGTCTGAGCTTTGAGTGGGCCCAGCTGGGGCAGCAGCAGGGCTGGCCTGCCCTGAGATGGTCGGGTGATATTTCCTTGGGCTCTCAGGGAGTCTGCTTTGGGCACGTTCCCAACCCCCTTCAAATCCCAGCCCAAATCCTCGGATACAATAATGAGGAAAGAACCCCAGGGGCACTTGAAGCAAGACTCTTCCTTGTAAAGGAATTTTGGTTGGAACAAGGCCCCACATTTCCTAGCCATTGGTTGTTTCCCTCAGGTTTGCTTTTCTTCCTTATTTTCCCACAAAGCTTCAGGATCTGCTGTGAAAAATCAAAGTATTCTGATGCATTTTTTAGCACAATTTCAAATCTTATGCTAAATTAGAAGTGACTCTGGGGTTGCTGCCTTCTCTCCTGCCTGGCACATTGGAACAATAACCTGGATTTGGTTAATGTTTGCTTATTCCTAATTTTGTCCCTGGTTTTTAGCAGCTGCCTCACCTTTTGTTCCCTGATTTCTCTCCCATCACGTCTCTAGCAGATAATTGACCTCCTTGGGAGCTGCCCTCCCTGATGAATCCTTCTCTTCATCACTCCCTGAACCCAAAATCCCAGTCTGGGTTTGTCCCTGGAAGACAAAGCCCAGCTCCAGCAGCTTCTCATCAGGGAGGGTTCTGGGCAAATGTCTCATTTGTAGTTTTGATTTTGTTCTCGTTCTTTCATTGCCTTAAGAGCACTTTCCCAGCTTGACACCCTTTAACTTGGCTGCTCAGAATATTCCTAGTATTTAACTTCAGCTCAGAGTAGAGCAGCTTTTCTTCTCTTCTACATCTTCTTATTTTTTCTCCCAGCCTTGCCCTGAGCTGGGACTTGCTGTGAATCTTCACGGTCAGACCCTGCAGTAATCACGCATGGGCAATAACTCCACACTCCTTCAGGTGCAAAGTCAAAGACAAAATCCCGTTTATTGCGCAGTGTGAATTCCCTAAATACCCCCACAGAACAGGATAGAACATCATGGGAACAGGAAAGATGTTCCCCACAGTGTCTCCCTATCACCTGGGGCAATACACAGACAGTGCCTGTTATGGGAACAGGTAAACAATACCCTGTAAGGTCACAAACTGCAATCTTCACTTCTCACAGGTCCAGCTTTGTCCACAAGCCCCAAACCTCTCTCCACCCATCCCCAGTGACCTGGATACAGTCCCAGGGTCACCTCCAGGCCCTGGAAAGAGGCTCTCTCTCCAGCCTTCTGGGCTTATCTCTCTGTCACCACATAGTGTAACCCAACAAGACCCCACATCCGAGGGACCCGTGCCCCAAGTCCACCCTCCAGGAGCTGTGGGGCAATGCCAAGTGTCCATCCTGGGTGTATTTCCAGCTCCCTGGTGTTTCAGTGCTGACACAGGGTCCTTCCCCACCCTCCTGTGGCCCTGTGGAATCCACCCTGGACTCTCATTCCCTGCTGCCTGCTCAGGTGTTGACTCTCGTTCTGCCGTGGAAGGAAATGGCCAAGGTTCAGTGGGATCACGCAGGACTGGGGTTCCTGAGGGCTCTTCCAACCAGGAGCACTTTGGGATCATCTGACATCTTGTGCTTCCATCCACGTTGGATATTCCAGGCTGACATGGTCATTGAATCACAGAATCCTGGAATGGGTTGGGTCCGAGGGCCCTTAAAGCCCACCCAGTGCTACCCCTGCCCTGGGCAGGGACAGCTCCCACTGGGAGGAAGGACTGGACGGTTTTGGTGAAGCCCCAAGGTGACAGATCAGGGTTGCAGAGGTATCCCGGTGAAATCCTCAGGATGGGGAGCATGGAGCAGCTCTCTGGCAGCTCAGCAATCCGTCAATCAACTCAATCAACTCAATCAACTTCATCTAACACATATGGTCAGGATATAAAAATTTCCAAGCCTGGGTGCTGGAGCTGAAGCTGATTCCTGAAGAGTTAAGCAAGGATAAATAACAGCCAAAAAAAAGAAGAGAAATTAAAACCCAAGTAAGTGGTGGTCCAGCTTTCTCCATGGTTTAATCCCAGCCTTTTCTCCTGGCCCCAGCCTGCACCTGAAACATGTATCAGGGCTTGATGATGGTTTGCAATTTTCATTTGTGCTTTATTTGCCCCAGGAAAGCTCAGCTATGAGCCCGGCATGGGGCTCCAGGAGGGGCTGGATGCGGTTTGCAGCTGGGCTCACAAACAGATGAGAAGGGAAAAGTTTTGTTTAAGGTCACCCAGTGAACCAAGGCCCCTCATGGGGACAAAGCTCAGAGGGCCCTGGCTGGGGGATGTGATTTCATCCTGCAAGGCAAAGCTGTGCCAAGCTCCAGTTCCCTGCCTGCCTGCTGGGAATCAGGGAGATGGAGACTGGAGACCAAAGGAACGGGGTGGATTTGGTCATAAATCTGCTCTGAATGGGGTCACCCTTGAGAGATCAGGAGAAATGTCCCCATCAAGGACTGCACTGACATTAAAGGCCACGCTTGCTTGGCACTGCAGTCAGGCGGTAAAAATTCACCCTCTAAAGGATTCCAGGGAATCCCAGAATCTCCTGAGCTGGGAGGCACCCACAGGGTTCATCAACTGCGGCTCCTGGCCCTGCACAGACACCCCAAATCCCCCCCGTCCCTGAGGGCGTTGTCCAAACTCTTCCTGCCCCCAGCAGCCTCGGGGCCGTGACCCAGGACAGGAATAAACAGGACAAAGCAGGCACAGGGCTGGTCAATATTCCAAGGAAACCCAGGGAATTCCTGTACTGTGAGGATGCCTTGAGCTCACTGAGATCAGCCCGAAAATGCTGCTGATGGGGCCATCATTTCTCTGCTTGGCAGAGGCAGATTTGGGGCTGAAGGAATGATTTTGGAGCAGATTTATCTGATTTTATCACTCCTCCAGGCAGCTCAGTGCATCCTGAGGTTAAACCCTTCACGTAGGAATATAAATAATTATGGAATTTAACAGAGCTCAGCCAAAAATGAAGGCAAAGAACAAAGAAAAAAGCGTAACTGGAGTGTTTTGTTTTGTAACATTTACAGAATTGAAAAGATTTATTCGATTTCCACATTCATGTTCAATTCATTTGATTATTGCTGTAGAAAGGAAACTTGAAACTTCCCATTTCAGCCTTTTCTAAACAATTTTTTGAGTGGGTGTCCAGAATCCTCCCATTCACACACGAGGAAACAAAAAGCAAAGCAGGAAGCTGCAATTTGAAAGTTAAATGGAATAATTCCTTGCAGACAGTACAGAACATTTCACTTGACCTGAAAGAAATGTTGTTGGAGAGTTTATCCTGCCAGGAAGGAAAAAGAGAAAGGAAGAAGCAAAAAAGAACCTTTTTTTCTCCATTTGGGTTGTTTTCAGTGACCTGAACCAGGAGTTATTTCTGCAGCTCTGATCACAGAATTCCAGACGGCTCCTGGCCTCAATCCCAGGGATTCACTCCTGTTCCCAGGTGCTGTTCCTCCTGCGGATGGAAGAGTGATCCCTTCACCAGCCCAGTGTCAGGCAGATGTGGGTAAATCCTGATGCCAGGTGGGAACAATGAGACCCCTCCCAGAGGCAGCAGCGACTCCTCTCCTGGAAAAAAGATAATTGGGATTGGATTTGCTGTTTCTGTTATTGCCCAATTACTGCAACTCCAGCTCCGCTTGGAAAGGTCATCTCTGTCCTTTTATTTCAGCTCCAGAGGGCCTGGAGAGGGTTTTCCCACAGGGAATCAGGTCCCTGTCCTGGTCACTGCTCAGGATCCAGCTCCTGGCCCCTCCAGCTGGGCTGTGCCTGGGAAGGCCTCGCTCTGCTCCCTGCACTGCCTCTGGGATGGAACTGGGAATAAAGGCTCCCAGAGCACCTGGGATTGGGGCAGGTCAGGGAGCAGAGCCAAACTGCTGCTTTGCTCCCATTCCTTGGCCCAGCAAATCCCCCCTGAGTGGCAGCCAGGGGAACTCAGCGGAGTTCTGGGAGATCATGGCAGGGTTTGGGTTGGAAAAGACCTTTGGGATCATCGAGTGCAGGTGTTAGGCTGGGGTTAAGGGCTCTGTTGAGCTCAGCACGGCAGCAGGGGAGGGCAGGGGCTGTCCCAGCACAGCCACACCGGGTGATGCTCCCGAGATTTGCCACTGGAGCCGGTGCTCCCTGAGCCCCGCCGGCACCGTGAGTGTCACGCGGCCACGGAATGCCCTGGGCTGAACCAGGCTGGGCCTGGGCACCCTGGAGGTCTGCTCCAACCTCTCTGATCTCATGAGCCTGGTGTACAGGGAGCCGGGATGGCCCCAGCTGTGCTGCTGTGGGCAGGGGGTGAGGAAGAGAGGCAGAGCTGGGGTTGTTTTGCAGGCTCTGTGTGATGAGCTCCTGGAAAAGCAGCCCCTGGGCAATGGCCCAGCCCTGATTTCCGACCCCCCATCCCATCCCTGGAGCTGGGCTTGGCAGAGCTCACACAGTTCTGCCTGCTCTGAAATGATTCAGCTGAAACCTTGCAGCGTTCACAGGGCTGTGCATTTATCTCCTAAAACACCCAGCAAAAACCTCCATAACTCACAGAACTCATCGGCTTTGGCAACTGAAAGAAAGGCTCTGCAGCAGGGGAAGGAGGGGGAAAATCACTCAGAAATGATTGCAGCAATGTGGCTCTTTAGAGGAGTTGACAATAATATGGGTTTGATTATTTCTGGAGGAGCTTAACTGACCTTTACAGCCAGATTCCATTCAAAATGAATAATTTTCCATTTAAAAACGTATTTTTCCCAGCAGTGAGTAGGAAATGTAACCAGACAACTTTGTATTCTTAAAAAAAAAAGTGTTATCCATATAATCTTTGGGGGAATTAAAGAAAGGAACCAATCTCTTGGCAGCAGTGAAATTTCAAAGCCTCATTTTACTGCGACGCTTTAAAATAAAGAGACAATTTCATTGCTGTGCTGTAGCAGCCTTGCTTGGTCCTGGCTCCAGCTCAGGGGCTTCCAAACGGCTCTGGGAAATCCTGATCCTGTTCTGTGCTGGCCACACCAATGGGGCTGTGCTCGGCAGCAGCATTTGGGATTGCAGAGAGGAGCTGAGGGAGGTCCCACAGCTCAGCCCTCGGCAGCAGAGCCTCCCTCGGGGGATGCCTCGGCCACCTCCTGCAGCTCCTTCCTCCTCCACTCCGTGTCTGCTGCCCCTCGCGAGGGGCCAGAGCTGATTGAGGATCCTCCAGGGAGGAGGATTTCCCAGCAAGGCAAAGGAAAACCCTCTGTGCTCCGGGATCCCTCAGGGTCCTGGGGAATGGCAGGAAGGGACCTGCAGGGCTGAGTGCTCTTGGACAGAACAGCACAGGTGAGCCCAGGCTGAGCGCAGGCTGAGCAGAGTTCGGCCTCCAGCCCCAGCACTCCTCAGCTCCCACGGAAAGGGCTCAGTAGCAGAGAAAATCACATTAAAACAAAATATACAAATAAGAAAAATTGCCCCTATTTCCATGAAATGTTCATTCCCTGCTGTTTCAGGAGTGAGGAATCCATATTTTGCAGGCTTTGTTTGTTATTTATTTCTGTTAATATGTGAGCTATGAGGAAGATTAGAAACTGGGATGGAATTCCTGGCTAGGAGGGTGGGGAGGCCCTGGCACAGGGTGCCCAGAGCAGCTGTGGCTGCCCCTGGATCCCTGGAATTGTTCAGGGTTGGACAGACTTTGGAGCAGCCTGGGACAGTGGGAGGTGTCCCTGCCCATGGCAGGGGTGGCACTGGGGGGCTTTGAGGTCCTTTCCAATGTAAAACCATTCTGAGATTCTGGCATTTTATTCCAGTCTGACCAGTACCAAAGAATAATTTTTTAACCAGGGGTATATCAGCCAACAGCTCTGTTCTCTCCACAGATTCCAGGGAAACTGTTTTCTCCCTGTTTTCTCTGGCACAAGGGAGGCAGGAACTGATCCAGTGAAATCCCCTACAGCTGATTCTGACCCACAGGGGCACACCAAGGTCAGAGGCAAACACGGGGTGAGATCAGTCACCCTTGGGCACTGCCAGGGTTCCAGGGGCAGCCACAGCTGCTCTGGGCACCCTGTGCCAGGGCCTCCCCACCCTCCCAGCCAGGAATTCCTTCCCAATATCCCATCCATCCCTGCCCTCTGGCAGTGGGAAGCCATTCCCTGTGTCCTGTCCCTCCATCCCTTGTCCCCAGTCCCTCTCCAGCTCTCCTGCAGTCCCTTTAGGCCCTGGAAAAGGCTCTGAGGTCTCCATGGAGCTTCTCTCCAGGAGAACATTCCCAGCTCTCCCAGCGTAGCTCCAGAGGGGCTCCAGCCCGGGAGCAGCTCCAGGGCCTCCTCTGGACTGGCTCCAGCAGCTCCAGATCCCTCCCATCCTTCCCATGCTGGGACCCCAGTGCTGGATGCAGTTGCAGGAAATCTGGGACAAGGTTTTGAATCGGAGTCCTAAGGGCTGTATGGGGCCAGGTTTGAGAGCAGTGGCCCTGGAATCTCCCATTCCAGAGCTCCAGCTGGATTTGGGCTCTGAGGAGCTCCTGCCCACTGACTCAGAGCAGAGATGATGTTTCAGTGTTTTCTCTTTCCGCTGCAATAACTGAGTTTAGTTCATGTCTGTTCTCCCCAGTTCAGAGCAGCAATTTGCTTTTAGGCCTTTCATGTCCTAATCCTGTGCTCCATTCATGGAGTTATTGGAAAAACGTTGAGGAGAAAACCCTCACATCTTCAGGCTGCTCTGCTCGGGGTTCCTCCTCCTCACCTGCAGAATTTTGGCCTCACAACCGTTTGTTGTGGGCCTCCTTTTGCAGAGTCCAGGCAGGCACAAAACCCTGAGAGCCAGAACAGCTCAGCTCCAGTTGGAATTTTACTCACACAAAGAATTTAATCAGTAATCCCAAGGAATGACCTCAGCGAGGGCAGAGCTGAACTTGGATCAAGCAGAGGCTGTAAAAAGCTTTACATGGGCAGACTGCAAGTAGAGAAGAGCAAACTTCACTTTAGGACTATGTTAAGTCTGTGGTGTTCTGCTGACACCCGGAGACCTCTCCCAGCCTGGGATGGTCTCGCTCCGAGCTGCAGCCCCGGCCGTTGTTTGGGTTTGTTTGCCGCTATTTCAGCCTCACAAGGAGCTCATCAGCGAGCGCTGAGCAGTTCCCAGGCTGGGCAGGGACTCGGAGCCCTGATCTGGCTCACATTTAGAACTTCTGGTCCCCGGGCATGGTTTGTTCATCGCTGCCCTGTAAAGGGCTTTTGGGTTGCCAGACAGTGGGGGAATGGCTGCCCTGGAGCAAGTTCCGCAGCTCACCACATCCAAACATGTTTTTTTCTGGGAGTGGACCGGGATCAAAGCTTCCTCCACACCCTTGGCCGCAGGTTTGGCTTCCCCAGTGCTGGCACATCCCTGGGTTCAGATTCCGGGGGGTTTTGTGGCCTCTGCCAGCCTTGGACAGCCCCAGAGGGGCTGAAGGCTGATCCCTCTGTGCAGTCCATGCCCAGGTGAGCCCTGTGTGAGCAGGGAGTGCTCCCAATGCCCTCCCTGGTACCCCGGGAGCAGACTGACCATGGCAGGTGCTTGTGCTGCGTCTTTTCCTGGACGGGAAAATTGCTGAGCTGGAAAAGCTCCATCCAAACAATTCCCAGAGCCCTTAGTGGCATCTCTGCCATGATATTCCTGTCCTTGTCCCTTTGTCACCTTTGCTTTCCTGCTGCCCTTTCACAGCTGCCTCACCTGAGGCTGCTCCTTTCAGTGCTGCCACCTCCCAAACAGCTTTTTTGGAGTTAAACCTGTCCTGGAGGGTGAAATCCTCCCCTGAGGCCTCGGGCAGCTGGGATCAGCGCGGGGCCATCAGGACAACTCTTGACACCAAACCGAAGCTCCTTTGTCCCCAAGCCCAGCTCAGCCTTGGCTGCTCCCCAGCACCGGAGCAGCTGGGACACAATTAATGGCAGTTGGAATACAATTAATGGGAATTGGGATACAATTAATGGGAATTGGGATACAATTAATGGGAATTGGGATACAATTGATGGCAGCTCCAGCACAAGGCTCAGAACAGCCTGACTGGCCTCATATTTAACATTCAAGTCTCCTCTGCTTCTTTGCAGAGATGTGACTGAACTGATTCTTCTCCTTTTGTCTGGAATGGATCAATCCAGATCTTTGGGGCTGATTTATGCCTTGTGCTCCTTTCTGAACGAGCTCGTCCTCCCCAAGGCAATTAGAAAATCTCAGTGAGAGGGAACAGGGAGGGCTGAAGCTGCTCTTACTGAGCTGCCCTTACTGAGCTGCCAGCTGAGATTCCATCATGGGGTTGATCCTTTCCATCCCTGAATTCACAAGGGATGGGATTCACCTTGGGGACTGAGTGTATCCACACAAGTGAGTTGTCCTGAGCTCCTGGTGGTCCCTGGACTCAGGCCCTGGATGACAGAACATGATCCATCCATGGAAAAACAGGTGCGATTTTTGGGAATCCTGCGTGTGCATCTCCTGGGAATTTATTGTGCTGCCCCCCACCCCTAAACCTGGATGAGGAGAACTGAAACTTCCCCTTTCTGTTTTTGTATTTCCTTTTGGAAACTTGTCAAGAAGAGACAGGATCATCCCCCAAAGAGGACAGCAATGTGTTGGCCAAGGGCCAGGTGGGAGGGACATCATCCCTGGAAGTGTCTCAGGGCAGGGGGACTGGAGCGCCCTGGGACATTGGGACGTGTCCCTGCCATGGCAGGGGTGGCACTGGATGGGCCTTGAGGTCCCTTCCTACCCAGACCATTCCAGGATTCCATGATCTGGCTGTCAGTCATGTCCCAAAGCTGGAGGACACCCAGAGGGATGTTGGGAATCAGGAGTGACCATTCCCAAGGGGATGCTCAGGCCCAGCAGTTCAGCCAGGCCTCTCCCTCCCTTGAATCCATTGGCATTTGGGTGTTTCAATCTCCAGCACATCCCAAACATTCCCAGGTTTTTGTGGATGTTCAGGGAGTGGTGGCCCCAAGCTGAACTCAGTGACAGGGACATGCAGGGGGTGCTTTGATACCAGGGATAAATCCCAGTTAACCGTTGGAAAACTGGAACTGAGGATCTGGATTCCAGCCCAGCCAGGGCAGGGTGATGCCATTTCTCTTGGAATCTCTATCCCTGCCAAGAGAACATGGTGGAAAGTTGGGAATATCCTTTGGATGTGATTGGCCTGCAAGTTTTGGTTGGGTTTTTTTTCCCCCTGTTTTGATCACCTTTGCTCTGATGGACATTTGAAGGTTTTGTTATTGTTGGGGTTTTTTCTCTCTGTTATGGTTTATTCACTGAAATATCGATTCCTCATCAAAAATTCATCAGTGTTTTGGCCCTTAACCCTCCATTTTCCAGCCAAGAAATGGCTTTTCTGCCTCAGAAAAAAACTTCTGCTCGGGTACAACTCACATTTCGTGAACTTGTCTTTCCTCCTGAAAAACCCCCACCTGCATGCAAACAAAAATTCCTTTTAATGGGTAATCTTTGTCCAGTCCCATTGGGATGATCAACCTTGTGCTTTCTAAACTCCTCTGGTTACTTTTTCTTG
>VZTE01002674.1:241418-265576 GCA_013397775.1 Eulacestoma nigropectus
TTGTTTTAAAACCTTTTGTGGTCCTTTTTCTTGGGGGGGGGGGGATTTTTACAAACACCATTTCTCCTTCCAGCCTGAGTGAGAGCGTGGTGGAGGCACAGCTGGAGCAGGCAGAGCCTTTCCTCTGTTTGTCAGACACCAAAATCTGAATCTCTGTCTCTTCAAAAGCTTTTAGGGCCTCCAGCTTTGGAAAAGCTGTGAAATTCCCACCTGGCTTTCTTCACTTGTCCCCCTCCAGAGCGAAAAGTGTCCCTATTCCCAATTTATAGCTAAAGGAATTGGGAAATGGGGGAATGAAAGTAAAAGCAGTGGTGGACATGAGGCACCCCCAAACCCAGGCCCTGCTTTACCTCACTCTGTCCTTGGGGGATGGCTCTCAATGATTTTTAGGTTCCTTTTAGGGATCCTTTCCAGGATTCCCTGGGAATGGGACTCTGTCAAGCCCTGCTGTTCCTCTTTGGGGTCAGACCCACATGAGCTGCCTGCTGCAACCAGACTGAGCCCGGGACTAAAGATGTGCCATTAACAGTCAGGGAAAGAGAGAAGAATTCCAGGAGCTCTGTTCCCACCCGGTGCAACTCAGCCAAGGGGCCTCTGGCTGAAGAGACTTTTGTGTTTAATGATATTTTAAGGTTTTCTTTTGTCTTTTGCTCCCAGCTTTACCAGAGCTTTGGTCTGGAGCTGCAAGATTTCGACTTCTGGTTGTTTAATGCTCCCTGAGACTTTCCCAGGGCTGAGGAACTAAGGTTTAATATTTCTGTATTCCTCAGGAAACAGTGGGAGCCTGCAGAGCTGGGAGCTGGCTGAGACCTGAGCTGGGCTTTCTGCTGCTTTTTGTCTTCCTCCCAACACAGGGCTTTGTTCTTCTGCTTCCCTTCACTCCCAAGGCCTCTCTATCCCTGAGCCTTGTCTGACCCAAAGGTGCAAAACGCCAGAAATGAAAGGTTCAGAGCCTCAGACCGAGGTTCTGCTGCCCCCCGGCTTTGAATCCAGCCTGGAAGGTGGAGGGTGAAGCCAAAACCTGGGAGATTCAGCCCAGCGCAGGAGAGCAGGAGGGTTTATGCCTCCCTCATTAACGGGAGCCGTCCGCAGGGTCATTAGCGAGTCCCTAATTGTTTGATTACCCCAAGCTAGCTACGGCAAGGAAACAAAGCAGGAGGAAATGAGCCCGCGGGGGCCCTGGGACTCAGCCAGCCACGGCCCTGGGTGTGTTATTCGTGTGTTGTGTTTAGTGGGAGGTTTAAAAGCAGCCAGGTGGGAAACGTTGGATGCAGCAGCAGGGCTGGATCCAGTAGCGTGGAATTAACGTGTCTGTGGCAGAGAATGGGATAACACGGGACAGGAAAATTGGGAATAAATGGGAAGAGTGGGGGGTGGAAGGAAAAGCTGCTCAGTTCTTCCTCTCCTCCTGTGAGGTGCTGTGCCTGTGTCTCCAGGGAGCCACTGCAGCTCCAGTCGGGAGTCCCTCCTTTGGCAAACTTGTCCCTCCCAGCCCTCCCAGAGCAGCCTTGCCTGAGCATTCCGCCTCTGGTCAGCCTGGATCCCTGGCTATTCCCTCCACCCTTTCCATTTTCCAGCTCTGGGATGGTCCAGGACCAGCAGAACTCCAATCCAGCTCCTGCCCAGGTGTTCCTGGGTGAGGAGAGCCAGCGTGACTGATTCCAGGTAATGGATATCAGACATCAGGAATAAAATAAAACCAAGCACAAATCAGGTTTTCAGTCAGGCTGGATCGTTGAACACTCACACTCTGTCACGGTGTCTGGAGCAATAAACCCCGGATTGTCCCAGAGCGGGCAGCCCAAGTTAATTGGGATGTGGACAGGACCGTTGTGGGGGTCAGCTGGGTGTTAACAGCGGAATCAGGGTTTTATTTTGCTGCTCTACACGGGCTCCATTATCCCTTCGTACAGGAGCTGAGTTTAATCACATCTGGCAGACCTGCTGCCTGTAATGTGTCCCAATATCCCATTACATTTTCAATTTACATGTATTACCTTTCCCTGGAAAAGTTCCCTGCACTTCTGTCCGCGGAATTAAATGGCCATTATGAAAACAGAGCAGGACATTTCAGCGATCTGCGTGTTTGATCTCACCCTGGGAGGCAATTAGTGCTAATAAGTCCTGTATCCAGTGTCTGCCTCTGATATGACTCAAAAATAGAGCAGCTAAAAGGCCTCAAGTGGGACAGCAATTCCGGAGGGCGATTCCCTTCCCACAAAACGGCCGATAATGGAGAACGGAGGAGCCGCGTCTGGGCAGGGGAGATCAGAGCCCAGTCTGTGTCTTTCAGACCAGAACGTGTCTGCAGTGACTCCCGGGGAAGGAGGAAGCAGCATCCCAAATCAAGGCTGGGTTAGGCTGAGCCTAAATACAAACACCCGGGAGCCACTGACGGTGCTGAGACAATGAATTAGCACAGGAGGGGTTTACAGCGGTGTTAAAGGCTCAGCAAAGGAGAGGGAACACATTCCAGAGCAGGTTCAGAAGGGGATGAGGGTTTGATGCCCATAATCTCCATTGCTCAGGGCATTTCCAACCTGCTCCTCCTGTCAGAGAAGGGAAAAGGAGAGAGTCATTGATCACATGGAGTCACTGATCACAGTCATTAATCACAGTCATTAATCACAGTCTTTAATCACCTGGAGCTGTGCCTGAGGGTCCCTCAATCCCCCTCCGGCACTTCCCAAATCCCTCTGCAGGAGTCCCCCCCTGCCTGGCCAATGGACATTCCAGGATGTATTTTACAGGCAGGATCAGCAGCCTTTGGCATTCCTAGCCTGAAGCTCGGGAAAAGGGCAGTGATCCCAAAGGAACGGAGCACCCAGAGGGAGCTGCAAGGGAAGCCCAGCCCCAGGAGAGGGATGAGGCAGGAGAAGGGCGGTGAGCAGGGAGAGGGAGGGAAAATGCAGGAGCTGGAGCTGGAGCAGGTCCACGGGGCTGAAACCAGGAATGTGCCCAGCAGATTCCATGTGGAAGCTGCTGGCTGGGAAATGGGCACCGAGGTGCTGAGGCATGGAATGGGGATCTGGAATGACAGGAGCCATCCCTGCCAGCTGCAAGGCAGCCAGGAGAAATTCCAGCCTTTTACAAGGACGTGGAACGACAGGACAAGGGGTGGTGGTTTTAAACCAAGGGAGGGAGGATTTGGATTGGATCTAAGGGAAACAATTTTCCTGTGAGGGTGGGGAGGCCCTGGCACAGAGCAGCTGTGGCTGCCCCATCCCTGGAAGGGTCCAGGTCCCTGGAAGGGATGGGGCTTGGAGTACCCTGGGACAATGGATGTGTCCCTGATCATTGCAGGGGGTGGGACTGGAAGGTCTTCAAGTTCCCTTCCCACCTAAAGCATTCCCTGACTCCAAAGTCTGTGACCTCTGCGAGGAAGGTTCTGCTCAGAATCCTTGCACTGCATTTAACAGATGAAAATATTCGCACATTTTTAATTAATAACCACATCTGTCCCAGTGCTTTATTCCTCACCTGCAGCTTTTATCAGCTTTGCAGCTCTGGGATGCATTGGAACCCCGGGGCCAGGAGCAATAACGGCCTTATTTAATGCAAATATGGGCAGCAAGGAGAACAGCTAGGAAAAAATCAAAGGAATGGGTGAATATTGCACAGTGCAACATTGCCCTGAGCTCCCTGCAGGATCTTGGTGGGATTTAGTGTTTGGGAGAGCAAGAAATGAGAGACAGAACATGGCTGTGCCTGGAGTTTTATTCCCAAACGCAGGAATTGGAGCCCAGAGCTGTGACAGCCCAGAGGAGCTGGTTTAGTGTTCCAGGTCCTCAAGGAGCAGGAGAGGTGGATGTGCAGTAGGAGTCAGGATGTTTTCCAGGACTGGTTTTGAGGGTGTTCACTGGTTTTTGTAAAGATTCCTTCAGGAAACCTTGAGATTCATTTTAATGCGCTGTAAAATCCCCAAGATTTGGCTTTGGAAGCATTTTAAATGGAATTAGGATTCATTTAAGCAGAGGGAAGTTCAAAGGTGACAGAAGGAGTTGAGATGGAACAGAACTTCATGGAACAATAACAGCAAATTCAGAACATGGAAAATGAGCAGACAAAAGGGATACTCTGGGGATACCAGAGGGAGTGAGCTCCCTCCTCACTTCCCCTACAAACTCCAACCACTCCCCTCCTCTCAGGACAGGCTCCTGTCCCCTCTCCAGCCTTTCAGTGCCTCACAGACGCTGCAGGAATTTAAGGATTCAGCAGTTCTGGGGCTGCAGTTGAAAGTTAAAGGCAGCACAGGGAGAATTCTCCTGGGACAGTGGAAGTGATCCCCCTTCCCTTCCTGTGGAGGGGGAGGGAATTCTTCTGGAAGCAAGAGAAAGCAAAGGGATGATAACAGAGCAGGAGCCTTGGAGACAAAGGTGAGCAGCTTCCTCCAGTTACAGACCTGGATTGTGGACTCCCAGACTGGTTTGGGATGGAAGAGATCTTAAAGCCACCCCTGCCATGGGCAGGGACACCTCCCACTGTCCCAGGCTGCTCCAGCCTGGCCTTGGGCACTGCCAGGGATCCAGGGGCAGCCACAGCTGCTCTGGGAATTCCATCCCAGCTCCTCCCCACCCTCCCAGCCATATTCCTTCTCAATATCCCATCTGTCCCTGCCCTCTGGCAGTGGGATCCCTTCCCTGTGTCCTGTCCCTCCATCCCTTGCAAACATCCCTCTCCATGGTCCCTGTAGGCTCCCTTTGGCCAACCTCAGCTCCCTCTGGAGACCCATCCCCATCCTGCTCCCAGGAGGTTTCCAGCCGGGGATTTTTGTTGTGCCTGTCAGAGCTGCTCCTCATACACACCAGGAATTCTGTGCAGGCAAAATCAGAGCCCTCCCAACCCCTCCTTTCCCGAAATCCTTCCCCTGTCCCCTGTGGAATCACTTGTCAGGAACCGTTGCCCAGCAGAGCCAGCACTGCCTCGGAGCAGCTCCTCTCCAGCTGTTGGAGCGAAGTCTTCCCACATTTCCATCCCTCCTCTGTGTTTTGTACCACGCCAGGCACAGCTGGCTCGGGGACTCCCAGCCCTCGATCCCAAAATAACGAGCAGCTGGAATACAACACCCACAGCTCCCAGCCATGAGCTGCTTTTCCTGGAAAACCTTCCGGCAGCTCATTGGCTCTGAGCACTCCCTGCCTGCCCTGGGCTGCCCCAGCCCAGCGCTATCGATCCCAAGCCTCTGCTCCATCGGATTTCTCTCAGGCACAGGGGGAATGAGATTCTCCATCAAAGCAGCAGAGCCCGGCAGCAACCAGAGAATATCTGGGCAAAGATCTCCCCCTTTATTGTGCAGGTAGCAAACAAAACTGGGAATCTTTTGTGCTTATTAAAGACAAAAGTGCTGGATTTGTTTGGGGAATTGCGGCCTTGATTTCCATCGTGATCCCCGGATTGTCCCCACTGAGGGGACAAAGCTGTGCTCCTGTCACAGAGGTGGCACCGGGGGCAGGGAGGGCAGCTCCTCCTCTGGGCTGGCTCTTTTCCCGCTCCCAAGGCTTCAATCCCAAAGCTCCCAGTCACTCACTGGTTTCGTACCATGGGCGCGCTCCCGGAAATTCCACAAGCTGGGAAACCGGGGCCCGGGTGAGTGGGGGGTGAGGCCCTGGCCCAGCACAGGTGTGGAAACTCCAGCTCATCCTGAGGCACTCCTGGAAGGGTTTGGGACAGGCATGGAGGAGCTGGGGACAGTTCTGCTCCAGAACAGGGAAGGGGGAAATGAAAAATGTGGGACATTCGGGGACATGGGCAGGGAATGTGCAGCTCCACCCTGGAATAACACTGACCTGAACAATGCTCCTGGGGAGGGAGGGAAGGAAGGAAGGAAAGAAGGAAAGAAGGAAAGAAGGAAAGAAGGAAAGAAGGAAAGAAGGAAAGAAGGAAAGAAGGAAAGAAGGAAAGAAGGAAAGAAGGAAAGAAGGAAAGAAGGAAAGGAAGGCCTTCTTTGGCTGCCTGGTCCTCCCAGGCAGAATATTTTGGAGGAATGTTGGAGGAATGTTTTCAGCTCCAACATTCCCTCCAGCAAAAGGAAAGGCAGCCCTGGAGCCCAGGGAATCAGGGAATGCTTTCATCTCTGGAAAGTGAACTCGAATGACTCCAGCAGCCACAGCCTCCCTGTTCCACTGACAGATACAAGTCTGAAGTCCGGCCTGGAAGGGAGATTTCAGTCCAAATTCCAGTGGAATGAGGGGCAGAGATCCTGGGATCCCTCCCCACCCTCGAGCTGCCAGGCTCAGTCTGTGGCTGTGGCTCATCCTCTCAGTTTGTCTTTCCCAACACTGAGGTTCCTTTTTCCCCCACCAGTGAAAACCTTTCAAGAGGAAGCAGAATTTCCCTTGCAGCCTTTTCCCGATTAGAAGATTCCCACTGAAATCTGGGACAACAGAGGTTTCCTCTCTCACCCAGGCAGAGGAGGAGGTTCCAAACCTCCTCAGACTGAGCCTCTGCAATTTGATTTTTGCTGCACTTTTCCCACAGTCAGATATCAAAAATCCCTCACTGTCCACTGAAGTGTCAAATCCCCTTTTCCTACACAGAAAAATCACCCAAATGACATTTTAAGGCCATGGGCTTTGGTGGGAGCCGTGTGAGTTCTCCCTGAGTTCCTTCTCAGGGAGTTTGGCTCAGGAGAATGTGGCTTCTTCCCACCAGAGCCTGGGAAAGGCATTTATTGTCCCAAAAGGGGAGGTGACGGCAGAAGGAGCTGGGAATGCTCCATCCTCTGTTCCGGGCAGGTGCAGTGAGCTCCTTGGGGTCAGTCACCCCCTGGGTGTGAGGAAAACCCCCAGCTCCAGGTCATTGAGCTGGGCAGAACTGCTGGGAGAGAACTGGGATGTGAAGAGGGTAAATCCTAAAAGCCCTGGGTTCCTGTCTCCTGACGGTGATTATGGCAAACCTCTGCAGCCAGGGCTCTGCTGTGAGGGTGGAATTGTGCTATGAGGCTCCTTGGGATTTGTTGCGAGTATCTGAAGTATCCCCTATTCCCTTTCTGGCGTTTTGCCATCAGAAGGGGGCTGAGTTCCCCGAGATTGGGTGAATTTCCCCATCTCTGAGGGACAGGATAACTCCCTGTGTGCCAGATCTGCAGGAAAGTGGCCTGATTGAAGGGAAAACAGGAGACAAAAGATGTCACAGGATCCCAGACTGGGCTGGGTTGGGAGGGACCTTAAATCCCACCCAGTGCCACCCCTGCCATGGGCAGGGACACCTCCCACTGTCCCAGGCTGCTCCAAGCCCCGTCCAGCCTGGCCTTGGGCACTGCCAGGGATCCAGGGGCAGCCACAGCTGCTCTGGGACCCTCTGCCAGGGCCTCCCCACCCTCCCAGGGAACAATTCCTTCCCAATATCCCATCCATCCCTGCCCTCTGGCAGTGGGAAGCCATTCCCTGTGTCCTGTCCCTCCAGCCCTTGTCCCCAGTCCCTCTCCAGCTCTCCTGGAGCCCCTTTAGGCCCTGGAAGGGGCTCTGAGCTCTCCCTGGAGCCTTCTCCTCTCCAAGTGAACACCCTCAGCTCTCCCAGGCTCTCAGGCTGTGGCTCCATGTCCTGTTCCCATTGCCAGGGGCCTTGAGCAGGAACCTGGAAGCATCCCAGGCATTGCTGTGGTGGATGGGCTTTCCCCAGTCCCTGGGCTGCCTGCTCAGGGTCCCTGAGGCCATGTCCAGGGGCTGCAGGGAGGGAGCTGCAGTTGGAACAGGGGGAATGTCCCAGGCAGGAGAGATTCCTGTTCCCCAGGCACTCGGCTGCTCCTCGAGAAAGGCTCCGTCTCCCTGGCAATGCTCTTTGGAAAATGCAAAGTGCTGTGGAGCAGGGATATCTCCCAGGCAATGCCCTTTGGAGGGAAAAGCTTGGGAACAAAGAAATTCAGAGCATGAGGGAGGAATGGCAACCTGGGCACCGGGACAACAGCAGTGTCACCCGAGGCCCCGGAGCCTCCCGGCCCTGCTCGGCTCCTGCAGGGCTTGTGGAAAACACTGAGCAGGAACAGCCTGACCTCGAGATCCTGAATGTCCCTGACACCTCTGGGAAACCCAGACCCACAGGTGGGAGGTGTAAATCCACTGGAAATGGGAGCCAGAGGGAGCAGAGCACAGAGCAGGGATGGGAATTCTCAAGAGGTGAAGGTTCCCTGCCCATGGCAGGGCGTTGGAATGAGATGGTCCTGAAGGCCTCTTCCCACCAAAGCCATTCCATGGATTTGTGACTCCATCCTGTGCTTCCACTGCTTCCCAGCACTGCCAGGGCCACCCTGACCATGTCCCCAAGTGCCACATGCACAGGGCCTTAAATCTCTGCAGGGATGGAGACTCCAAACCTCCCTGGGCAGTCCCTGCCAAGACCTGAGCACCCTTTCCATGGGGAAATTCCTGCTGGTGTCCAACCTGAGCCTCCCCTGGCCCAGCCTGAGGCCGTTCCCTCTCCTCCTGTCCCTGTTCCCTGGGAGCAGAGCCCGACCCCCCCCGGCTGCCCCCTCCTGTCAGGGAGTTGTGCAGAGCCAGAGGGGCCCCCCTGAGCCTCCTTTTCTCCAGGCTGAGCCCCTTTCCCAGCTCCCTCAGCTGCTCCTGGAGCTCCAGCCCAGCTCCATTCCCTGCCCTGGACACGCTCCAGCCCCTCCAGGTCTTGTTTGTCGTGACAGGCCCAAACTGAACCCAGGATCTGAGGTGAGGCCTCACCGTTGAACTTTGCCTCTTTTCCTTCTTCAGCAGCTCTGAAATGCCTGAGAAACCTCTGCCTGCAGAGACACAGAGTTGGAAATGAAGGATTTGGTCCTGCTGGTCAGGCAGGTCCCCCAGCAGGAATCCTGGAGCACCCTGTTCTGCAGTGGATTCCCTTGGGATGATCCCAATTCTCTGTTATTGGTGCTTTGTGTTGCCCTAACCCAAAACCCAGGTGGAATTTGGGCTGCCTGGGAATGGCCTTTTCACCCTGAAAGAATCTTGAAATAATTTTCCTGTTTGGAATTCAGAGAAAGACTCCAAAATCTCAATTTTTTTTGTCACTGAGGAAGAAAAGCTTGAACAAGTCAAAACACTGGGTCTTGAAGCTGTTTATTTCCATTTGACCTTTAAAACCCATTTGTGGTGTAAACCCAGTGACATCCTTGAGCTCCAAGTTATTCCAAACAAAAAAACATTTTGTTGGAAATGACAAAATGGGCTTTCAGCAATTTCTCAACATTTTTATTCCTCCAGCAGGAGATTCATCAGATTGATCCTTTCCCTGGGGTATTTTTGGCTTCAACAATTGACATTGCCTGGAAAAGGGAGATTTTGTCAGTGGGAAAGCGGCACTGGGAGTTTTAGGAACAACCCCGTTGGGCAGGTGAATGGAAAGGGCAGGGATGGAGGCGTTGGGAACGTGGCCTCTGCGTGACCCCTCCTTGGGGTGGGCAGGGAGTGCTGGGTGATGCCCGTTCGATGTTATCTCTCATCAGCAGGTCCCTGATGGCCCCACCCCCTCTCCGAGTGCCCCCTGCCCCAGGCACGGAGCCCATCCCTGTGCTGGAACTCGCCCTGCTGCCACATCCCTGCTCAGTCCTGGCACTGCAGCTCCGCCATTAATCAGGAAGTTTTCATAAAACATGAGTGGAATCCTAATTCCCACCCTGGCCTGATTCCAATCTCTCTGCTGCTTCTCTCCCATTTTTGCTTGGGAGCTTCTGGTTCTGCTTTGGGGGTTTTGGGGCTCTCAGCCTGGGCAGATTTGCTGGAGGGGGTCCCAGGGATTTGCTGGAGAGGGCCCCAGGGACCCCGCCCAGGTTAGGGGGTAACTCACAGGAAAGCAGCCTCAGAGCTGCCATTCTCATTCCCACTCCCACTTTTGAGGCTGAATTTTCATGGAATTATCCCAGACTGGGTGGGGTGGGAAGGCACCTCAAGGACCCTCTCATTCCCATCCCTTGCTATGGGCAGCGGCTCCTCCCACCAGAGCAGGGTCTCATTTTCTGATTTTGGAGGGATTTCTGTTCTGTCTGAAGCAGCTCTTGCTGACCCCACATTTCGGGTCTCTGCTCTGTCCTTGTCTCTTCCCAGCTCTGTTTTCCCTGGCTGGTTCCAGACTCCGTGCGTGTGCCTGGATTTTGGCACTACAGGGAATTTTCTGTTATTTTCCTGTGTTTAATTCACCACCTCGCTTCCTGGCGCACTCCCAACCATTTGCAGGAGCTGCTGCTCTGGGATTTGAGGCAGAGTGTGGGGGTTTGGTGCAGGGAGAGCAGCCCATTCCCTGGGAAACCTGTGCTAGGTCCGAGCTGCCCTTCCCCAGCAGGGCTGTGGGCAGGAATCCCGCTCCCAAAGCCAGGGATGTATCCCAAAGCTGGGTGTATCCCGAGGGACGTCCCTGGGATGCAGCACAGCAAACCAGGATGGGCAGAGCGGGGACGGAGCTGGGAGGGGGCCAAGGGGAGGCAGGGATTTATTTGTGGCTGCAATGAGGGAGCTCCAGGTCCAGCCATGGAAGTCCCAAATTCCAGCCTGACAAACGTGTCCAGAGTCCTTCCAGGCCTTTGCTTTACTGCTGCTTTCAGTTATTTGAGACAAATCATCAGGATCTGCCATTTTCCTCCTGCTTTATTCCAGACACTTGTTGGTTCCCAGCCCATCCACATGGATTTGCACCCCTAAGCACACTCAGGTGGAGAAATACACAGGAATAAATGGACTTAGAGCAGGATTTGGGAGCAGGCTGAGAGTCAGTGGGGGTCTCACAGCCCTTTATTTCCATTTCCTGTGCAGTGCTCAGTAATCCAGCAGGTCCAGGTTGTGCAGAGGCCGAGGGGCAGGGATTTACTCTGGAATTGTCCGAGCTGGGAGCAGAGCAAGGCTCAGCTCAGAGCGATGCCCTGGCAGGTTTAGGATGTGCAGCAAGGGATAATTGAGAGTGAGAGTGCTCAACCTTCATCACACAAACCCTGCCCAGATTACAGAAACCCCCCTGGATCACAGAAACCTCCCTGGATCTCCCAAACCCCCCTGGAGCAGCAGAACATCATCCCTGAGCCGCTGGCCATTCTCTCCCTGCCTCCTCGCACGGCTGGGATAGGTTTTGCTCCCTCCGTGTTTCATTCTCTGACCGGGAGCACAACATTCTGGCCACAAACCCGGTCCCCATCCAGAGTGAGCCCGGTTCTGGGGTGGGATGGATGTGTCAGGTCCCAGCAGGGAAGGGGTGAGGGGAACTGGAGTGCGGGAGCCTCTGGGATAGCTGAGATCAGCCTGGTGGGAAGGATCCTGGTGCTCGGGAGAGGAGGCTGTGCTGCCAGGAGCCAGGCTGCCCGAGCACCCCGGCCCTGCTCCCAGGACTGTCCCAGCTGTCCCACAGTGTCCCACCCTGTCCCACAGTGTCCCACCCTGTCCCACCCTGTCCCACACTGTCCCAGCTGTCCCACACTGTCCCACACTGTCCCAGCTGTCCCACCCTGTCCCACCTGTCCCAGCTGTCCCACCCTGTCCCACCCTGTCCCAGCTGTCCCACACTGTCCCACACTGTCCCAGCTGTCCCTGGTGACACTGACACAGGCAGGGGAAGGGGGGCAGTGGTGCCAGCAGAGCCTCCCCTCTCCTAGCCCTGCTCCTGGTGTGGGACTGAGGCTCTGTGGCTCGGGCCGGCCAGGATGGGCTTCCCAAGGGAAAATGGGCTCTTGCCTGCTGTGAGTCCAGAGGCTGCTCCTGCCACAAGAACAGGGAGCTTGGAGAGGGCTGCCAGCGCCAAGAGCTCAGATGGGGAGCAGGAGCAGCAGGGAACAACGTCGAGCTGAGGGGAAGGAAGGGGAAAGCCTGGAGATTCCTCAGAGGCACAGAAGGATGGAGTGAAGGCACATCCAGGGTAACAAACTGGAGTCTTGTCTGCACAGACACGGCTCTGGGGCTGGAAGGCAGCTGGGGAAGGATGTCCTGGGGATGTAGGGGCAGGATAGGCTCCAGGAGGCTGATCCCGAGGGCAGGATGGGCTCCGGGAGGCTGATCCCGAGGGAAGGATGGGCTCTGGGAGGCTGATCCCGAGGGAAGGATGGGCTCCGGGAGGCTGATCCCGAGGCCACGGAGCTGTTCAGGGCAGAGGAACTGGTTCTCAGCACACCTCCAGCAGCCCGGCCCTGTCCCAGCACCGGCAGCAGTGCGAGCGGCCACCGGGAACCGCTTGGGCAGAACCACCCGGAGAGCAAAGCCCAGCTCCTGAAAGCCCCGCGGTGCTGGGAGGGCTCCGCCGCCACCATGGCTGCAGAAAGGAACCGGGCCTCAGAGAATGCCCTGAGGGGAAGCACACATCCCTGCCAGCGCTGCAGCTCTGCGGGCGTGGGAACCGCTGGCAGCCGCTGGAACGGCTCCTGTGCCCTCCCTGCGAGTGCCCGATGCCAGCAAAAGGCAGGAGCCTGGACTGTGCCTCTGAACGCCTCCAACAGCTCAGCTCCCTGCTCAGCCGGGCGGGGAGGATGAAGTACAAAGCCCCACTGCAAGGCTTGGATGACTCCTGCGCTCCTCCAAAGGCAGAGCCCAGCTCTGGGAGGGTTCTCAGGGAGTTCATTCCCTGCTCTCCATCTGTCCCTGCCAACAATTACAAGTTTCCCATTCAAGCTGGGAATCAGTGACGGTGATTTAGGGGAGATGTTGTAGTCAGGATCATTCTGAGGGCTGAAAAATGGCCCGGGCAGTGTTTAGAGAAAGGAAGGAGAATCCATCAGGGGAACTTTGCCTCCTCTTCCTTTCCCTCGGCTTGCAGGAGCTGGGCTGTGCCTGGCAGGGAGAGCCTGTGGAGCCAAGGTGACCAATTTTCCCTGTTTGTCATCCCCTGGCTCTGCCAACTCCCTGGCACAGTCACAGGGTCGGGTTTGCAGCTCAGCACAGCCGCGGCACCCTGGATTTCCGTCCTGATTTCCATCCCAGGCACTGCCCACCGGTACCAACCAGCGGGAATTCCATCAACCTCTGGCCTTCCCCATCGTCTCTGCTCACCCCCAGGCACCTCTTGAGGGGCATCATTGGCCTTGCAGGGACTTTTTTGGGGATTCTGCTCCCTGGCATCAGCGGCTGCAGGGGTTTGTCACCTCCTGGGACCGCAGGGGTTTGTCACCTCCTGGGGGTTTGTCACCTCCTGGGACCGCAGGGGTTTGTCACCTCCTGGGGGTTTGTCACCTCCTGGGGCTGCAGGGGTTTGTCACCTCCTGGGGGTTTGTCACCTCCTGGGACCGCAGGGGTTTGTCACCTCCTGGGGGTTTGTCACCTCCTGGGGCTGCAGGGGTTTGTCACCTGCTGGGCTGTGGGGGTTTGTCACCTCCCAGGACTGCAAGTCTGTCCCAGTTCCATCCTTATCTTCCAGCCCCAAAATTTCCTTTTTCCTTCCTTTCCTGGGCTTCTGTCCTGTTTCCCTGCAGTCAGCACAAAGCTGCAGCTGCTTCCAGTCCATTTGAAATTCCACTGGTATTTTGGGGCACATAAATGATCTGCCTTCGGAATTTCCTCCGGCTCTGGAGTGGAGATGTGCACAAACGGAATGCCAGGGAAAATCAGGAATGTCATATCTGATTTATCAGAAAACCCAACACAGCCCCTCCAGCCTGGATTGGGCTGGGAATATCCAGCAGCACCAGGGCCAGCAGGAAGAGCCAAAGGGATCGTTCACTCCCTCACCCAAACATTTTTAATTCTTCTCTCGAAGCCAGAAGGTGTCGGTGACTGCCCAGGGGTTTTGTGTCCAGGAGCCTGGGGTTGGTGCACATGGAAAGAAGGGGCTGGAGGGTGGTCCGGGGCACCTGAGATGGGAACCGCTGCCTAAGCGGTTCTGACATTGGGGCACCACAGGGTGAGATCCAAAGGTGTTGGAAGTGTCCAAAGGAGGGACAGGAGGATGGGGAAGGGTCTGAAGGGCCCACACAAGGAGCAGCTGAGGGCACTCGGCCTGTCCAGCTGGAGCAGAGGAGGCTGAGGGCAGAGCTCAGCGGGGGCTGCAGCTCCTCCCCAGGGGCAGCTCCGATCTCTGTTCCCTGTGACAGGGACAGGACAAGGGAACGGCCGGAGCTGGGCCAGGGAGGTTTGGGATGGAGATCAGGAAAGGTTCTTCCCCCAGAGGGTGCTGGGCACTGCCCAGGCTCCCCAGGGAATGGGCACGGCCCCGAGGCTGCCAGAGCTCCAGGAGCGTTTGGACAGCGCTGCCAGGGATGCCCAGGGTGGGGTTGTTGGGGTGTCTGGGCAGGGCCAGGGGTGGGACTGGATGATCCTTGCGGTCCCTTCCAGCTCAGGATATTCCAGGATTCCAAGGAACAAATCAGCACCATTAACGAGGAATTATTTGCTAAAAGCCTCTCTAAAGATCCGGGAGCTCATCAGCCCCACCCGCAGCGCTCGCTGCCAGCCCTGCCTCAGTTTCCCGGTTAATTAAGTGGGAAAGGGAAGCTGATGCAGACGGGAGCCAGGGGGGTCGTTAGTAACGCTCATCCAGGAGATCTGAACATCAGACCCAGGGCATGAATTATTTATCCACGTTAACATTTCCAGCACAATGAGGAAAATGAGCTGGAAGTACCTCGGTGACTCCTGGGCTCTGCCCAGCACCTCCCAGGATCTTTCATTCCCCTCCGCAGGAACCCTGGAGCAGCGGATGTTTTGTCTGGCTGGGGGATTTTGCAGGATGTGACCTGTGCCCTGGGAGAGCACCGTGATTGAATCCCGGGATGGGATTTACTGGAGCTGGAAAGAAAACCAAATTGACAACCTTTCACAATCCCCATCCAGAATGACCCTGAAATTCTCTCTTAGCGCAGGGAAGGCTGGATGCTAAATGCAATGAGAAAATAAAAAAATGTTCGGGAGGATGCTCAGGAATGGTTCGAGCTGCCACACAATCCGCCAGGCAAGTCCGAGTTTGGTTGGATTTACAGGAAAGCTCCAACATGAGAGGATGAAAATAACATTTCACATCTCCCCTGGCCTCATTTCTGCCCTTGCAAGCAAAGCAGTCTCCAGCTTTCTGTGTCTGTCCCTTCAGTGCAGTCACATCCATATTTCCATGGATCTGGGAATCTGGTCCCATACAGTGAGAGAGGAAAATAACGGCAGATGAGCACAGAGCCAGGAACACAGGGAGCTCCTGGTGCCCAGGTCAGGAGTTCCACTTTAATGGAAATATTTGTTCAGCAACACTGCTTTGGAGCAACACATTAAGGGATTTGTATTTTTTTTTTTCCATGAATGCTTCTTTCCAAGGGAAAAGGTTTAATACGCAGAGCTGGTCGGAATCCACTTTGCTGGGTTTATTTGTCATTAATTGGAATCAGTGCGAAAATCTGCGCTATCAGATACAGATTGGGGCCTTCTAGAGAGAATAATGAGGAGCAAACTCCCAGCTGGAGCTGCAGCGGGAGCTGGGAATGTGCTGGGAGGTGGATGCTGCTGCTAAGAGCAAATCTCGGTGTCGGTGCCAGTCCGGGCTCAGCAGAGGCGGGGCCGTGCCCAGCCACGGGCAGGTTCAGCCCCTCCAAATGGCACCAAGAGCCCCAGCCTGGTGCTGGAACAGCCCCAGCTCCCTGCGATCCCTCAGCACCTGCGGGAAGGTTCCGTGCTGCAGGCGGGGCTGGGTTTGGGGCAGGGCTGGTGCTGAGTGTGGGGTTTGGGGGATGTGCTTGTGGGATGGGGCTGAACACGTTGGGGAGGGGCTGTGGGTTCTCCTCATTCCCCTCTGGAATTTCGGTAAATTTGGCCCAGTAGTTAAAAATTCAGAGCTTGACCAGGGACAGGACAAGGGAATGGCTGGAGCTGGGCATGGGGAGGTTGGGATGGGGATCAGGGAAAGGTTCTTCCCCCAGAGGGTGCTGGGCACTGCCCAGGCTCCCCAGGGAATGGGCACNCCGGCTCCCTGTACACCAGGCTCATGAGATCAGAGAGGTTGGAGCAGACCTCCAGGGTGCCCAGGCCCAGCCTGGTTCAGCCCAGGGCATTCCGTGGCCGCGTGACACTCACGGTGCCGGCGGGGCTCAGGGAGCACCGGCTCCAGTGGCAAATCTCGGGAGCATCACCCGGTGTGGCTGTGCTGGGACAGCCCCTGCCCTCCCCTGCTGCCGTGCTGAGCTCAACAGAGCCCTTAACCCCAGCCTAACACCTGCACTCGATGATCCCAAAGGTCTTTTCCAACCCAAACCCTGCCATGATCTCCCAGAACTCCGCTGAGTTCCCCTGGCTGCCACTCAGGGGGGATTTGCTGGGCCAAGGAATGGGAGCAAAGCAGCAGTTTGGCTCTGCTCCCTGACCTGCCCCAATCCCAGGTGCTCTGGGAGCCTTTATTCCCAGTTCCATCCCAGAGGCAGTGCAGGGAGCAGAGCGAGGCCTTCCCAGGCACAGCCCAGCTGGAGGGGCCAGGAGCTGGATCCTGAGCAGTGACCAGGACAGGGACCTGATTCCCTGTGGGAAAACCCTCTCCAGGCCCTCTGGAGCTGAAATAAAAGGACAGAGATGACCTTTCCAAGCGGAGCTGGAGTTGCAGTAATTGGGCAATAACAGAAACAGCAAATCCAATCCCAATGATCCTTTTTTTTATGATTCTTGTTACGGTTTAGTGGAAAAAACACTCAAGAAGATGAGTTGGTTTGTCCAGTGGGAGAAGAATAAAATCCTCAGCTCATCTCCTCATAGAATCCAGCCCAAGAGCAGCTTTGGGAACACCAGGTTCCCAAAGAATCCAGCCCAGGAGCGGCTCTGGAATCCAGGCAGTCTCCTGTTCCAGGCAGGATTTGCTCTCTAATCCCAGTCCAGACCCAATTTTTAAAGCTGAGTCTCACCCAAGGCCTGAGGAGTTTTGCAGCTTCCCAGAAACCACTGGCACAGCAATAAAAATCACCTGCTTATACTGAGAGTTGTATTTTTAGCCTGAGACTGAAGTGTTCTGCTCCAGAAGCCGCCACTCCTGCAGGGAGGGAGGCTTGGTACCCTCAGCACTAAAGCTGGAGAATAAAATCCAGAGAAAATCCTTGCTCAGGGTGTTTCTCCACCCAAAATTCCTGTGGAAGGACTGGCCAAACATTTTGTGCTTCTTTTTTTAGATAAAAATTGAGGGAAGTGGCTGCTTGCCCCCAGAATGCTCTGATTTTCTTCATGGAAGCAAAGCCACAACATTTATTTTGCACATGAACCTCCCATTTCTCCTTTTTGTTTTCTGTTTTAAGGCTTGCACTTCCAATATTGGATTTCAGCCAAAAAATATTGGTCCTCAATTACTGAAAATCAATTTATTCTGTTTCTGAGCACTTGGCTTAATCTAGTGCAGAAAGGTCCATTAATGAACTCTCTCCGAGATGAAAACAGAGGCAAAGCTTTGCATTTCATCAGCTCTTAGGAGAGGCTGAGCAAGTTAAGCAGGGCCAGCAATATTTTAATTAAGCCTTGCTGAGATTGTCTCCTGCTACAAGAGCCCCTTTTAATTACATTTGTTAAAACATCCCGGAGTGGATTGAATCCCTGCTCGGAGGGGTTTCTCCATAGTGGGAATGCCAATAAATCCCAGCGTTTCCCTTAGCACTGCAGCCCCAGGTGAGTCCCGGCTCCAAACTGGGAGTGCCCGAGGGGCAGCTTTAACTCACACCCATCCCACTGGATTTGAGGCATTCCCTGGGCTGTCCAGCAGAGAATTCTGCTGGTGGCCCTGGGTAAAATCCCTCTGGGAGACTGACAGGAGGGGCAGCATCAGTCCTGTCCGAGCCCTCTCCTACCCGATGGGACAGTCATCATTCCCAGGATCCCTGTCCTGGGATGTGCCAGCACTGGGAGCCTTGCAGAGACCCGCACAGAGTGTGGGAAAGCATCTCCCTCATTCAGGGAACAGCCTCACCTCTGGCTGGGGCAAAGGAGCACCTTTGGACCAGGAAAAATGTGGGGAATGTGTCCAAAGTTGGGGAAAATGTAAAGAATGTTTCCAAAACTCTTCCCCACATGACCAAATTTCCTCGAGCTTGAATCCCGAGGGTTTCAGCAGCTGTTTCCAGGCTCTGTCTGGACACACAGCACTGCCCCATGACACCAAAGTACCAAAGGAAGCTGGAGCAGTTGGATCTCAGTTTCTTAAGCCACTGCTGGAGCTGTTTCAGGGGAATTCTGTGGCCTCTGTTTGTAGAATGAGGCGGTTGCGCTGCTGGGAGGGGAGATGGGGCTCACACAGACCCTCGGAGCAGGGTCTGTGCCTGAAGGGGTTGGAAATAGGAACCTCTTACCCTGCTGTCAGGAGCTCGTGGGCCAGGAATTTCCTCTAAGAGAAGTAAATATTGTGAGGGACGTGAGAGTAGGGAAAATGTTGCCTGATTACTCCCAAAATCAATGGCTCAGGGAAGCCCATGGAACAGGCAGCTCTGTCACCCAGAAACCAGCACAATTTAATTAACTCTAGATAGCACTTGGAGTGGGGAATACTGAATCCACTGATGGGCTGAATCCTTCAGGGAGGTTTGGATTGGAAGCTCTGCCTGACTCCCTGGGTGCTCCAGCAAAAATTAAGGAAGAGACTCTTTCCAAACCCTGTTCCCCTCAAGGCTGGAGGCTCCCAGGTTCATTTCCAAACAAGGTTTTCCATTCAGGAGTTAATTGGTCCCTGCTCCTCACAGAGATGTGAATATTTACTGAGGCTTGAGCCTTTTCCCTTCACCAAGGTGTAAATCAGGAGTGCCAGCACTGGAAAAGGGATCAGGGCCTTGGTGGCACAGGCCTGGGGCTGGGAAAGACAATTCCCAGGAGCCAGGACAAGGGGGAATGGCTTCGAACTGACAGCCAGGAGGTTCAGATGGATACTGGGAAGGAACTCCTGGCTGGGAGGGTGGGGAGGCCCCGGCACAGGGTGCCCAGAGCAGCTGTGGCTGCCCCTGGATCTCTGGCAGTGTCCAAGGCCAGGCTGGACGGGGCTTGGAGAACCTTGGGACAGTGGGAGGTGTCCCTGCCCATGGCAGGGGGTGGCACTGGGTGATTTTTAAGGTCCTTTCCAACCCAACCATTCTGGGATTCCATGATCTTCATGGGAGTCTCACTTTGATTCAAATCCACTGCTGGATTCCCACCACACCTGTGGGAGCTCTGTGTCCCATCCCACCCCACAGACCCTCCTGGCAAATCCTGACCATGACACACTGATGCCCTAATTAACAACAACCCATTCAGGGGTGCTGGAGGCAGCCCCAAAGCTCAGATTCTCCTCAGTTATCCCCACCTGGGTCTGGAGTAGCTCCACAGGGTCAGTTCTCCTCCAGGGTTACAGAGCTGTGAGCTGTGACCCCACTGTTGTGTCGCAGCTGTGTCACTGCAGTTCCCAGAGAGCACAGGGCTGTCCCCAGCCCTGGGGGGCTCAGAGTCACTGGGAGCTGCCAGAGCTGCTCAGTCCTGGTGTCACCCACCTGCTCAGTCCCGGTGCCACTCACCTGCTCAATCCCAGTGCCACTCACCTGCTCAATCCCAGTGCCACCCACCTGCTCAATCCCGGTGTCACCCACCTGCTCAATCCCAGTGTCACCCACCTGCTCAGTCCTGGTGTCACCCACCTGCTCAATCCCAGTGTCACCCACCCGCTCAGTCCTGGTGTCACCCACCTGCTCAGTCCTGGTGTCACCCACCTGCCTCCCCTTTGCACAAAGGATTTTGTCCCCTGCTGGCATTTCCAAAGCCCTGACCCCATAGGATGCCAGGTTAGCAGCTTCCAGCAGAAATCCCAAAGCTCCCAAAGGAGTTCTTTGCCAGGATTAGGGCAGGAGAAGCTGGCACCCTCCAAAGGAGCTGTGGCAGCAGAGGCAGGGCCTGGGCCTGGTGCATCCCCTCAGGCCCTGCCCAGGGCTGTTCCCTGGGCCCTCTGCTCCGTTCCCACTGCAGGAATGTGGGGCTGGAGAGGGGAAATGGGACTGGATAAAATCTGCCATGGGCTCAAGACGAGAAACGAGTCAGGTCTGAGTGCAGGTGCCCTCGGGCAGCTCCGGGGTCTGTCTGTCCTGGCTGGACTCACTCAGCATCTGTTCTGTGCCAAAGAGAAATTTGGGAATCTCTGAGGCTGCAGCATCCAGCCTTCCTGGAATCCATCCACCCCACAGGGAGCCTGCAGCCTCAGGGAGGGAACATCTCAGCTGAGGGCACAGAGACACGCGGGGTGAGCTGGGCTCTATTGCAGCGTAACGAGAGAGGGAGGGGACAGTGAAGTCACACTGAATAGTGGTGAAGTCACACTGAACATCTGTAAAGTCACATTGAATATTTGTGAATTCATATTGAGTATTTGCTAGTTGTGACCCCACACACCTTCCCAGGATCCAAGGGAAGCAGCACCTTCCTCAGCCAGGGAATGGTGCAGTGGGAAAACTCCCCAGGTGCCAGAGGATGTTTATCTGAACTTCCTGGAGATTCCCCTCCGGAACATGAGAAGTGTCAAATTAGATCAGGCCTAAGATCCATCTTAGACAGACACTGCAGCTGAGAGAGGCCTCACTTCCCCCTCCAATCCAGGGGGAATGTCCTGTTTTCCACACAACCCCTCAGCACTGACAGTTGCTGGGGAGCTGTCCCTGTCCATGGCAGGGGGTGCAGCTGGGTGGTTGTTCCAACCCCAACCATTCCACAATTCTCTGGAGTTATTCTGACTTCTGCTCTCCTGTTGACCATTAGCCATTAAATTCAGGTTATTTTCACTGTTTGGGTACAGCTCTGTCCCTCTCTGGCCTCACTCACCTTCCCAAGGCAGTGGATCCAGTGCCCAGTCTCTGTTCCACATTCCCCAGGATGTGGACGTGGGGACAGGACACACCTGGAGTTGTGTGGAATGGTTCATCCACGGATTTTGGGATCCTTTCCTCCTTGCAGGTGCTGAGGCCACAGCAACACCGGCTGCAAATCCTTCCCTGGTCAGGGACAGCAGATCCTCCCTGGCTTATAACTCCCTGGCAGTGGATATGAAGGGATGCAGGGAGTGCATCCCATGTTTTAGGGTTGTTGGGAGTTTGGGGCTTGTACTTTTAAACAGAACCACAATTTTCCTTCCTGCAAGCTAAGCAAGAGTTCTCTGAGCTGAGTGTAGGTCTGGAGAGGAGGGAACAACTAGGAAATGAAAAATGCTGGGAATTAAACGTGATCTAAAGGTGCTGTCACACTGAAATGCGATTTCCAGGTCAGGTATCTCCCGGTCTGCCTGATTTGGACATGGATTGCAGGCACCGCTGCAGAGGGAGAGCCCACCCCGATCCCAGGCACATAAAGCACTGGCTCTGCCTGGGAAGGGCTTCCCAGACCCACTAATAAATAAGAATAATGGAACCTTAAACACGTCCCTAAGCAGGGCTGAGAAATGCCTCCATAAACTGCAGGGCAGGGCAGGGCAGAGCTCCCTCGGAGTTCTGTGGTTTGCTTGGGAAAAAACAAAGGGAAATCCATCCGAGGGGGCCTGGGGGCTGTGGGGGGTGGCCAGGCCAGTGAGAGGTGCCACCTCCCCAGCTGGACCCCAAACCCGAGTGCAGGGGGAGGGGACAGCACCAGGCTCGGGCTTTGCGTTGTTTCCATGGCAACGCGCGAAGCGCCTGGGATCAGACAGCTCGGGAAGAGGAGCCAAATTCCAGCTCTGCCTTTGGATCCAGTCCCTGCTCGATCCATTCCCTCTCGCAGGGAAGGTTTAACAACCCGGGGGAGGTGGCTGCCCCCGCTCACTCACTGATGGCCACCCTGCAGCCCAGGAGATTTTCCCATCAGATTTCACGGGGGATTCCATGGATCTTCCCTTCCTGCCCAGACTCCTCCGTGCTCCACACGAGCCCAGGGCTGCTTTGCATTCCGGACAGGCTCGTGCTGCAGGAGCCAACCTCAGAAAATTCATCCAGCACAGCTTGGGAATGCTCTGGGTTAAGCCTGACTTGCCTTTCACTGACAGGGACAGTGGGCAGTGTCCTGGGTGTCACCTCATGCAGGAAAAAAGGGACAACGAGGCTGTGTGTGCCTGGCAAAAAAAGATAATTATTGACACATGTTTGGGGTTGTTCTGCCAGATCCCGTTAAAGGAGAATTTTGGGGCCCTTGCTAAGGGCCAGGGAGCATCCCCCTGGATTTGGTGTGTGCTGGTGTTTGGCACTGCTGGGAGCTCCCTGAGGAGCTGCTGAGGTTTGGGAGGCTCAGGCTCGCTCTCTGCAGACACTGTGGATGTGGCACCTGAGGGGGGCAAGGGGGGCAGTGCCAGAGGGAGGAAGGTGAAGGAGCTGGGAAGGGATCCCTGGAGGGTGGAGGGAGGAACCAGGAAAGCATCATTGCCCATTGCCCCCAGGAAATGCAGCCTCTGCTTGTGGCTGCCTGTGTTCCACAGCCATCCCAAAACACTCCCTGCGGTTCACCCCACCTCTCCTTCCTCCTCTCCTGTCTCCTCTCTGGGGTGACTTTATTGTGACCTTCCAGGGCCTAAAGGGGCTCCAGGAGAGCTGGAGAGGGACAGGACACAGGGAATGGCTTCCCACTGCCAGAGGGCAGGGATGGATGGGATACTGGGAAGGAATTGTTCCCTGTCAGGGTGGGGAGGCCCTGGCACAGGGTGCCCAGAGCAGCTGTGGCTGCCCCTGGATCCCTGGCAGTGCCCAAGGCCAGGCTGGACAGGGCTTGGAGCAGCCTGGGACAGTGGAAGGTGTCCCTGCCCATGGCAGGGGTGGCACTGGATGGGATTTAAGGTCCCTTCCAACCCAAACCATTCTGGAATTCTGGGATTCTTGATGATCCTGGCTGAGCCTTTGAGCCCTGTCCCTGCAAATTCCCCCTTGTTCCAACCCCTGCTGGGTTCCCTCACTCCTGGTTTCCATCCCGGGGTTTTTCCTCACAAAACTGTGCTGAGGCTCTGGGAGGTGCAGGGGGGCTCTGACCTTCCTGGGAACCTGCAGAGTACAGAACACCCCAAGATCCTGAGGACTCCGACCCCAACGTCTTTATCCAGTACCATTTCCCTGTGGATTGTGCATCTGGAGATGTGAGGGGAAGAGATTTGTCTGAGACTGAATCAGTGGGGAAAGGCCAGAGCCCTGGCTGAGCTGAGCTTAACCCCTGCGCGAGGAAATCACTGGGACGGTGCCACAAGTGCCTCGGGAATTGCTCAGCTGGGAGCAGTCCCTGGATGCACTCAGATTGTGCTGGGAAGCAGCTCCAGAGCCAGGAGGGTTGGAATGGACCAAAGTGCTACAAAAGCCTGGAATGTTTTGTTGTGTCTGTGGCAAACGAGCCCCAAACACTTCCCCCCCTCTCCCTGCACAACATTTTCTTGGAGTTCTTGCTGAAATCCAGTATTTTCCCAAAACAGACAAACGGAAAATGTGGGGTTGGAAATGAGTGGTTGTGGTGAGAAGTCAATTTTGCAAAGGAAGGAAATCCCCACTGCTCTGGAGGAAGCCCAGCACTTTGTCAGAAGGTGTTTGGGGTTTTCTTTAACTCTGCCAGCCCCATTGCCCCAAACCCACTGCAGAGCTCTCCCTGTCTCCTGCTAAAGCAGGTTTGTTCTGGGAGGTGAGCTGGGGCAGGCTCAGGGTGTGCCAGGATGGGAGTGCAGCTGTGGGGGCTCTGACAGAGCTGTTTGCCTCTGCACTTGTGCCCCACGTGTCCCTGTGCCCTCATTTCCAACACTGAGCCCCTTTCCTTGCAATAACTCAGCTGGGACGTGCCAAAAAGAGCCAGGGAAAGGCAAATATTGCAGCTGCAGAGCTGGGCCATCGAGGGCCATGGGGGGCTCTGGTGTCCAGCTCTGCCCCAGGGGGCCGGGCTGTGGATGGGCTAAAACCCCAGGTTGTGTGGGCAGCCAGGCTGCACTGGGAGCTGAGCACCAGGAGCGATCCAGAAGTTTTTTCTCAGTAGAGTGAGGTGGCTCTGAAGCAGAGCACTCCCTGAATCCCTCCTGCCACTTCCCGTGATCCTGCTGACTGACTCTCCTTGTCCCTGAGTGCTCCCAAGCTGCTGCTGGCCAAAGGATGGCTGGGGACAAGGGACTTGGGGCTGTGGATTTGCTCACGATTTCTCTCCCAGTTCTCCCCGTTCATCTCCCCAGCATTCCCAGAGTGGATTGATCTCCTCAGTGGAGGTGATGTTTCCCTCTGCAGGTGATGCTGTCTCTCCTTGGTGTCTGGGTTACAGAACCACAGAATCAACAGTCTGGAGAATCAGTCCCAGACTGGTCTGGTTATAAAGGACATGTTGGGGTTTTAGGAGGTC
>VZTE01002675.1:34652-46422 GCA_013397775.1 Eulacestoma nigropectus
GCTGCGATGGTAAAGGCTGGGCTGGCCCAGGGTCCCCAGGGCAGTGGGGTCCCCCGGGGGTGAAAGGTCCCCCGAGGGTGAAGGGGTCCCCGGGGCAGTGAGGGGGTGAAGGGTCCTCGAGGGGTGAAGGGTCCCAGGGCAGTGGGGTCCCCGAGGGTGAAGGGTCCCCGAGGATGAAGGGTCCCAGGGCAGTGGGGTCTCCGGGGGTGAAGGGTCCCCAGGGCAGCGGGGTCTTTGGGGTCTTTGCTTTTCTGTCCCTGCCCGGTGGATGATGTCCTGTCCTTGTCCCCACAGGCAGCAGCCTCCCCTTGTCCCCCCTCAGCATTCCCTGCACGGACGGTGCCACCCGGAGGGTCCCTGCCCCCCTGGCACCATCCCAAAGCTCCCTGAGTGCCCGGCAAACCCCAAAGGGTCGGTGCCGACCCTCAGCGCGGGACGTCCCTGCTCAGGGCCCACAAATGGGGCTGGGGGGGCCATCAGCTGCAAAGGGGATTGATGGGAGCCAGAATTCCCCCTGTTCCCAATCCCTGGGGGATCCAGCCCCTCCCCAGCACTGGGAACAGCAGCTGAGGAGCCCCCACCCTTCTCGGCCCCACTAACGAGGGGCCCCGCGACCCCACAGCAGCAGCTTCTCGCACTCACAGCCCCAATCCCAACCCCCCGGGGGCACCGAGGGAGCAGGAACTGCTTTGGGGTGCTCAGCTCCCGTGGGAGACGGGTCTGGCTTCCCCAGGGAGGGAAAACACCCCTGGGAGCGGGGGATTCACACGCTGGTTACGAAAGAGCGGGATTTTGGGGGGCGGGTGGGTGCCCGCGCCGGCTCTGCACGCCACAAATCGCACGCGAACCCTGCCGGGAGTGGCCCCCACCGCCTCATCCCACATCCTCACACCTTCTCCCACACCCGCCCTCCCTCTCCGCTCGGGATTCACGTGGCGAGAGCAGCAGCAGGAGCGGGGTTTGGGGACGGGCAGAAGGAGCAGCCGCTGCCGCCGCCCACCCCGCTCCTGCGGGAACACGCGCAGCCCGAGCCCCGCCACGGATCCCCCCCTCGCCGAGCGCTCCCTGAGGATCTTCCCAGCTGCTCCCACCGGGAAAATCGCCGTGGGGAGGTTTGTAGGGTTTCCCCCCCCCCGGTGCCACGGGGGCAGCTCGTGGTTGTGGAGCCCGCCCCGATGTTCGGTGTCACCTTCTGCCGGCGTGACAGCCACGCCCGCGGCCCCCGGGAGCTGCAGCCGAGGTGAGGTGCTCCTAATTAGCGGGGATGCTCGTTAAGGACGTGAACCTGGCCAGCGCCAGGCGTGACGCCGGCTTTGACGCCAGAGCCAACCCATCCAAACCCTGGTTTGGGGTTAAAGGACCTTAAATCCCATCCCATCCCGCGGGCAGGGACACTTCCCACCATCCCAGCGCGCTCCGACCCGGCCTTGGACACTTCCAGGGATCCAGGAGCAGCCACGGATTCCCTGGGAATTCCATTCCAGCCCCTCCCCACCCTCCCAGCCAAGAATTCCTCCCCAAATCCGGCATCACTCCAGCCGAGTGCAGAACACCCCCAACACCCCAAAATGTTGGGGAAGTTGTCCCCAGGTGAGGAAATTTCACCTCTGGATGCAGCAGCGCCTGAGGAAGAGGAGGATGGATCAGGGAGAGGCTCGGGGTTCCCTTGTGAATGATTTTATTTCCACAGCTGCGGGGAGGGGGAGTGAAAACCCCACAAAGTTGCCGGGTCGGGAGGTGCACGCGGCTCTGGGAATATCTGTACACTCTACCGGTCTATGTACACACCATATAAATACATCCAGGGGGCTCCGTCCGGGTTTAGGGCTGGACCCTGTCCCACCCAACTGCAGGGAGAGCCGGAAAGGAGGCTTCAGCGTCAGGAAAAACCTCCTCAATTAGCACAAGGTTTGAATTAATGGGAAAAGGGGGGAGCATCCCTGTGCCATCCCCAGGGAGAAGGACACGGTGCCCGTCCGTGGCCGTCCCGGGAAGGGTCGGTTCTGCTGAAAGGAGCTTTCTTTGGTTTATTTAATGCTCGTTGCAGTTGGATTTCGATTTTTTTTTTTTTCTTTCTTTCTTTCTTTTTTTCTCCGTCTAATGCTCGGCCTTTAAGTCCAAATCCTGAGACTCGGGAAGAAAAGAAGAGAATAATCCCCCCTAAACCCGGACACCCTATAAATGCAGGTACAGCTATCGGAGGGGGGAAGCGATACATGTGAGGACGGGGAAGAGAAGGGATAAAAAAAGCTCTTCCAGAGGGTAATTCTTCCCTTTTCTTCTCCCTTCCTTTTATTTCTAATAAAAACAGGCAAAACCCAGCCGTGTGGGACTGGCTCCGGAGAGAAACTGAGCCGTGGACGTGGCCCTGAATCCTCAGATCTCAGAGGGAAGAGTGCAGGGTTTGGGGATGGGGCTGTGGCCCTCTGGGTATGTCCCCGCATCCTCAGATTTTACAGGGGATGATGCGGGATTTTGGGATGGGGCTGTGACCCCATGGATGTGACCCTGCACCCCCCAATTTTACAGGGAAGGATTCAGGATGCCGGAATGGGGCTGTGACCCCATGGATGCATCCCTGCATCCCCCCAGCTCAGAGGGAAGGATTTAGGATGGGGCTGTGACCCCATGGATGAGGCCCTGCACCCAAAGATTTTACAGGGAAAGATTCAGGATGCTGGGATGGGGCTGTGACCCTGTGGATCAATGCTGGGATGGGGGATTTGAAGCCGGGAAGGGGCCGGTCTCGCCAAGGGGGGTGTGGGAAGGTGTGGCCCACACCGGGCGCAGGATCCAGGGGCAGGACACCCTCCCGGCTCCATCCCGGCAAACCCCCAGCTCCAAGAGGGGTTTAGATCCTCCTCCTCCAAAAAACCGTGGAGCCGAAGCCCTCCAGAAGGGCCCAGGTGACAGGAGCGTGTCCCTGTCCCCCCTCTGGCCACGATCTGCGGCTGCCTCATTCCCAGATCGATCCTCCCTCCGCTTCCACGGATCCCACCCGCGTGGCGCCGCCCATCCCTGCTCCCCAATCCACCGGGAATCGTCCTCAGGGACACCCCCAGGAGCAGGGACACGCCCCGAGCCCAGCGGCTCCATCCGAACCGAATCCAACGCCCCGGAGCTCCGCTGGGTGGGCACGGGAGAGACGGAGCCGGCTCCGGGCTCGGCCCCGGGGGACAAGGACAGGCAGCTGGGACACGGCTCTGTCCTGCGGACAGCGGTCCCCAAGGAGCCACGAGTGTCCCTGCAGGGCGGGGAAAGAGGGAACGGGGAGAGGGATGGAGGCGGGGAGCGAGCGAGGGGGAGAGGGAGGAGAGAGGGGAGAGAGGGTCCCGCGTGTCCAACGCCGCCGGGGGGGTGGGGGGGGGAAATGTCCGAGCAAAGCCGGGCCTGGGATAGGCAGGGCTGGGCTAAAACACCACGGACTGCAGGAGGCGGAAACACAGCATCAGGTCCAGCGGGATTGGGGGCTTCAGGAGGTTCCCGTCCAGCCGCAGGTAGCGGAGCCGGGGGACACCGTCCAGGTCGGAGGGGGAGAAATCCTGGATGGACACCAGCGAGGTGGGGCAGATCTGCGTCCCGTTGATTTCTGTGGAGAGGAGAGGAACGGCGGGATGCCGGTTAGGGAAAAGGGAATGTGGAGAGGGATTCTTGAGCCCCCGCTGTTGTTGAACCCCGAATTGGGGTTGTTTTGCTGCCGAAAGGGACAATCCCAGCCTGTTCCCGAAGCCCCAGCGAGAGGAAAAACCTGGCTTTTGATCAGGAGCGAAGTAGGTCGCGTTCCTCCGGATGCGGTGGCGTTCCGGGGAGAAAAGGGATCATCCCGCTCCCGGGAACTTGCCGAGCCAGCCCTGCGCTTCCCGAAAAAGCATCAAGGAATCCCGCTCCAGCCCTGTCACGCCGGAGATAACATCAGCACCCGGCTCGCTGCTCGCCTCTGGAATTCCACGTGGCCCTGCCCAGCCAGGGCCTGCATTACGGAAAATAAACCCCGGGATTCTGATGTCAGCACCCGGCTCCAGGGATGGAAACCTTCTGAAAACTGGGGAAAGCGGGCGAGGAAAAGCTGGGTCAGGGCGTGCGCGGGATTTCTCTCCACGGGAAACACCGGCAGGACCTGGCTGCTGGGGATGTGGGAAGCCAGCAGGAGTCACCACCTGCACCCCGGCTCCGATTTGGTGGTGTTCGATCAAAATTCAGATTAACGAGGGTTGGAGCCAGATGTGATCGCAGCAGGGTCCTGGAGTTTTAACAGCAGAAACATCTGGAGAGACCAGGAATCCTGGAATGGTTTGGGCTGGAAGGGACCATAAAGATCATCCAGTGCCACCCTTGCCGTGGGCAGGGACACCTTCCACCATCCCAGGGTGCTCCAACCTGGCCTTGGACACTCCCAGGGATGGGGCAGCCACGGATTCTCTGGGAATTCCATCCCAGCCCCTCACCTCTCTCCCAGAGAAGAATTCCTTCCCAATATCCCATCCATCCCTGCCCTCTGGCAGTGGGAAGCCATTCCCTGTGTCCTGTCCCTCCATCCCTCATCCCAAGTCCCTCTCCAGCTCTCCTGGAGCTCCTTTAGGCGCTGGAAAGCTGAATGGGAATGCAGTGGGATTCCTTCTCCTCCTCTGTGCTCACTCTGTTTCCACACATCCCAGGCTCCTCTCCCATGGAATTGCAGCTGGATTTCCCTGGAATGGCCCTGGCTGCTCTGCCTCCATTGCAGCCTCATTCTCCCCACTCCTTCCCCGCACGGCTCCCTCGGGAGCAGAGCCGGGTGATTTCCTCACCATCCCGAGCCGGGTGTTTGGCGTCTGTTCCTAAAACACACGCCCAGGCTCTCCTCATTAAATATCCCGATCTTTGCCAGGGAAGGAGCCCTTCCCAGGGCAGGTGACCCCGAAGAAGACAACCAGGAGAAGTCCTGCAGCACCGGGGGGATTTCGCTCTGCTCCTCCCCTTCCACCCAGATCCTCCCTCCGCCCTTGTAGCTCCCACCCCATCCCAGCACCACATCCCCCTTTGAAGGGACCACATCCCGCCGGGTGAGAAACGACCTTTCCAAGGTTTTTCTCCCCAAAAAACCACCCCGGAGACCCGCAGCCGAGCAGTGGGACTCACTCTCGATGGAATTGTTGTTCAGGTAGAGGTGCTCCAGCTTGGCGCTGATGAAGGGCACGTTGGTGAGCTTGTTGTGGGCCAGGTGCAGCACCAGCAGGTTGGTGAGGTTGAAGGAGTTTTTGGGCAGCCCCTTATCCGAGATCTGGTTGTAGTTGAGCCGGATGAAAGCCAGGTTGGGAAACTCCTTGAAATAATCGCTGGGGATGTCCTCAATGTTGTTCCTGTCCAGGAAGAGCTGGTGGATGGCGCTGGGCACGCCGGGGGGCATCTTCCTCAGGATGTTGTGGGCCAGGTTGAGCTGCATGAGGTTCTTGAGCCCCTTGAAGGTGTTCTTGTTGAAGACGCCGTCGCTCAGCTTGTTGTGGTGCAGGTCCAGCAGCACCAGGTTCTCCAGCTTGTTGAAGACGCCGGCGGGGATCTTGGAGATCTGGTTCCTGCTGAGCCGCAGCTGCTCCAGGTTGGGCGGCAGGAAGGCGGGCACCTCCTTCAGCTGGTTCCTCTCCATGTAGAGGAAGACGAGGTTTTCCAGCTTCTCCAGCACCCTCCTGTCCACCTTGCGGATGCGGTTGTTGTCCAGGTTGACCCATTTGAGGCCGGTGGCGTTGCGGAAGGACTCCTCGGGCAGGTCGGCGATGAAGTTGTTCTGCAGGTACAGGTAGTGGATGCGGGGCGGGATCACCGGCACCGTGCGCAGGTTGCGGCTGTCGCAGTACAGCGCCGACGGGAAGTCCGGCGGGCAGTAGCATTCCCGCGGGCAGTCGGGGAAGACGGAGGGAGGGCCCGGAGGGAGGGGAGGCGGCAGCTCCGTGGGCTCCGCGGGCTCCTCGAAAGGCGCGGGCGGCCGGGTGGGTCTGCGGGGGGGTTTGCGCCGCTGCCCGCTCGCCGCCGGCACCAGCGCGAGCACGAGTGGCAGAAGCAACGCCAGGGCCACCTTCATGGTCCAGGAGTTTTCCTGAAGGGAGGCAAGGGCAGCGGGGTTGAGGAATTGTCGCCTCCCCGCTGCTGGCGCGCAGGGATTTATCCCGCGTCCCCGTCACCTGCCTTCCGCTCTCCTTCCCTTTGGAAGCCGTCTTCAGATCCAACCCCTCTCCAGGGCATGAGTCCCTCTCCCTGGCTCACCGTTATCCATGGAATTCCTCTCCCTCGTTCATCATTATCCATGGGATCCCTCCCTGGCTCACCGTTATCCATGGAATTCCTCTCCCTCGTTCATCATTATCCGTGGCTCACCGTTATCCACGGAATTCCTCTCCCTTGTTCATGATGACCTGTGGGATCCCTCCCTGGCTCACCGTTATCCATGGAATTCCTCTCCCTGGCTCATTGCTATCCATGGGATTCTCCTCCCTGGCTCATTGTTATCCACGGGATCCTCTCTCTCATTCACCATTATCCATGGGATCCCTCTCTGTAATTCACTGTTATCCATGGAATTTTTCTCTCTGGCTCATCATTATCCATGGGATCCTCTTCCTGGCTCACCATTATCCATGGGATCCCTCTCTGTAATTCACTGTTATCCATGGAATTTTTCTCTCTGGCTCATCATTATCCATGGGATCCTCTTCCTGGCTCACCATTATCCATGGGATCCCTCTGCCTCACCATTATCCATGGGGAATGTTGGTTTTGTTTTAATTTGGGGTTTTATTTCATTTTCCCACCCCGCAGCACCTGGGCCCTCCCCGGAGAACACTTCCACCCTCTCTTCCCGACGGACGGATCAGCCCTCCGGACACCTTGATGGATTGGGCTTCCCTCGGCACTCGGGCCAGCAAATCAGTGATTCCGCAGGAAACCGGCTGTGGAAAAACGCCGGGAATCTGGGAGCGGTTAACGGGGCAGGAGAGATGGATGGCCCCAGGAGGAGGAACAGCCCCTGGGATGAAAAGGGCATTCCAAAGTCGGAACACCGGAGGGGTTGGGATCCACAGCTCCCTGTGCTGCCCAGAGAACCCATCCAGCCCCTCCAGTCCCATTGATTATTTGGGAAGAGACACAACGGGAGACTGGGAGGGATCAGGCCAGGTCTGTGTGCCCCAAGCCAGGGAGTTTCTCCTGGACATCATCCCAGGTCACCTCTCCCTCTTCTCTGGGTCCTTATCCTCCTGTCCCATCCCTGCTCCCGCCCGGAACAGCAGCTCCTCGATCATCCTCGATCATCCTGGCCAGATTTTCTGGGAATTCTCCAGCTGCTGCCCCGGAGGATGGAGGGATCCAGCAGAGGAGCTCCCCATGCAGGAGGTGTTTGGATGCTCCCACATTCCCCAGCGGGAGCAGGCCGGGATTGGGGTGGGATTCCCAGGCACAGAGCTCGGGATGCTCGCCAGGATTTTCCCAATGGGATCCGTCATCCCGGCAGGATCAGAGCCGAGCTGGACGCAGGGCAAGGCAGAGGGAGGGTGGGAAGGAGCACGGAGACAGAGGAGAGGGAGGAAAATGAGGAAAGCCAGAGGAAAAAGGAGAAATGGAAGGGAAAGTGCTGCTGGGATGGGAGGAGCCTTCGGTGGCGCTGGAGCTGCTGGTGCCGATTTTGGAGGGAAATCAGAACTTCCAGCTCTCCCATCCAGCACAGAAAAGTGGGATTCTCTGCCCATCCTCCCTCTCCAGCCCATCTCCAGCTCTCCTCACGCCTGGAACCCCCAATTTCCATCATCCCTGGAGGGGGAAAAGCCCCCACCCAACCTGGGAACCGCAGGGACGGGGCCACACCCACCCCCTGTTGCTTCCCGGCGGGATCTGCATCCCACCCTGGACGGGCCACCCGCTTCCAGCGCCACCTCTGCCAGCCCCGGCTCCCTTTGAAGCGATCCCACGCTTTCCTGGGGCTCCAAGGAATTAACTTTCTCCAGGAAAAGATCCCGTTCTCCCCCCGCTGCGGGCCCAGCCTGTTCCTCCCGGCTCCCATCTGGCTCTGCTTAACCCCGCACGCCTCCCGAGCCGGCTGCTTTCCATCAGGGCTCTGGCATCTCGCTGGGGGAAGGGAGGAGCAGGGAAGGAGCCAGCGGAGCCCAAAGCTGCCGGATCCTGAGCCTGGCAGAGCCGCGGCAGGTCGTGGTTGGGGATGGACGCGCTCCTGCCCCCACATTCTGGATTCGGTGTCCGGAGAATGGGAAAATCCCTGACGGGGATCTGCTGTTTGCCCAGTGCCCTCCCCGTTCCTCCAGCATCCCATTCCCTCAGCATCCCGCTCCTTCCCCAGCCACAGCACGTGGATCTCGCTCCACCTTGTCCCAGAGCTTTCCGTGGGGGCCCAGAGCTTCCCACGGGGTTTTTCCTCTGCTCCGGAACCTGGATTTTAACCCCCGCAAATGCCCGAGGGAGCGGCGGGGGCTGAGGGCTGAGTTTGGCCCAGTGCAGAGGGGAGGAAGCAGCTGGGAGCTGATATTCTAGCTGGGAGCTGATTTTCCATCCCGGACACAACATTCCAGCCGGGACACGCTGTGATCCAGGCGTTGGATCCCCTCAGGCCACGCGGCAGTGTCCCAGCAGGGTGGGGGACAGGGCAGCGCCGTCACCCCGCTGGTGTCAGGAGCTGGCTGGGCCTGCCCCGTCCCCTCCGCACGAGGATTTGACATCCCAGATGTTCGGGGACTCGTCACAGAGCGGGAGCAGCCACCGGAGCCAGGAATCCCGGCTGGAGAGCGACAGCATCCTGTGGGATTTTGTCAGCACAGGCGGGAAGTGGCGGGAGGCGGACGCGGCCCCTTTCATCCACCCCACATCCCCGCGGGGACTGTCCCAGCCCCCTGGCACTGCCACCACCCTTCTCTGATCCCGGTGCCCAGCCTGCCTGGGGAAAGCAGGACCCACTCCCAAGCAAGCTGCAGGAAACCAGTGACATTCCCAAAAAAACCAGGGACGCAACGAGCCCGAGGCCACCGCAAGCGTCACAATCGCCTCCAACCCGCTGGAAGGTTCCAAGCCAGCTCTCCCTGGACCTGGAAAAGCTGGAAGTCTGTTCTCCATCCAGTTGGATTTACTGGCGTGAATGCCGGGAGCCGAATTCCCAAATCCCACCCCCTGATCCGACCGGAGCCCCAGCACAGCCCCAGCACAGCCAACCTCCCCTCCCGAGCTTTGCCATTGCTCCCGACAGATGGGACAGCTCCGATTCCAGCTGCCCACAAGGAATCCGAGCCACTGGAACAAAGTTAAGTCATGGAGCAACGGAGGAATTCAGGAAACCGACGGCCTGGCGTGGAAAAAAGGCTCGATTCATGGATAAAACCAGTCCCGACACCTCCCGAGCCGCTGAGCTCGGCCTGGCTGCAAGGCCAAGGCACCCAGCAGATCCCGGGGTTTTTCCCAGAAGGAGGCAGCTGCTTCCTCAGCCATCCCCCTTACAATGGACAAAAAAAACCCCCAAAAACCCGGAGCAACAGCTGGAAATTCCAGCCCCGAATGCCACCGGGGGTTTTGCTTTCCACATAGTTTCTCTTCCCTGCATCCCAGTAACCCCCAGCTCCCAGCGGCTCCGGCTGCCAGCCCCGGGCTGGGCGCCAAGGGCAGGGAGAAGCCGCCGGCCCAGGGCGAGAGGGAGCCGTGCAAAGGTCACCGCTGGGGGTTTGTCACCCTCAGAGGTCCCCGCGCTGTCCCTCGGGTGCCTCCTGCAGCAGTGAGGGGAGCGGGGAGCAGCTGGATCCTGGTATTTGTCCAAGATCTGCTCCCGCGGAGGGACGAAGGGAATTTTGACTCTGGGAGAGGCAGGAAAAGCCTGGACGGCCAGAGCAGGGCGCCTTTCCAGCTCCTTGCTAGCTCCTCGCACACCTTCCCCCAGTTCCCATTATCCCTGGTGGGGGAAAAGCCCCCTCCCGGCCTGGGAACGGGAATGTTGGAGGAGAACAAGGAGAGCGAGATAAAAATAACCACGAGGATCCGGCAAAGCTCCTTCCTTGGCTTCCCTCGCGTCCAGCACCGCTCGTGGCTCTGCGAGAGCCCGGCCCAACACGGAGCTCGTTATCCAGCGGCTCTGGAGCGCTGGGAATCGCGGAAAAGGGGGCGGGCAGCCAGGCTGTCACCCAGGCGTCGCCGGGGTCCCCTGGGAGGCGCAGCCCTGATGCAACAACCCCGCGGTTCTCGCCCTTTCCCAGCCCTTTCCCAGCGAGCAGCGGAGCCGGGACGCGGCCGCGGGGGTTCGGTCCTGCCGCATTCCCGCTGGGAAGGCGCTGTGTCCCTGCGGGGATGGGTGACAGCCTCCAGGGCTCTGGATCCTGGCTCATTCCCGCTGGGAAGGCGCTGTGTCCCTGCGGGGATGGGTGACAGCCTCCAGGGCTCTGGATCCTGGCTCATTCCCGCTGGGAATGCGCTGTGTCCCTGCGGGAATGGGTGACACCCTCCTGGGCTCAGCCAGGACACGGCGACAACTGCGCGGGGCTCCCGCGTGCCAGGAGCGATCCCAAAGTCCCCGGGATCTTTCCCAAAGGCTCATCCCGTCCTCTGCTCCCTCCTCCCGCAGCAGCGCCCGCGGGAAGGCGGCCCTGGCAGGGAGAACCTTCCCGCTGCCTTCTCCCTGTCAGCAATTCCTCCCTCCCTGCGTGTCCCGACCCTTCCCAGCGCCGCTCCCGGCTCGGATCCCGCTGCCACACGCAGCGGGAATGGCTGGACAGGGACGAAAGCGAATCCCGGCAGGAGCCGCTGCCAAAGCGCCGCCGGCCCGGACCCCACACGCGCCCCGCTCCCCCCTCCAGCAGCCGCCTCGCCCCACTCCGCTTTTCCCTCAGGGTGGGAAGCGGCTCCGACGCCTCATTCCCTCCTCTCCAGCCTCTTCCAAGGGCAGGGGAAACCTCCCACGGCTGCGCTTTTATCTCTTCCCGGCTGGAAGCGCCGATCCCTCATTCCCCGGGGAGCAGCGACACCATTCCTGCATTCCCGCTGTCCCGGGAAAGGGCGCTGCGCTTCCCGGGTGGCAGCTCTGGGATGCTATGGGGCCACAGGAGGCAGGGCCAGGATCGCAGCAGGATCCCAGGATCCCAGGGAAGTTCCCAATCCCTGCAGCGCCAGGGGGACGAGTTCCCATGTTTCGCTTTGGAGCTGCTTTTCCCTAAACCTCTCCAGCCGGAGGGGAAGGGCAAGTTTGGGATGAGCCTCTTTTCCAAGTAACAAAAACCCCTTTTCCCAGGATTTCGGCCACCATCATTTCCCGCTCGTTCCTCCCATCGTGTCCTGGCGGAGCGGGGACAAAGATCCCGCTCCAAACGGGACCCCCGCTTTGGGGGGCGCGGGGAGGGGGCTGCACCTCCTCGCCCACCTGGAGCTGAGCTGGCTCCGGGCAGGAAAAGTGGGATCGCATTCCCTGGGAATGCTCGGTGCGGCGCAGGCAGGAAAGAAGGGCTTTAGCAGCTACATTTTGGGCTGAAAAGCAGCCCCTTGGAAGCGGCCCTGGAGCTGTCGGGCTGCTCGCTCCCACCTCGCTCCGGTCCCTTCCGAAATTCCCTGTTCCCAGTCCGACACGGGGAGACGGGAGCAGCCCCCCCGAGCCCCCCCAAGCCCCGTCCGGCTCCTCAGCCCCCGCCCCAGGCAGGACAAGGTGCCCCGATGTCCCCGGAGGCTCCTGGTGACATTCCTGGCTCCGGAGGGGTCCCTGCTCCTCTCAGACTCTCCCTTTCCTCGCTTCTTTTCCCTCCTGCTTCCCAAGGCGGGGGCTTGTCCT
>VZTE01002675.1:105085-125851 GCA_013397775.1 Eulacestoma nigropectus
TTTATCCCCCTTTATTTTTTTCCCCCCTCTAATCCCCCTTTTTTTATCCCCCTTTATTTTTATCCCCTTTTTTTTCCCCCCCTTTTTTTCAATCCCCCTTTATTTTTTATCCCCCTTTTTTAATCCCCCTTTATTTTTATCCCCTTTTTTTACCCCCCCTTTTTTTCAATCCCCCTTTATTTTTTATCCCCCTTTTTTTATTCCCCCTTTTTATCCCCCTTTTCCCAGGCATTTGAAATCCCCAATTCTCCTTTTCTCCCCCACCTCTTTTCCTCCACAAACCCCCCAAAAGTGCCCCGGTTCTGCCTCAGAACACGAAACTCCCAAATTCTGCTGGAGCCAAAGGCTCCTTCCCCATTTCCAAAGGGGCCGCGGCTGCCTTGGAGAGGCTGGAATTGGGGGGGAAAAAACCCAAATTTAAAAGTGACTCTGGCGAAGAATTCCACCCCAATTCATGGTCGGAGTGAAACACCTCCCAAGGAGAAAGGAAAATATTGTGCTGAGCAGAGGGGTAAAAATAAAAGGCAGCTCTGCCAGGCCTGGAGTGTTTATCCCTGGAGCTCTGAGTGCTGAATTACTGACAGAGCCCAGCTGTTCCCGGATCCCGAATCCCACAGCCTCTGCTCCCAAAAAAGGGCCGCGCTTCCCTTCCTGGTGCCTGACGTGGCCCCACGGACGTCAGAGGAGCAGCAGGAAGCTGCCAGGGCCCGCTCCAAAACAAGTGACGTGGGAGCCAAACCCTCCCACGGAGGGCTCCGGGGCACAGCCACGCTTCCAAAGATGGAGATCCCGCCGAGATTCCGGCGCTGGGAGAGCCTCTGGAGCCCCGGGAATGCCGGGGGGTTCTGCCAAACAACACCCATATGTGCCTGTTCATTCCGTGTTCCAGGTTGGGGAAAGGGGGGATGGAAAAAAAAAAAAGGGGGCTGAATCCAGCCTGGAAGTGAGGAAGGAGTGGGAGATATCAAATCCAGGGAGTCCGGGTCTTTCCTGGCAGATAATGGGAATTGTCAGTGGGAAAACAGGGCCTGTTCCCCGTCCCGGTTATGGATGGGAGCAAGGGGCTCCGGGGCACAGCCACGCTTCCAAAGATGGAGATCCCGCCGAGATTCCGGCGCTGGGAGAGCCTCTGGAGCCCCGGGAATGCCGGGGGTTCTGCTGTGGGGAGATTGGCCCGGTTCTGTAGGGGTTGGCAGCAGAATGAAGGGGTCCCAGTGAGAGGAACACCAGGGATGCCTGGAAGGGGGGGGCTGAATCCAGCCTGGAAGTGAGGAAGGAGTGGGAGATATCAAATCCAGGGAGTCCGGGTCTTTCCTGGCAGATAATGGGAATTGTCAGTGGGAAAACAGGGCCTGTTCCCCGTCCCGGTTATGGATGGGAGCAAGGGGTGTTCGCTGCTCTGTGGGTGAAATAAAGGATCAGGAAACAGAAGGGAAGCCCCTTCCCTGAGTCTGATCCATGAGGGAAAACGTTGGCTGATCCAAGAAATCATTATACAAAAATTTCCACTTCCACTTCCTCCTCTCCCCCCCCGCCAAACCCTGGGAGCCTCCCTGGATGCTCCAGGAGAGGCCTGGCAGTGAAAACCAGGAATTACAGACAAAACCCAGGGCAATTCCCTCTTTCCAGCTTCCCCACTCCCACAAACTCTGATCCCGACCGGATTCACACACCCCGATCCCGCTGCTCCCAGCACAGCCCGGAGTGCCGGAGTAATTGGCAGTTTCTTTGAGGAATTTTGCTTTTATTCCTTTCAAGTCCTCGGCCTGCCGGGGTTTTCTCTCTTGGCTGCAATATTCCAGAGGTTTTTTGCTGAATCTGCTCTGGGTGACTCCAGGAATCCCAGACTGGGCTGGGTTGGAAGGGACTCAAAGGTCCTGGGACAGGAAGCTCCTGTATCCATGAGGAAAGGCTCTTCCAGAGAGCCTTTGGCTCCTTCCCAGATCCTTCTCCAGCTCCATTCTCCTCAAAGTCTTGAGGAGCCCAACACTGAGCACAGCTGTGGAATTTCACGGCCCCACAAACTCCTCACACCCTCAAAAGCCATAACCCCCCAACCCTCCCCCTCGAAATATTCCCAATTTCTGCCTTCGATCCTTTATTTTCACTCAGGTTTTTAGGCTCTCCCCGCTCTGCTGACCTAACCCCTGGTGAGGGAACGGGATACTCCGTCCCAAAAAAACCTTGAGTGGGGAAGAAAGGGTGGGAGATAAACCCCATGCAGCAAGATTTGGAAGGAAACTTCCTGTTCTTTCCAAACAAGGCCGAGTGGCTGCTGCAGCGTGGGGACAGAGGTAATGGCCCTGCCCAGCATTAAGGTCACGTTAAACCCCGCTCAGGAAAGCTGAACTGGGGGCTCAGCCTGACTCCGGAGCTATTTTAAGCCCGGGGAGGTTGAAGGGCACCAGCTCCAGCAGGGAATGTTTTATTTAAAGGCTATTTGGTTGCTCAAGCAGAGCCCAAAACGTTATTAAATTATTAAAAATCCTTTATTTTTAACGCAGCAAAAATACGTGGATGGGAATGAGAGGAGCTCACGCCCCGGGGAGAGGGGAATGCGATGATCCCTTCATTTTTCAGACCCCTTCATTTTATTTTCCCGGGGTGGTTTTTTTTGGCAGCGTGGATGCTGGAAACGCGGGATCAGCTGGGTTGTCTCAGCAACAGTTGCCTCGATGTTGCTGTAAATGTTTAATGGGAAGCTCATCCGCCTTCCCTGCCACAGATGGCTCAGGCTGTGGAGCTCGGGAGCACGGATTAATCGGGAATGGGCAGATGTTGCCCCGCCAGGAGGGCTCAGGCCGTAATTAGATGAGCTGGGATGGGGCTGTGGGGCAGGAAGGGTTCAGGGGGACAAGGGAGGCGCTTCCTGAGGTCCCGGCGAGGTCTAAACCTCCAAAAAAAAACCCGGGATGAAATGCAGGATCTCGTCCCCACGTGCCTGTGTTGGCGGCTGGATTAACCCCCAGCTCTCCCAGTTTGTCTCAGCTCCCAGTTCAGAGCATCTGGTGCTTCCCTGGCAGATAATTGGGATCGTCGGGGTGGGATGGATGAGGAAAACAGGTCCTGCTCCGTGCTGGGAGCTGCCCCTTGGAATCCTGGCTGGGAGGAGTTCAGGATCTGCCCGGTGCTGATATTTTTCCCTCAATACCAGCTGATACCAGTTCAGGCTGGGAGATGCGTTACCAGTCCTACATGGATTTGGGGGGAGATGACACGCTTTAATAAATCCAATTTTTAAAAGGTCAGGGTATGTGTTAAACAAAATAAATAAATAAAGAGATTTCATGCAACGTAAGGCCCATTTAAAAAAAAAAAAAAGACAGAAATCAAGGAAAATCCAGAGCGGCAGAAACGAAGCTCCAATTATCCACGAGATATTTCCTGAGCCAAAGCAACACCCGTGTGCCTGCTCATGCCTGTGGATCCAGCGTTTCTGGAGTTCTTCTTCCCACCCGTGCTGGCCATGGATACGTTCATGTGCAGGGAAGGGATTTGGGAACGTGTCTGAAGGCCTGGAAAGGCAGGAAATAAGGTCGGGGTTGATTTTGGGATAGCTGGGAGGATCTGCGGCCCATTCCCAGGCACACGGAGCTCCCTGGAGCTCGCCAGCACAGGGGAAGGCGATGCCGAGCTCCAGGGAACGTCAGGGAGATGCCAGCAGAGCAGAGTCAGGGTTATTTGGGGAACAGGGCGGTCAGAAATGGAGCGGGAGCCGTTTCACAACACCACAGAGGCTCGGGATTTGTTCGCAGAGCCTGAGGACAGCAGCTGAGCGCCGGCGGGGGGGAAATGAGGAGCGATGAAAGATGCGCTGGACAGACAATGGGAGATGGCAGCACCGCATGGAACCCTCGTGGAAAAAAACTCCTCTGAGTCCTCCTAAAACATCCCCGGGGACAAGAGGTGAACAGACGGCGCTGGAGAAGCGGCAGGGGGGGAACGGCTGCAGCATTTCGTAATCAGGGTGAGTCAGAGCTGGCATTTCTGGGAATGAGGGAGGGAGGGAGGCAGGAATCTCCCCCGGGAGCAGGGGAGGGCTGGTGTCTGAAAATCAGCGCTTCTTCCATGAGCTGGGAGAAGAGGGGAAGCTGAGAGAAGGGAAATCGAATGCCAGGGGAAGATGGGAACAGAGGACTTGAGGAGTCGGGACTGGGGGAAACAGCTCGAAAATAGAGCCCTTTCCACTGAGCTGGTGGGACTCGGGGAGAGAGGAGCTTTCCTGGCTGTCCCAGACAGGAGGAATGCCCTGAACTTCACGGATCTCCTGACCAAAACCTTTGGGAGGAGGGAATTTGAAGAGTTTTACAGCTTTCTTGCCATGAATCTGACCCAAACCGGCTGCCAGATATTTGCTGTGCTCCTGGAGAGACCGTGTGGGGGTGGAATCCCCGTCCCTGGAGGTGTCCAAGGAAATCCTGGGCTGGTGACAAGGTGGGGATCAGGCACAGCTTGGACTCGATGGTCCTGGAGGGCTTTTCCAACCTCTGGGATCCTGTGCTACACCTCAGGTGACGATGCCGGACCTTCATCCAGGCCTTCCCGCAGGATGGGATCTCATGGCAGCTGCGACCTCCATCCTGCAGCGACCCCGAATGTTCTGCTTGGAGGAACAGGAAGAAATTCGGACCAGGCCAGCTCCCAAATCCCTCTCCTGAGGCAGCTGAGCAGATGCCAGCCCTGCCAGCAGCATTCCAGCCACGTCCTTGCCCCTCTTCCAGCAGCTCCAGCAGCTCCGTGTGCGCCCAGGGAAGGACGGACGCGCGCAGGGATGACGTGATGGGACATCTGAGACGGCCAAAAAGGATGGATTTATCTCTGCCCAGGCTCTGGGGTGCTCTGCTGTAGGGGATGGGATTCCTGGGCCTGTAAATAAATGGATTAATGCCTTAGCAGGCGTCCTGGCAAGGTTGGGTGAGGTTTGGGATGGATGTGTTGAATAATTTCTCTTTAACCCTAAACCAGTCATGGCTTGGAGAGGGACTTTGGACGAGGGCCTGGAGTGACAGGAAAAGGGGGAATGGCCTTAGGATGAAGGAGGGCAGGGTTAGATGGGATATTGGGAAGGAATTCTTCCCTGTGAGGGTGGGGAGGCCCTGGAATAGATTTACCAGAGGAGCTGTGGCTGCCCCTGGATCCCTGGAAGTGTTCAAAGCCAGGCTGGAGCAACCTGGGATGGTGGAAGGTGTCCCTGCCCATGACGGGGGATGGAATGGGATGAACTTTAAGGTCCCTTCTAACCCAAACCAGTCTGGGATTCCATGATTCCCTGTCTTAAAACCCTGGAGAAACAAACTGCCTTTATCCTGGATTTTTTTACCTATGGCGAGGACAAAGTGCTCCATTTCTATACAAAACTGCGAAAAAAATTCCTCTTCACCTCAGATCTCGATCTGAGCAAAGAGGAACAACAACTCAGCTTTCTGGCCTGCAAACCACTTTTGTCCTCCAAATGTTGCCGGAAGACTTCTGGAAAATCCCTCGGCTGGGAAGAAGAGCAGGCAACATTGACCCCTGCCGTCGGGAATTCTAATAGCCACGCACTCCAGGAGTCCCGCAGAGCCAAGAGCACGAAAACAGCCCCAGGAAAAAAAAAAAAAAAAAAGTTGAAACAAGGAGGATTGTTTGCAGAAAGCTTTATTTAATCGTCATTATTGCTTGCAGTTGGATAGGAGGGATGGATTGGCTGGAAAAGGGTTGGGATCACTGGGGCCAGTTGCAGCAGGAGCAGACGGGGTCGAAGACCAGCCCGGTCTCGCAGGTCTGCACGAAGGTCTGGCCGTTCACGCAGTTGTAGAAGTTCCTTTTGTTGTCGGGGTCTGCGTAGATCCCGTTGGGTTTCCCGGCGCAGAAGCCGCTGCCGCCGGAGCCGCCGCTGCTGGCGGTGGTGGTGGGAGCCTCGGTGATGGGAGGCAGGGGCTCAGCAGGGGGAACGCAGTCTGGAACGCAAGAATTCAAGCAGGAAAAGGTTTGTTTTTGTGTTCCTGGCGTTTCATCCCTCCCACGCCTCCATAGGAAGCGTGGGAGTCTCCACGAAGGAGCTGCTCCCGCTGGCGGTGGTGGGAGCCTCAGGTGGGAGGAGGGGGGAACACAGTCTGGAATTCAGGCAGGAAAGGGTTGGAAGTGTTTCATTCCTCCCCATGCCTTCATAGGGAGTTCGGGAGTCTCCGTGAAGGAGCTGCTGCCGCTCTCCCAGAGCCACTCACCGCCGCTCTCCAGCCCCAGGCCCTTCTTCAGGGTGGAGATCAGGGGGTATTTGCCCTCGTGGCAGAAGGTGCCAGTGAAGTCATCCATGTCCAGGGCCCAGACCATGGCACCTCCAAAGTTGTTCTTCTTCAGCCAATCCACCTGTGGGGTGCCAAGGAGAAATCCCAGTGAGCCCCAGGAACTGATCCCACAGAAGGCTCAGGCCTCGTCCCAGCACAGCCCCGCTGCCCCCAGACCTTGAGGCCGAAGCTCTTGATGTTGTCGTAGCCGACCCATTCGCTGCCCTTGAAGGTGTAGGGCACTTCCTGGGGTTCATCCCAAGCCCGGGAGGCTCCGGAGCTCAGGAAAGTGCAGATCTAGGGAGAAGGAAGCAGGAATGTTATCCACAAAAAAAGCAAAAGCCCAGGCTCTGCCGTTTTCTTGGCTTTATCCTCTGGTTTTGTGCCGTTTCCCCATCCCCTGAATATTTAGCTTTTTCCTGGCGATTCCACAGATAACTTTGTGTCTGAGCCATGCAGAAAACTCCGTGGGAGCTTCCTGATAAATTCCTTCAAATGATTTGGGAAAGGAATGTGATGAGAACATCCATACCTCGTAGTAAGCCAGGGTTCCGGCCTCCCTGGTGTAGGGGCCAGCGGGGCCAGGGCCGGTCGCTGGAGCTCCAACGGAGGTGTCGGATGGGTTCTGCAGGGTGAAGCTCTTTCCATAGGTTGGGAATCCCACCAGGAGCTTCTCAGCTGGGGCACCGTTGCTCTTCCAATAATTCATGGCGTATTCCTGCAAGAAACCAGTCCTGCCTAAGTGTTTGCTTGGATTTGTAGGATGAATTCCTCAAAATCTTCTCAGGGGAGACACCAGGGGTCTGAGACCGGTGAGTGTCCCCCAAAAACACTCACAACGTTGAAGTATTTGTAGTCCCCGATGTCAGCAGGGCCGGGGAACAGAGGGCTGTTCTCACCAGTGTTCTTCTCCCAGGATCCGTGGAAGTCGTAGGTCATCACGTGGATGTAATCCAGGTACCTGCGGGGAGCAGGGGCTGCGGCCTGACCTGAGGCACCACAGCTGAGGGTGCCCGGTCACCCCGCCCCAGCCCCGGCCACGGCCCCTCCTCCTGCACGTGGGGCTCCCTCAGGGGCTCTCTGGAGCTTTCCCTTGCAGGAGCCCACCCCAGTCCCACCAGCGAGCCCAGGTTTGCCACTCACTTGCCAATCTCAGCAATCTCGTAGCCGGCCTGGATGGTGGAAAGTCCGGCAGCAACAGCGGCCGTGACCATGAGCCGGGGCCGGTTGGTCTGTTTGGCTTCCTGCTCGAAGGCTGCCAGCAGTTCCTGAGGGATCCGAGGGACAGGAATCACCTGGGGGCTCTGGGAGGGGGCTTTGCATCCACCCAGAGCTCACAGGCCTGGAGCCAAGCCCACCTTAACCAGGACGGTGAAGAGACCCTTGTCCTGGGCTGGGCTGCCCCTGGAGCCGGGGTATTCCCAGTCCAGGTCCAGCCCATCGAATCCGTGCTGGCGCAGGAACCTGACCACGGAGTTGATGAAGGTCTGGCGGTTCTGGGGTGTGGAGACCATGGTGGTGAACCTGGGCAAGCAGAGCGGGACAGAGATGGGGTTTCGTTGGAGCCTCTTCCTCCTCTCCTTTCTTTTCCATGCTGCCATTTAGGGCAGGACACGGTTTGAACTCACTTGGCTGTGCCGAAATTCCATCCTCCGATGGCCAGCAGGGTCTTCAGATTTTTGTTCCTGAAAGGGAAGAGGCAGGAACCTGAGTTACTGCAAGTCCACAGCACCCTGAGCCGCTGTCCCCGAGCTCAGGGGACGGGGCTGTCACCCTGCCCTGCCCGTGTCTCCCTCCCTCTTCTCTCAGCATCCCTCGCCCAGAGCCGCTGTCACCGTGCAGAGACTGAAGCACAGGGCAGGACTGGGAGGAGCAGCAGCCCTGCCCGAGGCTCCCAGCACTCACTGGTTCTTGAGGCCATTGAAGGACTTGTACAGGGTCTCGTCGTTCCACTCGTAGGTGGTGATCTCGTTGTTGTTCATGCCGGCGAAGGCGTAGATCAGGTGGTTGCACAGGCAGGGGTCGACATTTTCGGGGGTGTATTTGCCCAGGCCAGGCCTGTACTGGGCCCAGTTGGTGAAGTAACAGGTCAGCACATAGGCAGTGCCTGCGGGGAGACACAGGGCATGGAGGGGCCTGGAGCGCCCTGGGCACAGCCCGGCCCCTGCGGGCACAGCACGGCCACGGCGCTGCGGGAAAGGGCCGGGCACAGGCTCCCTGTGCGGGGCAGCAGCTCAGGGAAAGGGCAGCAGGGCCGGGGACCCCTCGGACACTGCCGGGCTCCCCCGGACAGCCCCGCAGTCGGCGCCTTCCTCCTCTGGCCCTGGGGACGGCTCGGTCCCGCAGCCTCCGGTGCCCTTCGGCTCCTGGCTCGGGGTCTGGGCCCCAGACGGGCCCTTCCTGCCCGGGAGGCAGCAGGGAGGCACCGGGAGCTCCTGGAGGAGCTGGTGGAGGGAAGAAGCACCTACCGACGTGGGCGTTCAGCAGCAGGGCCAGGCCTGGCAGGGCACAAGGAAACAACAAAGGGGTCACTCTTTGCTCTTAGAAATGCAAAGGTCTTGTGCAAGACTCTGCTCCCAAGCTGAGGCAGAGGAGGTTTTCTAGAGAAGAGGCTAAAATTTGTCAAAGCATTTCAAGTAAAAGCACAGAAAAGAACCCAAACAGGTGCCAAAGCAGTCAGTTGATTTTTAGATTTATATTTAAAAGCACATTTCAGTTCCAGCCTTCGATGGACTCTGTCCATGTTCAAAGCAGAACAGATCCCCAACAGCAGCAGCACTAAAGAAGAGAAGTTTCCCTCCCCAAAGGAAATTGGGAAATCCTTAACAGAGAAGAGAGAGCAGCATTTTTATCCCTCCAGCCCCCTGTACAGGCAGCAGAGTGACAGTGCCAGAGCCACCAGCCCTGGTCAGGAAGGCAGAGAGCTGCGGTTTGCAGCGGCACTCACCGGTGAGCAGAGTGAGCTTGGCCATCTTGGACCAGGACTGATGTGCTCAGGCTCTCTCCCACTTTTATACCCTGCTCCTTCCTCCTGCCAGTCTTACATCAACAGCGATGGACAAACATTACGAAACTTGGCAGAGAGCAGTGTCACCAAATCCGACACCAGGACAACGGGCCTGAGCCCTCCAGCTGGAGGGGTCACTGGTGTGGGGCCGTGCCACGTCCTGGTGCTGCAAGAGCAGATAAAGAATGGGATTGGATTTCTTTGATTGTTCAAATGTTGTTTTTAACGACAGCTTTGTGTCCCCGCTGGCGACCGCGCAGGGACCGATGGCTGCAGCGTGTGACCTTGTGCTGTCCTTGAGCCCTTCCAGAGACGGTGGCGCTGCCAAACCCAAGCTTTGGGCTCTGCCAGCGTTGGGTGTCCTTGGTGGGACCGTCCCAAGGCAGGACTGAGCGGGGCTCTGGCTCCCAGCACTGGGAATGTTGGAGGCTGTGGGATCTGGGCTCACTCGCTGTGGGCAACGCTGGGACAGAGGGACCCTCGTGGTCTGAGCTGTGTCTCTGGCCCACCCAGCTCAGGTGGGGTCTCTCAGGGAAGCAGAGGAGGTTTCTTTATTTCTTGGGGGTCAAACTCTGCACGAGACACCCCAGAAGATGGGGCGGGTTAGCTTTCCTCTCACGTTTATCCCCTCCTCTGTCTGCTCAGCTCTTTCCCAAGCTGAGACACCCCCGTGTTTCCGAGCATTCCTGTTTTTCCTTACGTGCAGCTCCATCAGCTGAATGCCTCCAAAATCTCCTTTCCACATTTTTCTCTCATCCTCTGTCCAGGTGGAGACTCCAAGCTCTCACCCTGTGCGAGGAGACCGGGGATTTCTTGCCTTTTCCCCCCTCAGGAGTAGGACACGGAGGGGACACGGCCATGTCCCTGCACTGGGACGTTAATTCCTATTGGGGTGACACCAAGGTGACTTTCCAGGAGGTCACCCAGCCTTGGACAAACGGGAGCCTGGAAAACAGCCTGGTATCAGATGCTGGCTGACCTGCAGATTAAAATGTGCCAGCCTGAGCCTTCGAGATTTCGTGCAGGCACGGGGTGGGATACGGCTGATAACAGGACAACATCCTCGAGGAGTATTTTTCCAGTGTTTTTTCTTGGTTGATAAAGTCGCAGGGTACAAATTCAGCTGGGACAGATCTGGAAAATCCCACCCTCAGCGACCTCTGGAGCATTTCCATCTCTGTTATCCATGGAAGGGGTTTTGGTGTGGAAAGGAGAGCGTTTGGGGCAGGCTCAAGGACGCTTGTCCTTGTGTGGGGGTAACAAATGGGAGTTGGGCAAAGCCTGGAGTTTTCCTTCAGGACTTTTCCTGCTTTTTTCTGTTCTAACGAAGGTGCTTTGCTGGGGGCACAAGAATTGGTCCTTGCTGAAAGAATTCCAGTGAAAAAGAGCAGACGGGGACCTTCCAGCTGTCCCAGTGTGGGGTTGCATAGAGATTCCACCACTCTGGGCTGTTGCTGCTGCATCTTCCCTCTAAAATTGCCATCCCGCTGATTCCACGACTTTGTTGGGATTGAGTCCATCTGTCCTTCCGCTCTTTCCTGATGGCTCACGGAGAGCAGACCCTGATGTTTGGTGGTATCCAAGCTCAGCAGTGCCCAGGTGCTCTTTCCAGGATGATTCCTTGAACTTTCTCCTCCTTTTTGTCCTGTTTTGGAGGTTTGGCAGATTCAGGGATGGCACTGGCACGGCCAGAGCTGATAGGAAAAATCCCGAAAACCTGCTGTTTTCCCCCAAAACCTTGGGCACCCCAACCCTGCTGACCTCGCTGTGCCCAAGCCGTTCCTTCAGGGAGGATGTTTGGCTCTCCCTGCCCTGGCTGGGAAGGTCACCATGGAAATCTCCACAGGGACAAACATCAAGGGAACTCCCTGAGATGTGTCTGACAGGAAAAATCCCAAAAACCTGCTGTTTTCCCCCAAAACCTCATCCACCCCGGTGCTGCTGACCTCACTCTACCCAAGCCCTTCACGGAGGTTGTTTGGCTCTCCCTGCCCTTGCTGGGGAGGTCACCATGGAAAACTCCAGAGGGACAAACGGAAATGTCCCTGGAACGGCGCCGTGTCCTTTGGAAAACCCTGTCCCGTCCCTTACCGGGATGCAGGACCCGGGCTCCTGGAACAGGGACACTGGAGCTGGCGGCTCCCAGAGGGATTTGTGCCGAGGGCAGGGAGGTAGATGGGTCCTTGGGATAGCCAAGATCCAGCCTGGGATCCCCACGCGGAGCAAAGGCGCCGTTGGGTTTGGATGTGAGGAGCTGGATGAGTTTTCCAAGGAAAACTTCGGGAAAGCCAGGCCTGCTTTGGGCTGCTGGTCTGGTGCTCCTCACTGCAGGCAGAGAAGTGACAACCACCACGGGGACAATCTGTTCCCAGGATGGATTTTTTTTTGTGTGGAATGGTGTTCTTGGGAATTTTCCTGGGGGGAGTTATCCCAAAAATGTCTGCATATTTATTTATTTATTTATTTATTTATGTATTTCTCTTCATATACATATATATTTATTTCTATTTATATGCATAAACATTATTATTTCTATTTCTGGACATACTGATTTCTATTTCTCTGCATATATTTTATATTTATATTTATGTTTGTGTTTATATTTATGTTTATATTTGTATTTCTTCTGCATATATATTTCTAATTCTCTGCCTATACATTTTTATTTCTATTTCTCTGCATATTTATTTCTGTTTATAGACACATTTTTTCTATTTCTCTGCACATGTATATTTCTATTTCTCTGCAATATATATATATTTATTTCTATTTCTCTGCATATATATATTTATTTCTATGTATCTGCATGTATGTGTTCATTTCTATTTCTCTGCACATACAGATGTATTTCGATTTATCCACATCCATAAATGGATGTGGATAAATACAGATCTATGGATCTATAAAATAAATTGATTGAAATGTATCCACATCCATATATATATTTATTTAAATTTATCCACATCCACATATATTTATGGCCTACACCATATGAGCCACGAGGCCCCAGGCTCAGCACCAGGAATTCCCTTGGCTGGGAGCAGGGAGCTCCGGGATTACCCTGGAGATGGATCCGTGTTTCCCTGTGTGCCGCAGCCACGAGCACCTCCAAGCCTCCAGCACTCCCAGCTCCCTCCCTGCTCCTGGAAAAAACCATCCACGGAGAGCAGATCCAAGGTGGGGCAGCTGAGCTGGGAGATTCCCGAGGGATCTTCCTGCAGCTCCCAGGAGCTGTGGGAGCTGGCTGTGCCCCAGGGCCCAGCGACAGGTCCCCAAGGGGCGGCTGTGCCATCTCAGCTCTGCCTCTCCGTGGCACCTGGAGGGACCCGTGGGGCTGGAATGCTGCACCTGGGATGGAAGCTGGGAATCTGTGCTGGGAACAGCCTCTGGCTCTGCTGCTTTTCCTGCCGGTGGGAACCCCTGGGTTGCTGCTGCTGCTGTCACGAAGCTTTCCCTGCTCTGTGGCGGCTTTTGCAGGGATTGCCTGAGGCTCCTGCCCAGCCAGGTAAAAGCAGAAGCCCTTTGTTGGCATTTTGAAGCCCCCAGATCTGCAATTCCACCCTCAGGCTGCTGGACTGGGACAGGACTGGACTTCTGGAGCTCCAGGACACATCGGGAGTCTGTGGTGAGCAGAGTGAGCTTGGCTATCTTGGACCAGGACTGATGTGCCCAGGCTCTCTCCCATTTTCATGAGTTTCCCCATTCTCCTGCCAGTCTTACATCAACAGCGATGGACAAACATTACGAAACTTGGCAGAGATCCCCACCACCAAATCTGACACCAGGACAATGGGCCTGAGCAGCCCAGCTGGAGGGGTCACTGGTGTGGGGCTGTGCCACGTCCTGGTGCTGCAAGAGCAGATAAAGAATGGGATTGGATTTCTTTGATTGTTCAAATGTTGTTTTTAACGACAGCTTTGTGTCCCCGCTGGCGACCGCGCAGGGCCCGATGGCTGCAGCGTGTGACCTTGTGCTGTCCTTGAGCCCTTCCAAAGACGGTGGCGCTGCCAAAACAAAGGTGTTGCGCAAGGGTTGGGTCCCCTTGGGTTGATGGAAACAAAGTGAATCAGAATCAGCTTCTGCTGCGTTGTCCTCCCACTTGTTCGTGTGACCATGGGTGTCAGGAGATTAGGGAAAGAAGATGACAAAAACAAGGCTTCTTACAGAAGAACTTTTCTTTATCAGGTGGAGAATGACTCAGTAAAAACTGATTTTGTTTTTCTTTAGTGATGGGATTCCTCCTGTCTGCTTCCCTGAGAGACCCCACCTGAGCTGGGTGGGCCAGAGACACAGCTCAGACCACGAGGGTCCCTCTGTCCCAGCGTTGCCCACAGCGAGTGAGCCCAGATCCCACAGCCTCCAACATTCCCAGTGCTGGGAGCCAGAGCCCCGCTCAGTCCTGCCTTGGGACGGTCCCACCAAGGACACCCAACGCTGGCAGAGCCCAAAGCTTGGGTTTGGCAGCACCACCGTCTTTGGAAGGGCTCAAGGACAGCACAAGGTCACACGCTGCAGCCATCGGGCCCTGCGCGGTCGCCAGCGGGGACACAAAGCTGTCGTTAAAAACAACATTTGAACAATCAAAGAAATCCAATCCCATTCTTTATCTGCTCTTGCAGCACCAGGACGTGGCACAGCCCCACACCAGTGACCCCTCCAGCTGGAGGGCTCAGGCCCGTTGTCCTGGTGTCGGATTTGGTGACACTGCTCTCTGCCAAGTTTCGTAATGTTTGTCCATCGCTGTTGATGTAAGACTGGCAGGAGGAAGGAGCAGGGTATAAAAGTGGGAGAGAGCCTGAGCACATCAGTCCTGGTCCAAGATGGCCAAGCTCACTCTGCTCACCGGTGAGTGCCGCTGCAAACCGCAGCTCTCTGCCTTCCTGACCAGGGCTGGTGGCTCTGGCACTGTCACTCTGCTGCCTGTACAGGGGGCTGGAGGGATAAAAATGCTGCTCTCTCTTCTCTGTTAAGGATTTCCCAATTTCCTTTGGGGAGGGAAACTTCTCTTCTTTAGTGCTGCTGCTGTTGGGGATCTGTTCTGCTTTGAACATGGACAGAGTCCATCGAAGGCTGGAACTGAAATGTGCTTTTAAATATAAATCTAAAAATCAACTGACTGCTTTGGCACCTGTTTGGGTTCTTTTCTGTGCTTTTACTTGAAATGCTTTGACAAATTTTAGCCTCTTCTCTAGAAAACCTCCTCTGCCTCAGCTTGGGAGCAGAGTCTTGCACAAGACCTTTGCATTTCTAAGAGCAAAGAGTGACCCCTTTGTTGTTTCCTTGTGCCCTGCCAGGCCTGGCCCTGCTGCTGAACGCCCACGTCGGTAGGTGCTTCTTCCCTCCACCAGCTCCTCCAGGAGCTCCCGGTGCCTCCCTGCTGCCTCCCGGGCAGGAAGGGCCCGTCTGGGGCCCAGACCCCGAGCCAGGAGCCGAAGGGCACCGGAGGCTGCGGGACCGAGCCGTCCCCAGGGCCAGAGGAGGAAGGCGCCGACTGCGGGGCTGTCCGGGGGAGCCCGGCAGTGTCCGAGGGGTCCCCGGCCCTGCTGCCCTTTCCCTGAGCTGCTGCCCCGCACAGGGAGCCTGTGCCCGGCCCTTTCCCGCAGCGCCGTGGCCGTGCTGTGCCCGCAGGGGCCGGGCTGTGCCCAGGGCGCTCCAGGCCCCTCCATGCCCTGTGTCTCCCCGCAGGCACTGCCTATGTGCTGACCTGTTACTTCACCAACTGGGCCCAGTACAGGCCTGGCCTGGGCAAATACACCCCTGAGAACATCGACCCCAACCTGTGCAACCACCTGATCTACGCCTTCGCCGGCATGAACAACAACGAGATCACCACCTACGAGTGGAACGACGAGACCCTGTACAAGTCCTTCAACGGCCTCAAGAACCAGTGAGTGCTGGGAGCCTCGGGCAGGGCTGCTGCTCCTCCCTCTGGGGCTGGGCAGAGCAGGGCAGGGCGACAGCCCCGTCCCCTGAGCTCGGGGACAGCGGCTCCGAGCGCTGCCCGTTGGCCCTTGGCTTTTTCCACCAAAAGGACCTGGCCTGCAGAGGCCACGGTGACACCAAACCCTTGGGGTGACTCTGGTTCCTATCCCTTCCTTACAGGAACAGGAATCTGAAGACCCTGCTGGCCATCGGAGGATGGAATTTCGGCACAGCCAAGTGAGTTCCAACCAGCTCCTTCCAAGAATGACTCCCAGGAAAGGGAGGGAAAGGAGGAAGATGCTCGATTCCAACCCTTTCTCTGTCCCGCTCTGCTTGCCCAGGTTCACCACCATGGTCTCCACACCCCAGAACCGCCAGACCTTCATCAACTCCGTGGTCAAATTCCTGCGCCAGTATCAGTTTGATGGGCTGGACCTNGATCAGATTGGCTGGACCTGGACTGGGAATCCCCCGGCTCCAGGTGCAGCCCAGCCCAGGACAAGGGTCTCTTCACCGTCCTGGTTAAGGTGGGCTTGGCTCCAGGCCTGTGAGCTCTGGGTGGATGCAAAGCCCCCTCCCAGAGCCCCCAGGTGATTCCTGTCCCTCGGATCCCTCAGGAACTGCTGGCAGCCTTCGAGCAGGAAGCCAAACAGACCAACCGGCCCCGGCTCATGGTCACGGCCGCTGTTGCTGCCGGACTTTCCACCATCCAGGCCGGCTACGAGATTGCTGAGATTGGCAAGTGAGTGGCAAACCTGGGCTCGCTGGTGGGACTGGGGTGGGCTCCTGCAAGGGAAAGCTCCAGAGAGCCCCTGAGGGAGCCCCACGTGCAGGAGGAGGGGCCGTGGCCGGGGCTGGGGCGGGGTGACCGGGCACCCTCAGCTGTGGTGCCTCAGGTCAGGCCGCAGCCCCTGCTCCCCGCAGGTACCTGGATTACATCCACGTGATGACCTACGACTTCCACGGAGCCTGGGACGGCATCACGGGCGAGAACAGCCCCCTGTTCAGTAGCGGCAGCACCCTCAGTGTTGTGAGTGCCTTTGGGGCCTCTGGCCCAGGGCTCCTCTTCCCGCCAGCCCATCCCGGCCGGGCCCTGACCCGTGCTGGCTTTTGCAGGAATACGCCATGAACTACTGGAAGAACAACGGCGCCCCAGCCCAGAAGCTCCTGGTGGGATTCCCAGCCTACGGGAAAACCTTCACCCTGCAGAACCCATCCAACACCGCCATCGGGGCCCCAGCCTCCGGCGCTGGCCCCGCGGGACCCTACACCAGGGAGGCCGGGCTCTTGGCTTACTACGAGGTGCGTGTGGGACTCGCCCCCGGCACTGCAAGGGCACCACGGACACCGCTGGGACTTCCCAGCACGGAACTCCTAACCCGGCCCACATTCCCACTGCCCTTTACACAGCCCCTCGCTGATTGTCCTGCTGTGCCCTTTTTCCCAGATCTGCACTTTCCTGAGCTCCGGAGCCACCCAGGCTTGGGATGAACCCCAGGAAGTGCCCTACACCTACAAGGGCAGCGAATGGGTCGGCTACGACAACATCAAGAGCTTCGGCCTCAAGGTCTGGGGGCAGCGGGGCTGTGCTGGGACGAGGCCTGAGCCTTCTGTGGGATCAGTTCCTGGGGCTCACTGGGATTTCTCCTTGGCACCCCACAGGTGGATTGGCTGAAGAAGAACAACTTTGGAGGTGCCATGGTCTGGACCATCGACCTGGATGACTTCACCGGCACCTTCTGCCACGAGGGCAAATATCCCCTGATCTCCACCCTGAAGAAGGGCCTGGGGCTGTGAACCCGCCGTGAGTGACCCGGGAGGGACCCGCAATTTGTGCCCCTTCCATCAGCTCCAAAGGCCGTGGTGCTGGGAGCGCCGTGGGGCCATGGGAGGGGGGCAGGGAGGAGGGGGCATGCAAACATCATCCCTTCCCCAAGGAAAATCCTGCTTTCTTTTCAGGCTGCGAGAGCTCTGCACAGTGCAGTCCTCACATCCCTGTAGCTCCTTGAGGTGCAGGTGGGAGTGGGAGTGCGGGAGGAGCCGCAGTGCCGATGGTGGGGACTGGCCGTGGAGATCCCGATCCCCGCTCCAGCCCATTGATCCCTCTGATCCAACTGCACACACTAAGAAGGATCAAATAAAGCTTTCTGCAAAACCAACAACTTCCTGTTTCAAGTCATTCAATCCTTTATATTTTGGTGCTTCCTGATTCTCTCAGGACGTTCACCCCTGTGCTCGGGGAAGGGCTTGGATTTAATCCCAGCCTGGCATTTTCCACGGTTTTTTTGCTGCCCTACCCTGGCAGCCACTTGGAAACCGAGAGAGGAACTGTTGTCACATCCCCAAGGCTGTGACATCACAAGCTCAGGCTGCTCCCCTGAGCCAGCCCAGCACATTCCCCAGGGAAATGGTGAATCCTCGGCTCTTCCCTGCTCCCTCCATGGGCTGCCATCCCCCTGCTCTGTAACAACTGGAACACACCAAGCACATCCTGGGAAGATCCTGCACGGCAGGATGGCAGCGGGGCAGGACCCAAAAGGTGAGAGCTGGGCCAAGTGGGGGCACCCAGGGGGGCTGTGTTTTCTTCTCCTTCACCTCCCCTGTGGCATCGGCGTCCCCAGCGACCTCCCCACAACGGGGCTGATCCCAATTCCTTGCCCAGGCTGGGGAAAAACAGCCCCTTGTGGCAGGAGGGATCAGGCAGAGCCAAAGGGCAGATCCCCCCCAAACATCCAGGGTCAAGGGAGGTTCCCACCTGGGAGATGAAGGCAGAGAGCAGCAAGTGGTCCCTCTTTTCTATCTTTTCTCTCTCTTTTTTTGTTTACCCCGCTGGTGGCATTTCCCTCTGCGCGTCCCACAGCCGTGCAGAAGCGAATCTCCTTCGGGACAACCCAAGAACGGAAAATGTTCCCCTACTACTACACCCCAGACAGGCTGGGAATCGAGGTGACAGCGGTGCGGGGAAACCCTCTCCTGGGGCCAGGCTGTTACCTGGGGCCAGAGGTGAGTGGTTCTTTCGTTCCCGGCTCCTTCACAGAAGGCACAGGAGCAAGAGGGCCACTCCTGCCCTGCAAACCCACTGCAGGATGTCTCCACGTCCACCTGGAAAAAGGAATTCCCTCCCTTCCCAAGCAATCCTCGAGGCTCTGCAGCAGTGAGAAATTAGGGGAATTATTAGGAGTAACATCTGCTGCTCGGGTAATTCTGCCCTGCAAAGCCACTGCAGGATGTCCCACATCCACCTGGAAAAAGGAATTATCTCCTTTCCCAAACAATCCTCGAGGCTCTGCAGCAGTGAGAAATTAGGGGAATTAATAGGAATAACTTCATTAGGAATAACATCTGCTGCTTGTGCACTCCTGCCCTGCAAACCCACTGCAGGATGTCTCCACGTCCACCTGGAAAAAGGAATTCTCTCTCTTCCCAACCAGTCCTTGAGGCTCTGCAGGAGTGAGAAATTAGGGGAATTAATAGGAATAATTGTAGTAGGAGTGATATCTGCTGCTCATGTAATTCTGCCCTGCAAAGCCACTGCAGGATGTCCCCACATCCACCTGGAAAAAGGAATTCCCTCCCTTCCCAACCAATCCTCGAGGCTCTGCAGTAGTGAGAAACGAGTGGAATTAACAGGAATAACTTTATTAGGAATAATATCCTCTGCTCAGATAATTCTGCCCTGCAAACGGTGTCTTCAAAACGCCAAGAAATCATTCTGGGTTTCAAATTGCAGAAAAACATCCTCAAATCCTCCATGAGCACCCGACCCATGAGCAGCCGGGGATACGTGATGGGAGCCAGGACAGCCCCGCGCTTCCAGCTGAGGGCTCGGGTAAGGAGAGGCCCAAAAAAGGAGGGAAAAAGCAGCCAAAATATTCCCCAGCAAGGCCGTGACATCCACCTGGCTGCTGCTCTGGGAATGTGGGAATGTTTGGCACAAAATCCTTCATCCTGAGGGTTTTTTTTTCCCCCCTGCAGACGGTGACCCCCGGCCCCGGCGCGTACCGGCCCTTCCCGAGGGACGAGAGGAAGTGCCAGCCTGCCCGTGTTCCCTTTTTCTCCAGCACCCCACGATTCCCAGCCCGGATTCCAGATAAGGAATTATACCCTGGGTAATTGAACTCGTTTTCTCGCAGTAAGCAGGAATCCTGGCAGGGAGAAGTGCACAAATGGGAGATGGGGATGGAGTTCTCAGTTAAAGCTTTTTATCTCCAAACAAAGCTTTTTATCTCCAAAATGCTCCCCCTTGCTTTAGGCTTTAGCTTAGGACGATGGCTGGGATGCCACAGCATGGAATTCCCATGGATCTGCCCCATGGGGCTCCGCTGAAAACAAAAAGTTGCTTCAAAACCCAGGCCGAGGTTCTCGATGCTGTCTCACACCTTCCTTTTCTGAGGCACTATTGTTGCTGTTAATGAATAATTGCATTTTAGCCGACCACGGAGGTAAACTCAGGAATTACAAACACAAAAACCAGCTCCAAAATTGAGATCTCTGTTGTGCCTGTTTCCTTTAGGCCTGGAACTTACAACATAGAACAGCCTTTAACCAGAAAAGTCACTTGGCCGATGAAGTTCGGGGCTCCAGATTGGGCCACAGTGGCAGCACTACCCCAGAGGATGGTGAAACTGCAAATCCAGAAGGTAAGGACGGGGATGAGGGGATGTTATTCCTTCCTCAAAGCTTCTGAAAAAGGGGATTTCCTTTCCACTTCCCATTTTCACCATGATTTGTTATCCCCTCCTGCTCCTGAGAGAGAAAATCTCCTTTTCACTTCGTATTTTCACTGTTTATCCTTTCCTGCCTCAAAGCTTCTGAGAGAGGAAATTTCCTTTCCACTTCATGTTTTCACTGTGTTTTGTTATCCTTTCCTGCCTGGGCCACAAGAGACGAAGTGATTTTTCTCTCAGAAAATGCCTGTTTGCAAAACCCTTCCAAAAAACCCATTTTATTTGGAAATTTCCTCCGGAAGTTTCCACCCCTGAAGGGAGCAAAGCGGGGCCTCCACTGCCTTGTGTGGCTCTGCCGGGAAGAAAATCTCATTTAAAGCACAGGTTTAGGTCTCACCCTTTCCTTTGCTGGAGCATTGTCATCGTTGTTAATGAAAAGTTGGTGTTTTTTTAGATGACTCTGGATAAAAAATTCCGGAAAAATCAGGCCAGACAGGCGTACCTGAAGCTGTACCACAGCTGAGGATTCCAACTGTGCCACATCCTCCTTCCTTTGGAAACACTCACCTGCACCACCAGGCTTAATAAATCAAATATTTAAAATATTTCACAGGTTTTAAAATAGCTCTGCTCAGCTGTAACAAAACCAGCTCCATATTTTCAACCCCGTGCTCAGCACAAGTGCAAAACCAGCCCCATTCCAGCCACTTGGGTAAAAAGTTAACTCCAGAACTTGTTTTAAAATAGTTTAATGGTGTTTTTAAATGTTTTAATATGTTTAAAACGTATTGAAGATATTTTTAAAAAATGTGTTAAAATAATGAACTAGAATAAAATCCAAATAAACGAAAGTAAAGTAAGAGAAAATAATAAAATAAAATAAAATAAAATAAAATCCAAATAA
>VZTE01002677.1:0-49427 GCA_013397775.1 Eulacestoma nigropectus
AACTCAGTTTCAACCCACGACAAGGTGATAGAAGGCAATGTAAGCACGTTTATTTCTGACACAGAAAACTACTGTTGTAGGCTGTAGAAGAACCATTGCTCATGGTTTTAGAACAGATTAAGCACAGCACTAGAAAATGTACTCTTTGGAACAATCCTGTAATGGCAGGAAGATGATAATTATGTAGTATGTGTGCCTACAGCTTGTGGAGAGAACATTCGTCATTTTCCAAATGACTAAGCTCACGGAGTTCTGCTCTTCTTATTCATGTTGAGTCAGTTTTAATTACTAAGCATTGGCTTGATGTCAGCCACTATTGAGACACCAAAACAGTAAAAATTCAATCTCTTGACCAAAAGGCCAAGAACCTTCCTTGCATCCTCACATATGTTCTGAACTTCTCCCATGCATCAAATGTCCGTGAGGAAGAGTTCATTCAGTACCTCAGGCCAATGAGATTAAGCCCCTGCTGACTCCAGGGTAGACTGGAAAATTCCATTACACCTAACTTTTCTCCTGAAGCTTTGAAAAAAGTCTGCAGGGCTTTTCCTGATTTATGTTAGATTTGGCAAGCAAGGACCATGATTTTATCTTCATGGTTCTTAAGTGCTTAAGGGCGCGTGTTATATAACCAGTGTGAATTTACAAAGTGTTAGGAAAGTAATTCAATAGTCCATTTTATGACCAACTCCTTTCTTTCTATCACTGAAAATGTTCTTTCCTGGGGTTTAACATTAAACTCAGATATATGATGGGGTATTCTTTACAGTTAATCTTCTCAAATGGCACAGGTCCTAATCCTTGCTTCGGAGATATTGGTTCTTAGTTCAAACGCTTTCTGAAACAATTGAAGAATGGAATCTTCTTTTATTTTACACTACCTGACACTGTGCTGCAGTTTATGCTTCACATCAAGTTCCTTGGAAAGTGGCTTTTTCTTTCCTAGTTTTTTATTTGATTGGTTTGGGGGTTTTTTATTTGGAGTATTTGTCTGTTTTGTTTTGGGTTTTTTTTCTTGGTGAAGTCAAGCCAGACAAAACAAAGATATTGCTGCAGAATTAAGTTTCAGAGGAGTTCCTAGCTCTCAGAAAAGAACGGAAGCCCATTCCTCTTTTTCATAACTACATAAATGGCCAGCAAAAGAATTTTGTTGACTTCAGTGTTCCTTTTAACCTCTGACAGTCTACTCAAATATTATATCATGTTCTTATCCATCATCACATGTTTCTATTAGCAAAGAAACCTGAAGTAACTATAAAATACTTGCCAGGTGTTTGTAGTACAATTCCAGTTTCCATGAAAAATACTCAAGTAATTGTTCTATATTGCAAAACACTGAGGAAGATTTTCAATACGTTACTTGTCTGTCTTTGCAAGATAACAGTAAACCCATGAATACTCTCATGAGTTTTTTTAGATTGTGAACAGTCCTGGTGGAAAGCAAAAGAATAGTAGGGATGGTTGTATAAGAAATTTTTCACCAATATCCAGTACCCTTTTCCAGTATCTTTTCTTCATTTATCTGGTCCAGTCACACCAGCATTTTCTGTAACAATGACTTTGAGTTGGGCTATGGTAATAAGGCACCTTAAACCAGTGTGTTTGTGAGGGAAAAGGATGTCCTATTTTACTTAATTAATGAAGAAACGACAGTTCTATCTACTTTTCCTGTCTGCTTGATGAAGATACCATAGCAAACATCTTGATGTTTATTAGACCTCTTCTTCACCTCTCACTGGACCATATATTCTTCTCCAGGACATAAGTCAGAAAATATCTCTGTACACATTTTCAAATTGGAGGTTTACAGTGCTTTTCTCAGTTAACAGAAATTGTTTCCATTACATTCCAACCCCTTAACATTCTATGATCCTCTGAAAAACCAAAACCAACCAACCAATTACAACTTCAGTCTGGTAAACCAAAATACAATCTTCTCAGTGTCCATAGTTCCAGTGAAATTATATAAGTCTTGACTATTTAAAATTATGAATGGAACAGAAATGTCTCTGCTCTCATAATATCTCAAAATATCAGAATCTCATTGCATCAAAAGAAATGTGAGCACCAGGCCAAGGTAGGTGAGTGTGAAAACAAATTTCCCTCAGGGGAAAAATGAATACCAAGTGAATCCATTTTTGTACAGAGACTGGAAATATTAGAGGGAGAAGAAAAAAAGTCCATATATTTTAGTAGCATGAAAGTTGAAGTGGTTACTGAGTTGGGAAAATGACCTTCACTTGTTTAAATTAAAACAATGAAAATCCGTGCTCTTCCATGTAGCTTAAAACTTTGGAATTAGCTCACAAATCTTCAGCATTCAAGAGACTAAGTAGTCGAAATTTATAACAGAAATTAGCAATGTCTGTTACTGAAGTTCTTGTAATTGAAAGTTACCACCTGATTTGTAGATTTTGGCTTTCTTCCAAGTAATTGCCTTTGACTTAGCTTTTTTCTCCAAAGGTAAACAGTGCATGTAATTTTACATATAATTTCCTATTTCCTGAATAAGAAGTGGAAATTCAGGAGTGCTGTATTCAATCACCTAAGACAGATGCCAGTACCTTAGTGTTTCATTTAGTTAAGTCTTTCCCTCTCTGCTTACCAGGTTTGCAAGGAGCAAAGCAGAACCCTGCATCTGGTTTCTCTTCAATTATTTGTACTTTCCTGTATTCCCTTGGTCAAAGGAGCAAGATGCTAGGGAGAGTCAGAGTCCTATCTATGGCTGTGGAAAGACAAGAGTCTGGTAGGCTGGTCAGCTATGCTTAGAAATGTTGCTAGACACTGTGATGACTGATGCAATTAATATAGCTGCACTACTTTGTTTTCTTTTAAGAATTAATTTTATTTACTATAACCTGATAATAAATTTTAAGCTTCATTATTAGCTACCAATCTTGCATTTGCTTGGGCAGACATCATACTGGTATCATGATCTATGTCACCTACAACCTCTGCAGAGAGCTGCTCATTTTGAAATTATTTTTAAAATTGAATTTTAAAAACCCTTCACTTATTTTAAGGTAGGCATATAACAAAATCAAGTGGCATATGAGAACATGACTTTTGCTCTATAAAGTGTCAGTGCAGAACAAATTTTAAATTGCTCAGCAAGAAATTTTTTTTCAGATACTGAGCCTTTGTAGAGTTTTTCAACTGGGACATAACTCTACTGACTTCCTTGAAATCTAGTTTATCTTTTTGCTCTTAACATCAGTAAAATAAATGCAATGTGCATTTCAAATATATGCGCGCATCTGTTGGCATTGATAACAGTACTCTGGACAAATAGAATATAACAAAACACTGTCTTTTAGGAAAGATCTCACTTCTGTACTGCACAGCTGAAGTAGGTATCTGAAATTGTTCGGTGTCCTGAAAATAATTTCTTTTGCAAGTGCTGGACATGAGATGCTCCACTGTGATTTCACTGGTTAGTATCAGAACAAATAGCAAAGGTAACAACAAGCTTGCTTCAATTTAACTCACATCGTGTGGTGTAGAAATTAGTTTGGAGGCAAATAACTAAGTTCCAGGACACTATTGTCATATTTCAAAGGCATTTTGTTGCCCAGATGCATTTAAACTTAAAAAAAAAAAAAAAAAGAAAAATAAAAGTTGTGCAGCTGCAGTATTGCACACTTAGATGTTAGATGCTGTTTCACACTCTGTTTGTAACCCAAATCCTCTCTTATTAGAGTATATTCCAGAGAACTAGCTTTGACATTAACAAGAGAAAATCCTGCTTTAAGGATCTTCTAAAGTTTAGCAAATGAATACTAAAAAAAAAAAAATAGCTAGCACCACTTTTTGTAATGGTTTATTCTATCTTCTTGGAATTTTATTTTAAATTTAATTCACTATTACCATACAAGCTTTTAATATTTATCAAAATACAAGTCATGTATTCCTGGACAGACAAAGTCAACAAAGAACCATGACCTCCCTATTTTTCCTCAGGAACAATATTGATGTCTACAGGTCATATATGATGGAGGTATTATAAAGTTCTCTAATAAATTCTAACAGCAGTAGTCAATGAATAGAAATATCAAAAAGGAAAGAAAACCACAACAGAATTAATTTATCAAAAAATTATAATTACAAGACTTGTATTCATAGAGGAATAGAAAGGCATAATATGAAGCAAAGATGAAAAATATATGAAGAATAGATCCACTGATATCAGTTAATCAGAAGACCCCATTTGCCATACAGCATCCTGGACAGCTGCTGTGTGTCACTAATGTCACTGTAGCACTGAGTTTTTGGTCTGACTCTGTAAAGCACGCCTCACATTCTCATAACAACAACAACAACAACAAAAAAACCCAAAAAAAAAAAAAAACCACAAAAATCAAATGAAAGCAGAACTGTGTCTTGCTATATTTTAATTAGGTATATTTTAGAGAAATATCTTAAAGATACACTGGTACATTTTATTTTCTGAGAGAAGGAGAAAAATTCTCATCCAGAAATGTGTAATTTTATGAATTTGGCATTTTTCTGGACCTAAGGTATTTGGAGATAAGGCTGTATCAATTGTAATAGTTCATCCATAATTTATGTATTTAAAAAAAAAAAAAAGAAGAAAAACTTGTAAAGTGAACAATGTAGCATTTATGTTAATTTACAGCTCACAGTAAAGTTTCACATCTAAGCTGTAAGCTAGTAATTAGAGAAGGAATATTATGGAAATTCAGAGGGATTCTTAGCACAACCAGCATGCTCAATGCCCCTGCAGTATTGGCTTGTTGTTTACAGTTAATAAGATACACAGAAACCTTCCCCTGTTACAGCAGATAAAGTGCAAGGACAGATATCATCGATTTGCCCTTCCACACTCTAGCACTCCCTGCTTTGTAGGCAGCTGGGTGATCCTCTGCAACTGTGGACATCAGGATTTTCACCTTTCTCCTGCTCAGGGTGAAAGAGAGAGTTAGAATGTCACTTTTTCCCAGTTAATCTTCATCATATGCCTTGTTCTGTGTCTGCTATTAGAGTTTTCATTACCTTTTTCAAGTAAGCTATGTAAACAGTCAAAGGCAGAAGCTGAATTGGAAGTAGAGAGTTACTTCTTAGTTCAGCATTTTAATTGAAATGGGGGAGGGGGGGCAGCAGAGAAGAGGGTAAGGGAGGGTCTAGTTCAATTACAGAGAACTCCATAGAGAATGCAGAGAAGCTGAAGCAATTTCAAGGGAGCCAAAAAATTATTTACAAGGAAGGCAATAGAGTCAGCACAGACAGAAACAGTTTCCAAATGTGACCAGTGAGGCAAGTTAGATGTTAAACAATTGTGCCTTGCTGCAGAAAGAGTTTCCAATTCCAAATGTGATCAGCGAGAAAACTTAGATCATTAACAACAGTTGTCTCTCTCTGCTTACATAATAAATCAGTGCTTTTACAAATCTCAGTGTGACAGAAATAATTGTGGAACATCAGCCTCTAAATCTAGTGAAATTTATTTTACAGGGAAATACAACAAAGGCTGAGGGTTTCCAAACCTTTAATTCTTTTTCCAACCTTCCTTTTCTAACAGCTATCACTTGTAGAAAGAAAATTGTATTAGACTTCCCATCACTTTAAGTAATGTTTTATTGGGAAATTAAATAAACCACAACAGGAAAACTTGTTTAAAAGAACGGCAATGGACAAATAATCCAGACAGAATTAAAGGTTTGAAAATAAATCTGTAGCCTCACTCTAGACTCAATGCTAACAGAGGTCCTTTCCTTATCTCCATATTCTACGTCCACTCAAATTTACCATGTGAAGTACAGTTCCTTCTCCAACATCTTACTTTGTCCAGTATGCAGCAGCAGTTTCTGTCTTTTAAAGGCTGAACTCTGTGGTCTCAGAGGTCTTATCCAACTTATTGATTCTGTGATATCTTGAGGGAGGGGAAGAGGGCTCTATCACTGATTATCTCTCACTAAAAAAGATATAGGTTCCTCTCAGAAAACTCTCACTCTGGATTTGTGCTACATTAACTACATATTTCCCTCTAAGTTAAATTTTAGAACCGTCTCCCACTCTAAAGAAATGTGTTTGATCTTCATGAGTGCTCCTCTTTTCCTTCACCTCTGAAGAGCCTGAGGACTGACACACAGCTGTCAGGGCAAAACCAGTCATTAGCCTGCTTTCTCTGTCACCCACTCCTTAAATAACCAACTTGGGAACAAGTAAATTAAATTTTCCTATAATGTGCCAGAACGATATTAGACTTTTTGCACCCAGTGCAAAACAATTCGTATTACTGAGAAAAATCTCACCACATTAATGTGAGAAGACACAGACACAGTACAAGTTAAAAAGCAGGACATTGAGTTACAGGCATTACTTCTTTGAACTCTGTGCTTGCAAAACTGCAGACTTAACTTTCTGCTTAACTGTGAAAAAACAGCATAATATGTTCTTTTACCCAACACTTCAGTTAGAGTTATGTAAATTATAAAAAGTGCAATACAGTGCATATTGGGGGGCTATGTAGTTCTGAGGATTTCGGTTTTGTTTGTTTGTTTTAATTGCAGCACATTTCTGAAAACAGAACCTAGCCAAGACATGATTTTTCTGGAAACTGCAAGAGAGCAATATGAAGATTAAGAAGACAGTTTCATGGAGTAGGAATCAGACCTAGAATATCAGATATTTAAAAGGGGTCCTCTTCTTCATCCTCTATTTTTCTTTTATACTATGTATAATATGACAGCCAAGTCACTAAAATATTGGAAACAAAAATATTTGTTCTATACTGCAATACCTGAAAAAAATGGCACCTTTAACAATCATGTCAAAATGCTGGTAATATGTACCGTGATACGCAGAAATCCAGTTTAGTGGATCCAATACAGTGCCTGTAAAAATCCAGTTCCAATACACTTAAGAGTTTTAATCAGGGAAGTAGAGAATTTCAACAAACGCCCTATTAAAATTCCTACTCATTTATTTGTCCATACATCGGGAGTACACACTGAAAGAATGGGTTTGTGGTAGGGTCTTTTCCCCATCTATTTCCAGTATACTGCAGGAATTCTTAATCTCTAGACAACTCCTTTTAAAAAAAAAAAAAAAAATCTTTTTCTGAATAATTTCATATGTAGAACTCCTCTGAACCACTGAAACCTAGAAAAAGCCTGAGGTTATTTTAATAAAATTCAAAATTGTAGTCACATGAAAAATATATAGAAAAGTTCTGCAAATTTATGCCTTGCTGAGAGACTATGTTATTTGCAATAACCACATTCAAATATATCCAGTGTGACACTGAGCCAAGAAAGGTTATTAATGGTATTACAGATATAGAGTTTGCCAAGATGTGTCAAGGTTATCAGTAATAAATATAAATAAATTAAGAACTTTTATAAGTATGGAAAACACTTTTTCTTTTCCTATATACTTGATCTCTCACAAAAAGAAATTGGAAACTGTTTCAGGAATATAATTTCAAAAGTAAAGCACATTTCTACTGGTAAAGAACTGAAATATTTTTTTGAAGTTCTAAAAGGTTCTTTTGTAGAACTCAAACTAGCTTGAAGTTTAATTACGTAAAAAAAAACATTCCCAAGTGCTCATTTGGTCCAGTAGTTTATTGAAGCTTATGTCTACATGTACAGTAATTTCTTTTCAAACAAATGTTATAAATATTATTTTCAGCAGACAGAAAAAAATAGAAAAAAGTAGTGTTTGATGCTATTATTGAAATCAATAAAAATATTCTATTGAGCAATGAGGATTTTCTGTATTTTCTTTCACTTATTTTTCTGCCTTCTTTTACATTGTTTGTAATGTAATCTCCTGATTATCACTCCATCATAAAATAGTCCCTTAAAGTCAAGTGTGAAAAAACAATGGTATAATTTTTATTTTCTTTTTTTTTTTAATTAAAATTAGTAAATCTGGAAGCAGAGCATACTGTGAAAGAGAATTAAATTCTTGCCATTATACTCAGTCCTTTTGTATTTAACTGGAACATAAAAGGTATTTTTTGAAGAAAAGAGAGACCATTTTTCTTTTCCTTCTGTGAATGCCTAAGATAATGATTTATTCCTATGTATTTTAAAGGATCCCTTATAAATGCAATATCTGAGTTACACTTTTAGTGGATTTCCTTTTCCTGGAACAGTCTGACAAAATAAAAAAATGGACACAGGACTGCAAGCAGAGCACAGATGAGGCTTACCTTTGCCTTTTCACCCATGAGTACATTTCAGCTACTTTGCTGCAGAACAAAGAGAACAGAATATCTTTTACCTTTCTTTTGCTGATCTGTGTTTTCACATTGATCCCTTTTAGTAGTTCAGAAAAGCTGATTGTGCAGAGAAGGTCTAATGCATGTCCGTCTCTTTTTATTCCCTTTTTCACCCTCCCCCAAATTGAGACAAAACAGCCAGCATCAGGTGTGATTCGTTTGATGGTCATGGAGGGACCATGACTGGGCAGTTGCCTGCAGAGGGTGCTGAGGAGTGGGATAGTCATTTACCTCTGGGAGGCCTCTAATAAAGGAGGTGAAGAAGTCTCTTTTCTGGAGGCGATTGTTAAGCACATACCTCTTTTGGGAAACAAACGTGCCTCTGAAGGAACTTGGTCCTATGCTTTGTTGACGCTTTTTGTTCTTAACTGTAATTAGAGTCTTCTCTTTATATTTCTTCTGCTTTTTTGCTGACTTGAAGGGCTTTGTGATACCAGACACTGAGAACCATGTGAAGTGATATATTTTATAGCTGGATGTTATCTTTACTCAGTGTTAGTTCTTCGTTTCTCAGTTGTAGCAAAGAAAACTTTTCCTTTCCATGTATTGGAAGATGAGTGCTAACAGGCTTATTTTATCCTACACACCAGATGAGGATACTGGGATTATTGAATTTCCTAACAAATTCAGCTGTGGATAAATTTTAATGTTAATACTGCAAAGCCTGTTTACATTTGATATTAAAATAATGCATGCTGACTTGAAAACAGTTTGGCTGACAGATTATTTCTCTAGCTGAAGCAATGGCAATTCTTCTTCCTTAGGTGGTTGAAGAGTTGTATGGACTTGCTTCAGTTATGCTGCTTCCTTATTTCCATCTCAGTGAGATCCCTCATATTTGTCTGTAAGTTGTGCTCTCAGTGGTTGATTGGTTTATCAGCATTTTGTGGGATTATATACCCAATAGTTATGACAAAAAAAATAGCTATTAAAGTACTTAATGAACTTTCTGAAAAAAAAGAAAATTTGTTTTGTAGCCACATACATGTGCATATATATATATATATATATATATATACCTGTACATGTATCACTCAATTATTTAGAGCAGTGGTCTCCAAAAGGAAATGCATGATGGAGGTGCACAAGATAGTCTAGTAAAGTGTGAGAAGAAAATACTAAAACTTTGGTAGCAAATGTCTATAATGTATCAATAAATATATAAACTTATATATAAATATATAGATATAGATACATGAATATTTGAGGTACTCAGAAAATTTTTACTAATAGAATGTGTGATCAAAAAACGCTTGGAGACCGCTGACTTATAGAATCAGAAATATCTACAATGGTGTTTGGAAGTCAGGACAGTTTCACTCAGAAAATAGACCGTACTGTGGATGTAAGAGCACATGATGATGTTGCATTTATCATGTCAAATAATAGTTAGTGAACAATGCAGACATCAAGATTAGACAGTCTCCTCTTTCTGTGGTGGCATCTCATGATAACAGATAAGATATATTCTTATACTGATATTTTTAAAGCTAAATAAGTAAATTTTCATAATTACGATGAAACCCTTGAAAGAACATTTTACAAAATGCAGTAATGTAACTTGTCTCTTAAACAAGTTAGTCTTTTTAGGATAATTACATCTAATTGCCTAGTTTTCTAAAGAGATGTTTAAGTGAAAGACACCTTATGCAAAGAACATAATAAAAGTATAGCAATAATAACAATTTGCTTTATGTGCTAAAATATGTATTTTGTTCGTACTTTAGTGCAGATGGCTTGGCATATATTTACACACTACATTGTCTTACTAGGCTGGCATATGGTGAGTAAATTCTGACTGGTGTATGCCCAAGGACACCCACAGCTGTTGGAAAGATCATCAGCTCTGACAAAGATGCACCAAAATCTAGATATGGCTAAAATAAATGTCAAAACAGATTTTAAAACTCAGTAGAGGTAATTTTTTTCCACACTTATATCTAAACCTTTGAGTCATACTCTGAAGACTCTCCACCTTTTTGGGAAGAAAAAGAAAGACTTGTTAAACTGTAACATGAATGTCCTATAGCTCTAAAGAATCAGAAGAATTAAGAATTGTGTAGGATTCCTCTTGAGCAAAGTTAAAATTCTGTTGTTCTTCCATGAATAGTGCTGTTGTATACTCGCTTAAAAAACCAAAAAAACCCACAAGACAAAAAAAACCAAACCAAACCAAAAAAACCCAAAACCAAATCTTTTTCAGTAGCTTTAGATTTTAAGGGAGTTTTAGTGAGACAGCAAAAATATTGCCATAAGTCCACATGGCTCACATAAGCTTTGAATAACACGGAATAGCTGCTGTTCAATGTCTTCATGGTTAGTTGAGGCAGTGTGAGAAACTTAAAACTGACAATTTGAAGCTGTGAATTTTCATGTTGCGTAATGAATCTAGTTAAAAAATCAAAAATGAGAGACAGTACACTGTAATTGTTATGAAGAAGTAATTTCATTGTCACTTCTATGATTTCGTAACACCAGTGTACTTGTTCAGATGAGAGATGGTGTGATTCAGAGTACAATGATATTGCATTTCTCAGTCAAGTGAATAAGAGGATTTTATAGACAATGAATTCTCACAGAACATTTCAAAGAGATTTTAATGGTAGATATTAGATTTTTTTGTTCAGTTGTTTTGCTGGGACAAGGAGCTTTGAAGAACACCTGTTTCCAAGTAGAGTGAAAATAGGTTTGCAGGAAAGCTGAATTCTTTTTATCTTTCTATTATCATGTCATTATTGAGTGACAAACACAGTCAAAAATAATAATAATTGCACTTAGTCTGTAGATATCATGCATGCCTGAGATGAGAATCTCCCCATGCACCTCTACAACTAACATAAAAGCACTAAATAATAATTTTTTAAAAATTCTTTCATTTTACCTTTTTTTCAATAATTGTTTCATTTATATAGTGCACATGGAATTTAGGTTCCTTGTCACAATGACTAATACTACTGGTAGGAGGAAATAATATTTTTTGGTCCAAATTTTTACTTAACACTTTTCTGATATATTTTAATTAAAAGAAAAATGGTCATCTTCTAAATATTCCTTCAAGATTTTGATATCTGTAAAAGCTGTTGACTGTGCGTAGCATTTTAATTTTCTCAAAAGATATAGCGACACTTTCCAGATTATCATAGAAATGGGAATCCATAATTAAAACTCTTGGTTTACTTTGACAGGCAACTATGTATACTAGAAAACTGAGCAAAATACTTAAATTCATATTTTGTTGACCAGCACATCTTTCATTTGATCAGCATATGAGATTTACATTAGTCAAATACGTGCATTTATAACCACAATTTAAAATAACACAAAACAAAAAAAAAGTCGATATGAGAGTGACAGTGACATTACCACTACGTTTATATATAGACTCAGTGATGCAGTGAATTGAGTTTTTCATGCCTCCTTGTCCTGATGTGCACTCCCTTATACTCCAGTAAGATTGATTAGGAGACAATGTCAGTATTACAGACTTATCCTTATGATGAAGTAAAATATTGAAGAATTTGGAAACAGTAATTCTGCTCCTCTGGAGCTAGACCTCTAGAAAACAGGTGGTATTGTTTTGAATTTAAATTCAAGTAGGGTGATTTTAGGGCTGAAAATACTGTGTGATTAAACAATCCACCCCAGTCTTTACTTACCACTTACAAAGTGTTCATTTGGGATTTGAACTTGAAAATGTTAAATGCTGCTGTGATTCAGTTAGACAGATATTCACCAGGAGCTGAATGCGATGCCTGGTAAATATCATAATTGTTTTCTTCCCCAGTGAATTCAAAGAGCTTTGCATCAGTCTTTTAGCCATAGCAAAGGCTTCTTTTCCCATGTGTCTTGTGACTAATTCTCTGTCTTCATTTAAAGCCAGGGCAGAGCTGTGTCTTTGTTCTCCTGGTGTTCTCATGTTTTTCTGTTCAATTACTCCTTCTTCTAAGGACAAAACAACCGTTTACCGTAACTCCACCTGATGCGGTTTTGTGCCAAAAGCAATTTGGAGAGAATCTTGAGCTGCATGTGGACATTTTCTTGGATTTGTATCCACTTTCCTGTATTAATCATCCTCTCCTTGAGCATGCAGGTTTTACAATACATTTACAAAGTGTTCCCCAAATTAACCAAATATAAATCTAGAGAAATATTTTTAATTGCATTTCTCTGTCTCTATAGTTCTCCAGAACTGAAATAAATGGATCATTCTTACAAAATTCAAATCAAAATTGTATTGCTTTTTAACTTACTGTGTAGTTACAGAAATGATACATGAGAAAACACAAAATTTATATTGTGACTATTCCATTAAGAGTTTGCCCCATGAAATATTAGGTCATTATCTGGGAAAAAAAAAAAGAAAAAAACCCACAAGAAACCAAAACATCTAAAAAAAAACTTTTACAAAAGAATATGTCTCATAAGACTAAGGTGAAAACTGTGGTAGAATAGAGCAGAAGTTAATTATCTTTCTAGCAATTAAAATAGTTTCCTTGGATATGCTCATGAAGCTTACTGATATTGTAATAGAAATTTGAGGCTTTGGAGGAATAATAAATATGCTCCCTGAAAGGACAGCAGTAGTTTCAAACTAAAATGCCAGGAAAAAATAATTTCCAATCTCAACAGGTTTGAGGAACCAATACACAAAAAGTGACCCTGAATAGTGTGTAAAGACTATCAATATTCTCTCAAAATATGGAAAGTAAGTTTTCTTTTAAGAGAAGTAAAGTCCTTCAGATAGCTCTGTGAATCTCCTTAACCTGAAAGATAATATGTTCCTTTATTGACACTCATTTGAGGAATTTGGTCTTCCCCTGACTCATGCAGGAAGAGGGAAGGGGTATATTTAAGAAACCTGAGTTACAAAGACTTGAGACAAATATTTGAAATTCATAATTCCAAGGAACTGAATAGCTGTCCTACTGGAGTTTCTTTGGCTCCAGCTTCTCTTTCATTCAAGAATGATCACTTTGATGCTAAGTAAAGGTTTCAGTGGAGTGATGGTACAGTGATATGTTTCCCAATGCAGTCAGTGTTAACGTCTGTCTAGTTTTCTTACACTCCCACTGTTGTAAACTAACCATATGGAAAAGTAATGTGCTACATTAGGAAAAATTATCCTGCAGTCCATATAATTCCATTACATACCTATTCATCAGAAATACAGAGACAAGACTTTGAAACTACTCTACAGTTATCTTACTACGTAGAAATTTCCTCCATTGCCACGAAACAGTTCCTAGAGTTTTTTCAAAAGCTCCAATTTGTGGAAAGTTTAAAATTTGAAAATGAAGCTTTACTTAAGAAGAAAGAAGGTTCTAAATTCTTATCAGGTCCCATTCTGAAAATGTTTCAGGTTTAAATGACATTTTGAAGAAAATATTTTATTATTTCCATATTCTAAGTATTAATTATATAATATACACAGAAAAATATGTATTATAAAATAAATATTATTATTATTAACTATTTCTTCCTAAGAGTACTAAATTATAGATTTTTAGCATGTTGCAGTTTTTCTGCTTTTATGACAAAGCAAGTAACGTTGGAAATGAAAAATCTGATTAAATCTAGATTTTAACAACTGTTTTCAAAATAACTGATCCTTTTACTGACATATGCCTCTATTGAAGTTTATTCAAAAAGCTGTGCTGAAAATAGAACTATGCTATTACTATTTCACTGCTGCCCATATGGGTGCAAGATTAATTCACCATAGAAGAAAAGCCTGGTTTACAGAAAATAAGCCATTGTGCTAAATGGAAAGAATCATTAGTAGCGGTGAACCCTGAGGAGATTTAAAGCTGGATCGAGATTGACTAATGAGAAAATGAAAGGAATATGGCTCCTATCCTGACTAATTAATCAGTGAAAGCCCCATGCCAGAGTTTCGAACAGGGTGAGCCTACTCTATGTTCAAAGTCATGCTTTTTAATAATTACTTTTTTCTGTCTGGCTTTTTATTTACATACTCATGTATTGACAAGTCATTCAAACCATTGCCTAAAGTATGGTGAAATACTCTCCTATGTAAAATGCCTTGCATTTAGAAATTTAAGATGTGTATTCATGCTATATCACAATTTCAGATTCCAATATGTTGCTGTACATCATTTTGCCATGTGCAGGTTTCAACTCTAACATTGTTACTTGGCACTCGTTACTTTTAACGTATATCAACTACTGATTTTTGTGGTTGCTGGTAGTAATCTAGCACCTGTGTGGCTATTTACTGTTCTCTTGGACATCTTGCATGAGGTGAGTGCACATGAACTTGTAATTACATTAAATTAATACTCAATATGTTGCATCCAAATTGTACTGTATTTCTCAAAAATGTAATGTACAGTTAGCCTGCATCTCCATGGAGAAGCTACAGTGTGTAGGAAACATGAGATGTTTCTGAATATACACAGATCACTGCAAATATGTACTTACAGTAGGTTTGGTACTCTGGAGGCACTTGCTGATGTTAGTCATTCTTTCAATACCGCTCTTTGTGGTATTCAATTTAAAGCATTGTTCAGACCATAAGTTAACAATCTAAAGGTGACAAAACCAGAATGAGGTATGTTGTATCTAATGAGTAGCCACACATATATTCCTTAGGTATCCAATCTCATCTGGGTTTTGACCCTACTTGCCATATATTCAGGAAGGGTTTATGACTTCAGCAGGCGAGATTTCCACTTTTCTTATGATATTTGTTGCAATGTTTCAAATTAATTGTCAAAATAACTTTACAGGATCCCACTTTATTTTCATTCAGTAGCAGCATTCTTGACATCAAGCCCAATGCTTTCCAGACATTTCTTCCAAGTGCATGGCTACTAACCAGCAGTGACAAACACAAATTCACATCAACACAGATGAAGAGTAAAGCAAGGAACTCAGGTTGAATGGATTGAAAACACTTCCCACCATTTTATTCACTTAACACAAGGGGCAACATTCGCCCTGCATTCAGATTCAAGTATTATGCAATATAGTTTCACACAGATTGAAGGTAGACTGTGCAAGCTCTGGTTTACCAAATAATAAATCTCTCAAAGTGTCAGCTGAAAGATATGTACATTCACGTAGATAAAAACAGACCATGGATTCAAAAGCTTTTGTTTTTTTGCTGTCCCTGTAGACTGGGAGTGATGCTGCCTATTCTTTGTGACAGGCCACTTGAGTAGTTATCCTTCTAAAAATCAGAACATCAGAGAAAGGACTGCTGCTGCTTTAATAATATTAACTACATGTGAGGAATACTTATGCAGGAAGCAGCATAAATTTACTGTAGTGTTATCATCTCAATAGAGGTGTTTTCTTATTATAACACAATTTCATAGCATTAATGAAGTTTGAATTCATTTTGCTCACAGAAGTCACTAATACAATGGTTAAGAGTGAGTCATCTACTTCTCATGCAATTATTTCTGGATAAGAATTTTGCAATATATTTATGATTCATTTTCCTATTACCTTACCACCTTGCATAAGTCACAGCATAGTTATTATTTATTCAGGATCATCTGAAATGAAATTATCATCATGAAAGGAAAAACAAGTAGAAAAATACATTTCTGGAAAGGTATATAGACTATCGAAACAAGTATTCTTAATTCTTTCAAAAATAGATTTTAACTCTATTCAAGCATCCAAATTGCTTACAATTTCCTTATCACTAAAGAAAGATTTTAAACGTTAGTATTGGCTTAAACCTTGTACTGGGAGTAAATATTCTTTTTCCTTTTTTTTTTTCTTTGGTTTAATAAACTTGTAGGTTTTATTCTAAGCAATATCATAAATGTAATAGATGCTTCACACAGCACATGCCTTCAATCAGCATGGTTATCTTAACGTCTGTGGACACCAGAAATAAGTGTTGTTCCATTGACTGAATGCATCTAGCTGGATTGAAGAGCATTTCAGGGGATTACCAGGGGATATAAAGATGAATGCTACAGCAATACCATGTTACAAGGTATTACTCAATTTGACTATCCGCGAAAACATGTTGCAATCTGTCAGAGAATTTTGAACATGTAATTACTATTATCCTTGCACCTTAGAAAAAGAGATCATTTGCAATAAGCCCAAATACTTTGTAATGGGCAGCTACACACCATGTTTTTGCAATAGACATAGACATCCTATCTATGAAAAGCAATGAGATCATTAGCAATGTCCACAGGACAGTCTGTTATTATGTTTCAAATCTGTCTCTATCACAGAAAGTTTTTCAGCTAAAGTAAGAGACAAGGACGGGAAAAAGTTCTAGGAAATGCTAGATCTTGTCATGGACAGGCTTATCACACACTGTAATAAGAAAGTGCAACGCCTACGTCAGTGTAGGCTTTTTCTTCTCTATCAAACACAACTGCATTCTTGGTTCCTTGGGGAGTTTTTCTTTTTGCTGTTATGCTTCCAGATCAACACATCATTGTAGGTCAGGTTTTCTGTCAGCTGGAAACACGATACACAGACACCCTGAGGACTTGCTCTCTTATGCAATGGACTTAAATGATCCAATGTCTTTGCAATAACCATGGTGTAAGTGTTCTGGTTTGTCAGCCAGAAGAGTATTCTAAGGGTGAATTTAAAGCTAAAACTTCATGCTTGCATTGAAAGTATCTTTAAAAACAAATGCAGAGAATACTAGCATGCATATCTGCTCAAGGTTAGAGGTATTTTTGTAAGATTATTTAGTGGTTTCTTTTTGCTGGTATATACATTATTATAAAAGAAAATTTATTTTCAGAATATGCAAGCAGAGATGTAACCATAAAGCCAATTATATAATTGTAATAGAAATTATAGTCAAGCAGTTGTGTCAGAAGATGAGTATGATTATTCAAATACTGAGGCTGAAGCCAAAGCAGTTATATCTATAGAGGCAAAGTGTATTAACCAAGATGTTGTGACTATTTACTTTCCTTGAACCAAGATATTTGCTTACCTGAATATTGTAGCTGTGGACAACATCCAACCGTTTTGTAACACTTAGAACTAATAATAATGGTAACTGGCAACAAACACAGCTTATTTGTAACAGAGTGAAGCACAAACACGCAAATAATATGTAACCAGGGAAAAGCACATGGAATCTTTTGAGACGCCTGTGCAAGTGGGCTAAAAGAAAAAGTGCAAACAGTAAAATCGGGATAAAACCAAGAATTTAGAATAGACAGAAGAAAGTTTATTTCAGGGCCACATTTGCTTGTCTTGTCTTTTATAATGAAAAGATATATTTATTCTGGAGACATTGTAAAAAAAAATTATAAAGATAACCCTCCAGAGTGAGAAAGAAGGATGCCTGATAAAACTAAAACAAGTATTCTCCCCAGAAGAGGATGAACTATGTTGGGAACAAATGTGAGCACCATGTGAGCGCCAAGCTAGAAAATGTCCATGCTGCTTCCAGCTCTCCGTGTGGAATAGCTCTCAAACTTCATAACTCTGATCTCAAACTGCAAAGATCAAACACTGTCAGCATCAGTCACTGTGGTATTATACACCCATAGCTAATCTGGAGTACTAAGGATTAATTGTTTGAATATTTAGTGATAATAGCTGAAAATGAGTAAGTCAATACACTACATTGGCAATTTATATTTGTAATGATTTATTGTCAATCAGCAAAGTGGTTTCTTGAAGTTTGAAAATGACCCAATTTAACAGTCCTTTAGAGTCTCCCATTATGATATCTACTTCCCTAACTGACATTGATATATATACAAACCAAATATTTAGATTTTTTTTCCCAGTTGCAATACGATTAAACATAAATGTAAAAGCCTTTAATTTTTCAGAAATTATAGGCAGAGGGGAAAAAGGAGACACATCATTTTACTCCATAGTTATTAAGAAAGAAGATTTGGAAATGCTAACAAGTCACACAGTACATTCCCTTTAGGATCTATGGAGATTAGTAAAGGGGGACAGGGAATGTGTGTGTTTCATTCTCCTGTTCCAATAAATACTGGTATCATGATTAGATATTTGCTATAGAAGCTAAATAGCTAATGGATATGATGGAAGTTTCATAGTTAGGTCTGTGTAGCCACCGGTATGATAAACACCAACATCTAGGTTAGTTAAACCCATTGCTGCTAGGAAAGGAATATATCAGAAAGCAGGACTGTGATATACAGGTAGAATGATGAACTTAAAGAGAGCCTAGTCTAGATTTTGTTCTAAACACTCAGGAGTAACTGGATGAGAATGCAGGTTCTGAATGAGAGCTGGCTGATGAATGGCCACATCCACTGAAAACAGCTAACCATCAGAAATGTAAGGAAAGAGAGTAACAGGCTAAAAATAACAGATTTCAGAAAAGGTAGGCTTAATGAGCATAGAAAAGTGTTAGATGAGCCGTCTGGGAAAGATTAGGAAGCAATGACAGATGAGAGAGAAACATCTAATTATAAATTATAACTGTCTTCACAATTTTTTCTGATCACAGATTTGCAGGCTACTAAAAATTATTCCATAAAGATGAAAGTTTGTAATACATTGTTTGCTTTTATCTTTAGTAAAAAAGTACACTTCTCTAATTGCATCAGTATTTTGTAATAGAAAAATAGATAAGATCTCTTACTGCACTAAAAAGAAGATCTTTCAAAGCTGTGAGAAAACTTAGGTATTTGTTGGATAATCCAGGGTTGACGAAACTCATTTTTGTGTGCCTAAGATACTCGATGAAATAAAATCAGCAAAATTAACAATTTTTTGTGAAAATCCACAGAGTCAGGTGACAGGACACAGGTCTGTTTTTAAAAAGCAAGACTTTAGAAGCCAGAATGTTTTAGAACTTCAATTAGCTTTTATTTCTCTTGTGCTATAAGAACAATTAACCCAAATAGCTGTGAAGACATAGCAGAAAACAAGTGACATTTGTTACATAAAATGAATTACCATTTAACAAGAAGTGCAAGCACCTACATGTAGGCAAGAATATTTAGGTTTATGAATATGGTTTCAGGAAACAGAGGTAAGCAGCATTTTCACATAAAAGGTTCAATGATTATCTAACATGAATTTTGCAGAGGAAAATTAGTGATTTTTAAATAGCAGGATATTTTTAAGACACACTGCTCTATGTAGGCAAAATCTCACTTGTATGTTTGTGTTCAGTTTGAGGCTCTGATCTTCAGTGACGTTTAGATGAAAACAATTAAATGCCTAGAGCTCCGGCAATGTCACTGATGAGGAGAGGATAAAAGAACAGAAGTTACTCAGAAGTGAGAAGGATGAGCGATTATTCCATAGTAGTCTTCAAACAGATAAAAAAACATGCAGTAAACATAAAGGAAATGAGATAAGTCTTATTTTTTGTCCAAAATAGATACTGCAAAAATAATGAGTTTGAATTCTGGAAAGAGAGATTAAGAGTATAAAGTACAGAGTATAAAGTATATAAAGTATAAAGTAAAGAGTATAAAGTTCCACGATCCCCTGCTGGGAGATGAAGTTAGACTATGTGGCCTTGAAATGTCCATCCAGCTTTATTTCTCTTACTTTTCATACAAAAATAGAGCCAAAATGTTCATCACATTACTTAAAGTAAGGAAATTGTTGGAATTGAACTTTAAGTGCTTAGGATGTGGATGAATATCTACAAAGGAATATTAACTGTCAATTGGGGAAATATAGAGTTCTCAGGACAGTAATGCAAATACGTTTGCATATGCTTGTGTGTTTCTATAAAATTAGTTACTTCTGTACATGTCTTTAAGATGTGACCTTTGGTGTTAACCACTAGAAGCTGTGTATCACAAATTGGTGGAAGATGATTTATTGATATCTAGGAAAAATGTCAAAAATCTGATCAGTAGCCCAGATTTTCAAAGCAAACTGCCAAAGATGAAAAGATACACCATTGTAAGTCTTGCATGTATATGTTTGAAAATTCAGAGACACAAACTAGTTCACTGTCAAGGTATTAATGCATGTTGACAAGAATGGGTAGTGGGTGGGTCTCAAACTGAAACACAAGCAATATTGCAGGTCAGAATGGAAGTCAAAATTACTGTTGTCAAAATGCCTTTTCCTTGTAAAATCATCCTTTAAATAATTATTTATCATTTTTCCTCTTTGCATAGCTTCTTGGGGAAAAAGTGGATTTCCACCCATAAAATAGAGTGTTATGGTATTCAACATGAATTCTTTTTTTTTTTAAGTAACAGAAGTATTGTATGTGCTTTATGAATTGCTAGAAAAAAATGATTGATCCCGAAGAAAATACCTAACTCAGAGCCAGAAGCAGATGGAAGATGTTACGTCTCATTCCTGACTGTCGAATTCCTGGGACAGTCTCATGGTCCCTGAAAGAAATACACGTCAAGTGGTGAAAGACATCAACTGCACAGGATTAGCAAAAATAAATTGCATTGCTTTCTTAGAATTATGTTCATTGTTTATTTATTTGTGACATGACCACTATTCAGCTTTTCTAGAAGTCGTACTTGACATCCATAATGATAATTTCAAATATATTTTCAAACTGAAGTGAAATTGGGCAACTGCTCTCTTACATGAAAACAACCTTCAAAATCTGAGGAGGTTGTATATGCATATAAAAGAAAATCAATTACTCTTTGCTAGAATATCTATGATCAACTGGTTGTCATGTCCTGCAATGAATGTGCTCCTTTGAATTTGTGATCCAAACTAATAGGCTGCATTCATGTAAAAAAGAATTTCTGGAATAAGTACTTTAGATTCTATATTCTCAGACATTTATGTGCCTTTTTTTTCCACTTAGCATGGGCTGCAAATACAAAGGTAAGCATGTGAATTTAAAAATATATATATACTAGAAGAACAAGAAAAAAAAACCCAAACAATACAAAACATAGAGCCTGGAAGGACTGTTCAAAGAATTGTTTAAATAATAAAGGACATTGCCAAAATATCTTTGCAAAATGATTAATGACTCCTAACAGAGAGATTAGGAAAAAAATGAAAAAGATAAGATTGCGTTTAGGTGTAATCACATCAAAATATTGGGGCAGAATAGTCAATAATAGAAGTCCAAGGTTAATAAAATCTCCTGATGTAGAGCAGTTCCTGACCTTCTAACTAGATTCAAGCAGTAAAGCTCAAGGATTAAGACTAAATCGCCTCACACAAGTATTCAGTTTAAAACTGAAAGAACCCATAAACTCCAAACAAAACATCCAGTCATCCATGCCTTTACAAATGCATTTCAAGAGAGAAAAAAATTCTTTATGTTTTTTAATAAAAATGTTTAAAATAGAGGTGATCTAATGAAAATGATCCACTGTATTATATAAACCATGGGAAGCAGATTCAAGTTGAATATAGATGAGAAAACCATGAAGTATGAAATTTAAACCAGAAATCTCTAGGTTTGGGGTTTTTTTATCATTTTAGTTAAATCAATAAAACCTAGTCTTCTTCAATGGTAAAACTAAAGAAAATTTAATTGTAAAGAAAAACCTGTGAAAATAATTTTAACCTGATGATGTGCTCGAGCCTAATGGCCATGTGAAATGCTGCCACAATATGGGTGCTGACCCATTCAAGCAAAAAAAATGAGCATAGACATACTTGAAAAGTACTTTTAAAATCCATATTTTATGTGTTTTTTTCCTTAATTGAAATATATGGTGAACTTGATTGAGGTCAGTGATTACATTTTTGAAACTTTGTTATTAACTTGCACTATTTAGGTATTTTGCAAATAAATACAATGCAGAAAGTTTGTTAAAAAAAAAAAAATAAACCTGAAAAGGACAGGGAAGAAAAAATAACTACAATTATTGTAGACTCTAGAGAATTATGCATAATTCTATAGTCATTCTCAAGACATGGGTGAGGATATGAGAAGCATCCTGTCTACTCCTACTCTGTGCCATGTGTCACTATCCCTTGTGAATTGCAACGTGTTTCTGTACGGGTAGAAATCATGGCTTTGTTTACTCCAGAACTTCTTAACCAGTTAATTCTGAGGGAGAAACATCTCTGTTGGATATTTTTCTATCACTGGATCCTGAATGTGCAGTAAGAAAGTTTTAAATTAAGGTACTCACAGGTTCTCTGGTATGTATTACCTGCTGTGTATTAATGGAACCACAGAGTTTTAAAATAAAATTTAGCTGTTAAATTTGTACTATTTTCTGTGCTTTTGGAAATAGTTATATAACTTGTAAAGACCATCCCTCTGATTTGTTTTTCATTTCTTTATATACATAAAACTGTTAACAAAAGAAAAAAAAAAACAGGAAAAATTTGCTAAGAGATGAAACTGAAATAAGAGAAAAATCATCTCTGAAATTATGTTGAAATCATTTAGGAGTATGTGCTATATTCTTAATAATCACAGTTTTTATTGCATGTATTTAGAGACCTCAGATGTTTTAGGCCCCACTAATGAATATTGTGCAAACACACTTTGAAATCTTGAAAGATAACTGATAAGATATAGTAGACAGATAAAACATGGGCATAAAATGTAGAAAAATAGAGGAACAAAAGGAATAGTGTCAAATCAATTTTCAGTAATTTCATGTTTGTACAATAGATTTTATGTTCTCCTATTATGATTTCACTTTGGATTTCCCCTCTGAAGATCTGGTACAGTAATTTTATCAACTGTTTTACAGCTATGTACAGAATATCAATATTTTATGTGAGATAGGCACAGTGTCATAATAAATGATACAAGGAAGGGTTATCTGGCTCTAAGTAAGATAGCACAAACTCCTCAGCCTTCTTCTCTGTGGGGATTCCCCCAGATAAAAATTTAGGGTTCATTGCCCAGGATGAGAAATACTCTGCTGGACCACAGCAGTGGTCATAGTATTAGTTGTATCTCAGTATCATTTATGACCAAGTTTGTTTTGTTTAAATGTGTCAACCCAGAAATGGACTGTCCTGAACAGGAAAAATAGTCAATGCCCTTATTTTCATCCTATAAAGGTCTGTGAAACTTCTGCAAGGTATCTCTTATGAAAAAAACAAAGATAAACCTCATTATTTCTCCAGGAAGCAGAGTGATAGAGACTTTTCAAATCTGTGCTGTTATAGTGCTCATTATTTGAATTAGCATCAAGAACTAGAAAACTGAAAATGATACTCACAATTTTTTATTTCTTTTGGAAAAACTTTTTGCACAATGTCAGCTGCCAGCACTGGAAACTCCCCCGCCCAGCCCACTTTCCTTTTTTTAGCTTTGTCAAGAGGCACTTGCCTTTTTAAAATAACACAATGTAGAAGATCATTATAAAATGAAGCATTCAAGTTTTGATGATCTGTTTCCTCTTAATTGGCAACTGTGAAAAGATGTAGTAGTGCAGCTGTCGTAATCCTACTTGGCAGTTACCTTCCAGAAAAAGAAATAATTCCGTGATTTCCTCCATGCTAGCTAAGTACTTTTCAGGGGACACAAATGGGAAAAAGAATGCAGCCATAACTTCTTTCAATTTTATGTAAATAACTTTTGATCAAGGAAAAAAAACAGATGAAAAATTATTCATGAAGTTGAATTTCAATGGATGCTTCTTCGATACTGCAGATGGAGCAGTTCTGCTGGAAAGTTCTATTCTTATTGTAAGCAGCAAGAAGTAATTGATTATTATTTTAATTAAATAATGTCAATCCATGTATTAGAAAAATTAAAAGCTGAATGACTCCTGAAAACTATAGAATATTCATGTTTGTGTGCACCAGCATAGTTTAATGGGTATATATAACTTTCCTGCATTTAATTCTAATTAAAAGAAGTAACTCCCACATCCAAGGACTTTACAAATCAAAGAGCAAATTATGATTCTGTTTCTGTTTAGTGAAGATAACTGAAAACTAAATGCGACTTTTGACTGACGAAGGGATTCACAAGGAGCTAGTCAGAGAAGAATTTATCAGGTAGTGTTTGAATGAAGGTTCTTATTTCGAGTTCATGAAAGAACCTAAGGGGTTCCCCAAGTGTAAAAGTATCCAGCTCACATCATCTGTTATGCCTTTTTTGTCCTCTCAGGTTTTGTGATGGCTTTTTTTTAAAAAGACTAGCCCTAAAAGCGAGCTTCCTGGATGTGAAATAAGTATAGAGAGGTGTCATTATGACTGTGGAAAACTGTAGGAAATCTGACTAAAAGGAATTTCATCCTTATTCTACACCCTACTAATCTCATTGAACAGTCAAGTTTACAGACCACAGAAGACATGTCTATGAAACCATAAACTTCAATTGCTGATTATTTTAGCAGATAAAGTAGAAAAGAGTTAAAACACCACAATTCTTAAAAAAATCAAAGCAGAAAAACATCACAGCAATGAACATGAGTAAAGACTGCTAAATGGAAGAAAGAGTGAAGCAAAACTGAAAATGTGTCTCTAAGGGGAACAAGACATCTTTATGAAGGGTTTCTGCATAAGCAACTGAAAACATAATAAATACACGTTTTCTGACAAAGTCTACATTTGTTCTACTATTACTATTTGAATCTATTGGATATATTACTGGAAATCTTATCATGGAACAAAGAATGTGAAATCCTAAACACTTATCCTAGCTCATGAAGCTCAATTAAAAATAAACTCTGGGTGATAGGCAAAAGTTTCAAAATAAAAGGAGAGTTACATTTTCCAATGTCATTATGACATAAAATGGGTGAGAAAAATTATCAGCTAGGGTTAGAAATAGTACAGAATCGCCTTCATTCAATAAAAGGTGTCTCTGCTCGGAAATTAGGATAATGCTAGGTGGGGAAGACTCATGAATAGTATCTTCTTACATTCCCTTTTGAAGGAAGCCTGTATGTTACATATCATATATGTCTGTACAAAGAAATTTAAACAAAGGCAATGCAGTGTACCAAATTTTCTTTTCAGTTAAATAAGTTGGCTAGACAATGTAGTAATGTTAATATAAACCAGACAAATTCTATTTGATTTTTATATATGTAATGGCCATGATTTTTCACATTTTCATGAGCTGCACTGTTCTAAGCAGACTATCAGTTCAAGATATAGACAGATAAAATATAGGCTCTCAGCTCCCACTGGCAACTTCTCAATCCTTGAGACACATTCAACCATACTTAACAAATGGTTTAAAGTTGAAAAGATAATTAAGTGCCTACAAGTCATCAGAAGGTTAGCAGATATTGAGAGCGAGTCAGATGAGTGGACTGAGAAAAAGGATATATAATTAATTAATAATAAAGTCTGAATGAGCTGGCCAGTCAGTGAGGGCCCAAATAGCAAGTGCTCTTGCCTACTTCATGAGACCACCAAAGAGGACTTAAAATCAGCCAGGGTTAATTTGGTGGGAAATTGGTGAGAGTAGACAAACTCAAAGATAAACTAAATTAAATAATTTCCACAAGTTACCAAACAATGCAGTCTTCTGTGAAAGAATACAACCTGCTCCCTGAGAAGAAATTGCTTTTGCATCTCTGAGTTTACACTGAAAAGCAGCTTTAGATTCTATGCTGTGAACCTGAAAGTCGGGTAGGGGATCTAGGCCTTCCTATCTCCTTTGGAGCCATTACAGTTCCTAAAGTCTGCAGCTAGAGAGAGGAGCAGCCCAGAGCCTCCTGTGATGCTTTCCAGAGTATTTGTCATGTGTTGTCTCTTCGCTCCTCCACAGGTGGTAGATTCAGTCATCATGTGAGTCAGATAACTGTGGGCCTTTCTATCTTTTTTACACTGCAAGAAAATGTGGAAATGCCAAAAAAGAATGGGGAAAGTACCACAGCTACTAATTAAAGCAGATTTCTGAACATATCCTATTGTTCCCTTAATTTAGGATTGACTCAGAGACCATTGAAAACAGGTGGGAAAGCTTCTTTGAATTTTACTATAGTTTGGAGCAGCCCAGTAACTTCATATTAGATAATACATCTCTGGTTCTTGGATCATTGCAGGAGAACATCTTCCCTTTTCCCTCATAAACCCATGCATGACCATGGAATATTTTACTACTGATCAGTGTAATATTCATCTCAGAGTATTCTAGTAATTTTCTACAGTTAGAATAAATGTCTGTGATTTGATAAAAGACTTTATTTATAAATTGAACATCTGTGTGCTTAGTATAAACTCTATATGAATATGTTTTTTCATAAATTGTTGTACCTGAAGAGATTCACCTATGCAGCACGGGTTAAAGGGAAAAAATCAAATTCCATAAACCTGAACAGATTTATCTTATTTACTGTCATTCCAAGACCACCACCTTAATTCCTACAACAAATGCACCTTAATTCTTGTCTACCTATGTTATTCTTCCAGTGTGCTGGCTGTGTATTTGGTAATGCTTTTAGAAAAGAACCATTTTTGTGTTCATTTCACAAACAAAATCACATTTTTAATTTGTAATTGAGAGTTTGTTGGGGGGGATATTTTTTCTTTTTCTTTTTTGTCTACAGATTTTTTTCTGAAAGACTTTAATGCATTGTGCAGAATCATTGTAGAACAGTGCAATAAAAATGCTAAAACAACTGTACTCTTCAATAGTAACTGGAATGAATAATTTGTAGTACTGATAACCAGACCTATACATTTGCATACTCAAATTCATCCACAGCAGTACTGGTGACCCCCTTTCTGAGATCTTTCTGCTTAATAGCTTCTGCCAGTAATTCCTTCGGGGACCTGATACCATATGGCTTAGGTACTCCGTGTTTCAACACTTACTGGTCAAATTAAAAAAACCCTCCTAGGTATAAACTGATGTGAGGAAACTACAGGAAAATAAAACCTGAATGTGAGCACACCAATGTCAATTTTAAATGAATGGAGAGGCTAAAACCCAATTGTCATACAGAAGATAACTGAATTTTTGATTGTTTTTCAGGAAAAAAGAAAAGAAAACAAAATCAAAACCAAAACAAACCAACCAACCAACCCATCAAGCAAGCAACAAAAAAACCTGAAACAAAAATACAAAAACCCCCACAAACAAACAAACAAACAAAAAAAAAAACCCACACCAAAAATCTCACACAAACATATCAAAAATTTTAATAAAAATAAAACTGAAGGAATAAAAGCTTGCACAATAAAACAGTAACAGTAAAAAAATAGGGAGAACCTCTTCTTATGACTACAAAATATGCAAATATTGTAATTTCCAGGGTTAATTGTCTCTCCTCCTTCTCTCTTCCCTGGAAGTTTTTGCTTAACATGAAAGCTCTCCTGGAAACGTTTTAATTGAAACATGAGCATTTGCTCATTCAAAGGAAATATAACTTCTGATAGAAAAATAGTTTCTGTGAATGAAGAGGAAGGCAAATAAAGTAATAATATATTGCTCCAACCAAACAGCACTTGGTACATGTTCTCTGCCAGAATATTAATATCCTATTGCAGTGCATATTTTATGATCTTTTATGCATGTCTTAAGTATGCTACTCTTTGTAAAACTGTTTCTATAACAACAAAATTGCAGACTGATGAAAATTCTTCATAAGGAAATAACTACAAATCTGTTTTTACTAGTTAAGAGTTTCAAATTTACCCGTATCTTTAAACAAATGCTCCAGAAAATAATTTAGGTTTAACATCCATGCTGACATGAGCTCATTTGCATTAAAATAAAGAAGTATTGAAGGATCTAGAGAATGTCTGCCATTTTTTTCTTTACATGACTTTCTGATTAGACTTAATTTTTACAAGCTTTATTTCTTGTTAATAGAAATAATCAGAAAACAATCAAATGGGATCTAGTGCTGTGTTTCCTAGTAATGCTTTTTCTAATACAAATATTTGTAACATTTCACTGGATACTCCAATCATACACTGTCAAAGCACCTTAAATGTTTTAAAACCTCTGATGTGAAGCATTCACAGTTAGGAAATATGGCAGTTAGATTCTCCCGGGCAGCCTATATTTAATTCTACTTCTTTGTCTACAAGGAAAATTGGAATGTTGCTCACTCAGCAGTGCACATGCTCATATATGGAACAAAGACAGGAAGCTGAAACCAAGTGATTGTCAAGGAAGTGAACATCATGCATTTCCTACTGATTTTAAGACAAAAAATTTAAGGGAAGGAAAAGGAGAAAAATTACATGTATTGTTAAAATGTTGTCCAAAGAGCCAGAGTAGCACAAATTCAAACAACCATTATCTAAGAGAAGAAGCAACACAATCATTACCTAAGCCAGCACTTCAGCTCATGCCTAATTTTGTGTGATGATAATATACTTTGCATGTCATCAAAGTACAAAACTAGATGATCTCTGTTTGCTCCAACAGTCAAGTTGGAATTTTACATAAACTTGCCCATTTGGAATAGATATCTGTTATCTCCTTCCTGTCCTTCTCCCCTGTTCTTCCTTATTTCCTTGCCTCCAAGACTCTACTGTTTGATCACTATGAAAAAGAGAGAGTTGTATAGAATGAAGACTAGTCTTGTGATTTGACTGCGGTGTTATGTGTCATCAAATGAACAAAAGAAGATACATTGCTCAACAGTATGCTACAGTATCACTTTCTAATTAATATTACCACAGAATCTTGCCTTTTTTCTTCTTGCTGTGAGAAACAGAATAGTTAGTTTTGCTGTCAATTCCAAATGGAACTTAAGCATGTAAAAACAGATCAGAAGAGCATTGACTGGGTCTGGTTTTAAATAACATTGTAAACAGAAAGTTTGCAGCAGGAAGATGTAGTGTTAATGCCCACTTGCCCATATGAAAAACTTTTTTTAGTGTTCATCTATAATGTCTCTTTCACCTTTACCACATAGTTGTTCTAAGGCTGAAATGTCAGTTGAGAGGGGTTCTTATTCACAGCAGTGTTAAAAATCCTTATTTACATTGCAATTAAACGTATTTGCATTTTTGGCAAAGCCTGTAATTCACAGTGGATATCTTTGTAAGTTTGACATTTATAGTTTTCAGAAGTTTATCCTGATGGTAGTGTCATAACACTGGCTGCCAGCTGTCTAGAACCATATTGTTCATTGAAGTCAATCATATATTACAAATTCAAGATAAATTTTAGCGTTAGGAAATTTATTAAATCTAGTCTTTAAGATAACAAATGCACTTCACCTTTCTAAATTTTTTAATTGAAAGCAAAAAAATGAAAATGAGTATGTTTCAAAGAATATGAAAGAGGATGCACACAGAGCTTGATCCTACTTTCATTATCTATAAGGATCAGAAACAACATAGCTAAAATCAATTGAATTATATGAGACTTTCTGGTCTTCAGATATCAGATATTTTAACTTGATTCTGTTTCAAAATGGAGCTCAAAGGAATTGACCAGACATACATGGTCAAGTACATATCTATGAAATATTCATAGTTTCATATAGTAATAATGTTCTTCAGGGAATAATTTAATGAAAAAATGGTTACGTCAAAAAATCGTGTCTAGGAATGGATTCATAAAAAAATTAGAGATTATGAGAAAATTTCTAATCTGGAGGTCAAAGCATCATAATAATTTGCAAAAAATATTTATAAACTTTCATGAAAAGGATGAAATGTTTCAAGTTATGTTCAAAAAATAGAAATAACAGAGTTAGAGCTGAGGCTGGAGCCTAATTAGCCAACACAAAAAGACACTTGCTACAGAAAAAAAAGAAAAAGCAAAACCAATCCCAGAACCAACCAAACAAAGAAAACCAGACAAACAAAACCCACCCTGAAATGCTCAAATATTAAAATGTACTGTAGTATTTAAGGCTTGAGGGTGGGGTGGGGGGGGCAAGTTTCTGGGTAATTTTTAGAGAAACCAACAGTGGTGTTGATTGTTTTCTGGGGGTGGCAGTGGTACTAATCTTCAAAAGATACCTGACTTTTTAGATCTAATGTAATTCCAAGCAGTGTTAATATTAGAGATTTCTTTTTTGCTCTTACAATATTCAATTGATCAAATATCCAAGTTAATATAAACCTTTAAAATAAATCAAATTTACCTAACTATATTTTTGTTAGTTTTTCTTTCCTGTTCTCTCACTGTTGTTACCTCTACTGGAATCTATGACTGCAAAACAGACAAGCAGATATGATGAGCGCACGTGGAGGGCAGTCAGCAAGCTATCTCTTTCCGCATATTCTAAGGAAGCCCTCCTTAAATATATTTTTTTTAATAACTATGTGGCTTAGAAGACTGAAAGAAGGTGGTTTTTTCATCCTTCATTTAGGTCTGAACACAGAGACAAAAGTTTAGAAACAAGTAAATCAGATATACACAGAGGAAAAACAGACTTTAAGTGGTCATTCACTGAAACAAAAGAAAACCAGATAAAAACTCAAAAATATCTAAAATCCACGAGTTGTTCAAGAGTCCACAAAAATGGTGAATATATCTATTTCAAGACTTGTTTTATCATGAGGTTTTACAAAATACTTGCACAAAGTTTCCAGAGATTATTGTAAGTCAGAGGCAAAAGTAGGGGGTAGCAGACTCAAGTTAAACAGGATTACACATATGATGTTCTCCTGCTCTTTCATCTTCTTCCCTCTGTGGAACCAGGATTAAAAAAGAAAGATGTATTAGGGAAACATGAACTTTGTTTTGCTACTGTGCAAACCAACCATATCCAAGATGTATTTATAGGACTAACATCTTAATGGAGTAAGAGTAAATGAATTCTCAGTGTTTTAGAAGATTTCTGTACAATGCCTATTACAAAAAAACTTTGCCAAAACAATATAAATGAGAGCGTATGAAATTGCAATTTAATGTACCAAATAAAACAAAAATAGTTCAAGAACTTACCAAGGGGACAGAGAGCAAGCCAGAACCTTTTTTCTGCTAATAGAGAATCTATTTTCTGTAACTCCATGAAGAATTTGCACAAGCTATTCACTGCTGGATTTTTTTGTATTACATAATGAGTTTTGTTTTGCTGACTCTGTTGACTGTTCCCAAAGCATAATTAGAGATTTTCTTCTGCTGACTCAGTAGAAGAAAGTAGTATCTGGAATCACATAGCTGTAAAGAAAAAGTCTAATGGGTACTCATGCAGAGACCAGCTACAAAATGGATGAAGTTTATGGTTAGTAAGTGCTGGAGTTTGAGCTTGCCAAATCAAAGCTGCATCAAAGATCTACCAGGGGAAATCTTAAACCTTTTGTATTCCCCTTCATCCTAGCAAGGAGTCCTTGCTGAAATTAGCATGAATGTTCAATAACCATTGCCTTATCAGTGTGAATCTGAGGAATTCCAAAGCGAAGGTCTATTAGTAGAAGTAAATTATGGCTGTGGGATGCAATTGCCTTTTGAAACTTTAGCCAGTAAAACCTCAATATACAAAACAACAAAAGGGTAAATATACGTGTGAGGTCCCACTGAAATAAAGCAAGAGCTCATACAATTACTTATGCAAAAGTACTACTGTAAGACTGAGTCCATGTAATGCTGTTCTTATGAAATCAGTCTTTTAATTTGTAACAAGTTGAGCAGATGAAGTTCCTCATTTCCTTAAATGTAGTGAGTATTAAATCCTCCTGAACAAGCAGCCTCCCATAATGAAAAGATTCCATTTCAGCAGAATTCATGAAGTATGAACAGCAAAGAGCTGTCATCCAAATTCTCATATGCCTATATGTATTTTTAAGTTCATATTTAAAAGAAAATAACTCCTGAACTATCTAGATCTTAGATCTACTCAAAGCATATACTCAAAGGGCTTTTTCAAGGGCAGAGTACTGTTGCAGATTGTTTTTTTCCCTGAGATTAGTCATCCAAGTGCACACTGGAGAGTGTTAGTCGCTGAATTGTACCTGAAGCCTGGTTCCTGTTCACTGCTGAAAATAGAATATTGATTTTGCCATTTCAAAAATGAGGGGGGTTTTTTTGAAGGGTTTGGGTCTAGGAAGGGGGCAGGCAGCGCAGGCAAAGGAACATCCAGACAGTCAGAGAGATGAATCGAGCAACCTGAGTCCGCATTCATTCCCAGCCTGCTGGCATCAGCAGCTACCATTGCATCATAACACCCAGTGCAAATGCTTTCTGACATAATGGCACCAAGGTTTGAGCACAAGTCCGAGAGCAGCAACCCCAGAGATAGCAACCAGTGGGAGAGATGTCAGCAATGCAGATCTTTCATGCCTTTTCCAAAAGCTCTGGTACCTACCACAAGGGATGGATAATTCTGTGAGTTCCACACAAGAGAATAGGACTCGTAAAATTAGTCCAGTAAATGAGTCTGTAAGAATTTTTAAAAATGAAGAATAGGGAGAGGATAAAGTCTAAGAGTTGTTTCTCATTTGAAGAAAGTAGCAATATCAAAATTAGTTTATTTCAGTCTAATACCTGAATGAGTATTCATTTTGGATTTAGCTAATAACATTTCCTAAAGTTTTTTCAACCATTTTATCTTCCTTCTTACAGACTGCCTATCATATTTTATATTTTCCCTAGACTTGGGTTGTTACACTTCTAAGGAAGACAAATTCAATAAATAATCTGCAACTATATATGCTTTTCTTTTCATTTAAATGATATTTTAAGACTCTAAAATGCAAAAAACTGTAATTAAATTCAATGAAAGTGTTGTTTAAAGTACTGTAAAGCTTTATTTCCTGTGAAATATCTGTTTATGCAGGAACACATGTATGGGTAAGGGAAAGAACTCACATTCATTTTGCATAACCCACAGGCCTAGGGCTAAGGAACTTCAAGTTTCTTTCATCCGAAATGTAGATTTTTCATAGCTTCACTCAGTAGGCTGTAGGGAGTAAATCCTAATAGTACATACATAACTAAATTAGACAATATGGAGTATTTAATAACCACCTTAGAAAATCTTCTCTTGATGAAGATCTAACTGTCTGACAGGAAAGCTGTCTATGTTCTTTACACATCGCTGCTGGATGTACCTAGGACTATTGCCATGATGGCAGAGCTGAAGATTTTGTCAACTTTATTTAATTTTTTTAGCTGATGTTGTACAGAAAGACTTGAAGTAGGCATAAGAACCTGGTGGTTAAAATGCTCCTTTTTCTCTTGTGCCACATACTCCTCCGCCTGCTCACTGAGGAGGCAAACAGCCAGCATCTCAGGTGAGCTGCAGCCCAGCACAGCTGTGATGCTGCTGCCACCTCTACTGTGGAGACATCTCCAGGCCAGTTGGTGGTATGGGAGGAGGGTAAAGAAGAGGAGGACGATACCTTGAAAATGAGAAAAACTGAATTTAATATGGAAAATTCTTTACTATAAATCTGTCTTCTCCTATGGCATGAAGAATTAAGGTCCCTCTCTGTTCTCACTTGTCCTACAAACCTACCACAGCCATGTTACACAAAGCAAGGAAGAATTTGTGTGATTTGAGAGAAAGTACTACTAGAAAACCTAAACAACCCAGACCAAGCTGGCCTGTAGGAATGTATACAGTTACTACAGACTAGGCAAGTCTTTCCATACAGGAGTCACAGGAGTCACAGGAGTCACAGGAGTCACCTTTCCAAGAGTTTCTCTCCACACAGCCAGGACACACTGAAAGTGGAAGCCTGTTCCTGACTGTACTACAGTGACTCATGGTTCATTTAAAGCAGAAGGCTGAAGTGTGAGGCTGTTTTTCCAGATTCAGCTGCCAGACACAGCCAGATTGCTTCTGTCAAACCTTTTAAGACCATTCTCTGAGCTGTTACCAGGATGTGTATTACTGATATTAAACTGGCGATACTGACCAAATTATCTCCGTTTTTTTTTTCAATTGTGTTATCACCAGTACAAATCATGAGTGAATCTGCTTATGTTCAAAATGCATGAGAAGACAGGATGTAGTTAATATAAAATCTTTTTTCTCAATTTTATTTTCCTGAAAAAGACAGATTTCTCTAAATAAATGACTGTGAGGAGTCAGTGAACTTCAAATTTTACACAGAAGTCTTCAGTAAGTACAACTCAAGAATTTGTTGATAGACAAAGCCTTTAAGAGTCTCAGTCCTAGTTACTTAAGAGCTACCAATATTCTCAATTCCAGTAGTAAAATAGAACAATGAAAGTGAAGTCTTGCACTTGAGTGCAAGAGACTGACATTCTCTGAATCAAATTAGTGCAATTCATTTATGCTACAAGAAAAGCTGGCCACAGAAAATTCTTCATTTCATTTCTAGACCTTATTACTTTGTAAGCATGGGTTAAAAAAAAAAAAAAAAAAAAGACAAAAAACAGTCTTCTAACTTGCAAAAAAATTAGCCTTAGCAAAATGTCAATTGTTGTATTCATGTAGATATGTAGGAAAATATGCCTGCTCATTTCTCAGAATTTAAAATGCCATAAAAGTAAAGAAAGTTGCAGTGAATGTCATGGACTATTTCAATGTCAAACACTTCTTATTCTGTCCTTACAATGATATTCTATTTTTAACAAAACCAACATATTCAATGCTATCCAATTATTGCAGCAGTTTCAAGAGGACAAAATTTAAGTATTCCAAAAATTTAAAGTACTGAGATGAGAGAATTTATATTCTTCCTAGCTGGCATTTAAGAAACCTCATGTCATTATTGAGTAAATCTAAAGTGTTTTTCTAATAGTGTTTAGTCTAATAGCCTTTTCTGACATTCACAAGTACTGTAATTTGGAAGAGTTTTCTGTTTACTTAATATGCAAAGTGTAAATTATTGTTGATTGTTCCTTGTGACCATTCTACTTCCATCCCATTCATATAATACTATGACTTTTTTTTTTTTAATTTTCCTCTTTCTATTTTATTTTAAAAGTCTCTTAGGAGAAAGAAACTGATAAAAATGCTAAGAGGGGGTGAAACCCTGCACACAGGAGCAGCAGCTAACTTGTTTTACCATTTTCAGCCTTCAGTTATGCATGAGGAGTAGCAACTGGATACTTAGGTATGTTATGATCCATCTGCCTTAGGAGTCAAGGAAGATATTTAATAAAAATCTATCAGAAATGGTATGGTTACACTAGATCTTGCTCAAAGTAGATGTACAAATCTCTGGAAATCCCTGATTTTCAGTGAAATCTATCTCTTGAAGAAGTCCAGTTAAAACTGTAATGCAAGATTGATTAGAACAAACTGACTGAATGTTGCTCTTGTACAGACAAGCTTCATTTTTTTCAACTATTTCATTTCCTATTTCATTTATGTAACATCAGCCGGCAGACATGAATGATAAAGAAGCATCCACATGAATCCACCAACGATTCAGAAATTCTAGGCTTAAGAAGCTCCAGCTAATCAGTACACAGCTCCTTCACAAGAAATAATGAATGAGCACCATTGAGGATGTACTTCTGTAACTTGCCAGCATTAGCCAGATGCTTTCACTCTGGAAAAATTCCTCTGCTCAGGCCATGGCTCTGTGCAGAAGTGAAGGACCAAGTCAGCACTTGCTCATCAATGAACAAGGAGGAGAAAACAAAGAAGGTTCTTACCTACAAGTTACAGATCTTTGCTGTAACTTTGCTGTAAGAATGTTTGCTGTAGCTTCTGTCTAAGATCTCAACTTTGGTTTTGGTTTGAGCAAGGTAAGGTCCTTCAGGTTTTCAATAACTTTACACAAGCCTTTTTCCAGACTACTGTGATGGAGAGCACACCTCATGATATTTATCAGTGGAGTGACATGAATGGAAAAGTGAACTACTTGCAGTGTGCAATGCAGGGAAATAGTAGTGACCTGCCCAATAATTCACAATATGTTAAGTCAGCAATTTACATTGTCTAAGTGTGGCCAAGACCTGTTATTCATCTGTCCCTCTGATGGTAAAAAAATTAAGCTGGCCCTGAAAGAAGCAGGAGGTCTCTACTGTGCCCTGGAAATCAGAACAGCTAGACCTAAAACAGTTTCTCTCATTTTAGTCTTGACTGGTGTTCTCATGAGCATCCCCAAAAAATCCCACCCTCCACAATACTTGTACAGTATCTTTGACTGTGATCTGGAAAAGTAGAAAGGTCCCTCAAGTATACAACTATATTCAACTAGATATTTATGTCATCATTATCCTCTTATTATATGTGCTGATTAATTTTAATTAATTAATTCATTAATCAAGTTACTTCTCATCAGATAATTCACTTTGAATTTTACATTTGTGACAAATTGTGTAATCAATTTTTTGTACAGTTTCTTTAGAGTAATTCCATCCTACACTTGTTGGAAAATGCATGAGTCTCTTATTTCTTTTCTCAATGGGTAGGAGCAGAACACAATAAAAAACTCAACTGCTAAGGATAGCTCTGTAATTTCAAGAAAGTTGGAAGTAAATATTTGTCTATATAAAGATCAACTATAAAGATTGATTGACTGGAAAAAAAATTCTGTAATAATAAACTTCTATGGAAGTAAGGTAGGCTGAAATAGGGGCTAATTTTCAGAACCACATTTATTAGCAAAATTATCTAATTAGGGTCTCCTAATCCTGGCTAGGAGATACAACAATAAACACTAAAAATAAACATATAATTTGGTGGTAGGGAAAACCTAATTTAGTTTACTAGTAATTTTTAACATGCAATAAATTGTCACCTGAGACAATCTTAGTATGTGAACATCAGACAATATTACACATCAGTTTTCAATGTAGGTTGCTCTGTCTTATTTGTGCAAAATCATTTCTTTGCTGTATTCAGCAACAATTAAATATAAAACTTCAATTTTCTCCCTGTATTTGTCTATAGCTTGGTTTTAACTGCTAATTATTTTTTTCTAACTCTCTCTTTAAACTTTTTTTGTCACTGCTTTTTTTCATGTTGTTCTAAATATCTGGTTTTTATTTCTTTATTCCATTCTGCCATATTTTAACTCTGATAATTTGAAATCCTTTTATGCATAGTTTCATTTTCTCCTCCTATTTTTCTTTTACTTTTTCTTGTTACCTTTTTTTCTCATTTTATAGATTATAGAAACATTTCTCCTTCCTAGTTATCTACATTTTTCTATATCTATGGATTTAAATTGCTTTAACTCAAACTTTCCTCTTCTGTCATCATTTCCTCCTACTTCACCATCCCAGCACATCTCTCTTCTGCTTTCTCTAGCAAAATTATTTGAAGTAAATGAGTTAAAGGACTCATTATTGTAGAGTCTTTCAATTCATTCATCTGAAAGTTGCCTCAACTAAGCTTCAACTAATAGATTTTCAAGTGTTTTGTTCAGTCTGACATAGAATTTCCCAAGAGGCTGAATCTCTTTCGTTCCCTTTGGGACAATGATCCACAGCATGATAAATGTTCATTATTTTCATGGTCGTCATTAATTTCCTTCAATCTTTTGACGATGCCTCACTGCAATAAAGCAAAACCTTTACAAAATTTTTCTGAGACCTTTCTCTTGATAGGCTGACTTTGCTCATACTTGCTTTTTCATTTAGCATGCCTTGTAGGAAAAATTTGGTGTCCAAGCTCTTAGGAAGTTCAAACAAAGATAGCTCTGACCATGCATAATAAATGTCCTTGAACACGACAATCTTTTCAAAGGGTAAAGCAGCACAGTCAGAGCTACACTTTTCACTTGTCTTCCATTCAGGAAAAGACCCTGGTTTCATTCCAATGTCCCAGCCTCACAAGACTTACACACAGGTGCACTGCTTTGCCTTGTAATACTTGTACTTTGACACTTGCTCATCACAAAATCTAAAATCTTGACACTCTCAGTTCCTGCACCATTCAACAACTTTCCTCTGATTCAGTAAGTAAGATTCCACGCACCAGGAGAGAAAATATTTTCTTAATATGCTTAAAATTGATGCGATGGAAACAACAGAGATAACTCAGTGACAGCTATCTACAATGTACAGTACTAGGTCACTACTTTAAGTGCTGGAGAAACAGACAGTAGTCAAGTGTAAAAGTGGGGCTGTTCATGAAAATGGGGTCTGTACTTTGTATAAAGGGCAGCAAATTACACACTGCAAGGAAAAAGAGTCTTCTGCAGCCATGTGTCAAAACTTCTAATAGCTTAATCGCTGAGCCAGAAATATTCAAAAGAGGTATGGATGGTGAAGGAAATTAACGGCGTGTCCTACCTTACATGTTCCTATTTACAGAGACTTCCATAATGTAAGTCACACAAGAGTGGCACACAGATAATGCTCAGGAATTCTCCCATAGCCAAGTTTCTATGAATTCCAGGCATTTTGAAACAGTAACAGCAATAACACTGTGAAAAAGTCTTTTGAAAAGAATGGGAGTAGAGATGTGCAGGAACCCCAGCATATTACATTTATATCACATCTCCCTTTGCATTTGCCAACACAGATCAAATGAAATTAAGATGACTTTTAAAAATTACTCCATTAAAAAAGAAATAAAAAATACTGCAGTGATTAAATGACCCCCCAAAATGAACAGATTCTTTTTAAAGAAAGCCTAATGATGATCTTTTCTGTCCTCTCCTACTGAGATATTCATCAAAGTTACTTCTCATGACTCACGAGTATATTATTAAGGTTCAAAACAAAAGCTTTTACTCTTTTCTAATAGACATATAATCTACCTGTCACATACATCAATTTTTTTTCTATAAACTGCATATGGAGCAGAGCAGCCTGTTCAGATGTAACACTTCGCCTACTTCATACAAAGAGATACAAACCAAATTTTAAAACCACCACTTTTCTCACTGTACTAAAAACATATCTTCCTCCTTCAATCTCACAGATCCATTTTTATATTTTCAAACTGCTGACCATTGCTATGGCAAGCAGACACCCATATAACACTGTTGATCCAAGTTACTCTATAGAGGTGAAGTGAGATATCTTGGATTTTTTCAAGTCCACATTCTTGATTTCAATTTAACCATAAGTATGACTTTCAGATATTGGCACTCATTCACGTGATTTCTTGGGTTTGTTTGTGTTTATCACACAATAGAATGACAGGTCTCACAAAATCCTTCAACTCATTTTATCAGCTTTCAGAATATTTACCCAGGCCAGGCTGATACAAGTGGAGTTCCTGCAGACAATTCTGAGAGATGAGAGCTATTCAGCAATTCTGAGCCTCTGATTTTCTAGGTGTTGAGACATTTGATAATGAACAATTTATAATACTCCAAAGTGAAAACTGGACTATAACTACTATACGTGAAAAAATATATCACTGTCCCCATCTTCTCCCATAAGACAGATTTTTTGTAGTGAAATCAGGATTTGGAGTATCATGAGAAGCAGAAGAAAAATGGTGTAAGTATTCTCCTTAAACTAGAGTCCTCTATGTGTTTGACTGGACTGAATGTTTTCATTTTTCCTATTCTATTTTAAGCTTATAAGAAAGAAATATTATTCCTATAACTCAGTCTATTCCTAAACACAAGGCATTTGCCTTCCTTCACTGATCAGGAATGGTCTGAAGGATACAAAAATGTCTTCATGGCAGTTCTGCTTTTATTGGCATGGGTTGTAGGTACGAGCCACGAGCTTTAGAAATGCGATTGTATTCATAACTCTGTATAGCACCCAACAGCAGTGGACAAACCTACCCTGACATTAGTTTGGACAAATTCAAATATATTTTAATTTATTAATCAGTTTGTGATGCAGTTTTCCTTTACATTCTTTCTACTTCAGCAAAGGTACCTCTTCTAGTGCTACTTCCAGGATCCCTTCTTTCATACTGATTTGTGAATTTCAAAGCAACGAAAAAAATTATTATGCAAGGCAAGTTCTACCCAGGTGGTCAACTACTTATTTTTTAGACATTGATCTTCATGATCCTTTCATTTTTTTGTAAGTGGGAGAAATAGTATTTATCTGAGCTATACTTTCTAATATTTATTTCTCTCATAAACCTGTTTATTCTTTACTCTCCATTCCATTACAGATGCATTATACCTCCCACATTCAATTTCCTTTGGTGATAGTTTATTTTTAAATTTCTTTATACCCATCTTGACATTTATTCAACCCACTTACACTTATTATTTGATGGCACACATGTTTTTCTAACTATACATTAACTGGAAGGTTTTAATTTCTTTTCTGGCGTGAGAATAAATAATTTATTTTAACTCATCAACTAGTCCCTGCATTCTTTACTAATTTAGTCTGTTTAAACAGTGTGTAGGGGGAACTAAATAAAGGCTGAAAGTTTGGGATGAAATTAGATATGATAAATGAAGGAAGGGAAAGTACAATATTGCACTTTGTGCAAATCAGATCAAAGTCAAATATTATTTATTGTCTAATTTCCCCTTGTACATATTGTGTGAGGAAGGAACAGTTTGCTGTGTCAACAAATCTACAGACTAATTTATTCCTGAAAGTAGATGTGACCCTGTTTATTTCAAGGTAGTTTAACTGTTCTCCTTTGCCTAATGATAACTAATCTCTAGAGGCTTAGCTTCAGCCAATTAGTCTTAGCCTGATCAATCCCTCCCTAGCTTTCCTACTGTATTTTCTGAGAAGCCCTTTCATTTTTTTTTAATTTAAGAAAAACATATGGGAAAGGATTTTCATTGAAGAATTTTTGATATGGGCAGAATTTCCATGCACACTTCTCCCTACAATTGTAGTTTATGGTATAAGACATTTTCTCTCAACATCAGATTTTGGACTAGAAAGAATGTAGTATTTTGTGAGTATTTTGTGTATATTTATCAAAATATATAAATATATTTAAATTAGGCAGCTTTCACAACTTGCATGAAACCACCATGCACCGAAACCACCACCATGCATACATCTCAGGCTTATTTAAAATTTCCACAAACTGATGTTCTATGGGCAAACGGCTTTAACTATTTATGAACCAACAACTACTGTCATTTCCAACAATAACTGCAGTCTAACCATCATTAGTTCATAGTACACACCCAGAATGTTTTTCTGAATCAGGAACAGTCCTTTTCTTATCCTTGGCTATTGATTTTTGATATAATTATGAAGCTTTGAAGAAATAGGAAAAAAATCAGTGTTGAGCAAAAAAATTTTGTTTCCAATTTTAAGAACTTGTATTATATTTTATCACCGTAGAAAAATGCAGAGATGATATATCACCTTGATAGACGGATATTTTGCAGGGACAGTTATATACAAAATCTTCCTCGGTCTGTAAAGCATTTAGATCTGTAGGAGGTTTCTATCTGCACTAAGCAGTCTGCCACATGCCACATAGCTCACAAAATGTGTCAGAGTGTAGGATAGCTGTGGAAAAGATGTGTTACAATACTTTCTATGCTCTAGTTTCAAGTAGCATTATCCTGGACTCATTAGTGCTGTGAAACACTGCTGTGTCCATACCGTGTAATTTAAGATCAACAGTTTTAACATTTCTTTGGTGAGTTAACATCACAAAGACACACACAGACAAACAAGCTATGAGTCAAGGAACACCACCTACATAGTGCTAACACATTTTCCTAAACAATAAGTCTTTGTCGGTTTTTTTCCAAAAGAAATTTTAATACTAAGCCATGACAAGCAGACATTTTCTAGAAATATTTCAGTCTTCACCAACAGATAGGATAACCAAGACTTCATTTTTTTCTGTGTCTCTGTAGTAACAGCTTAAACTTTACAGTTACAAATGTGAAATCACTGCCTCATGCCAGCCTAAAAGCATAGGTTCAAAGAAGCATTCCTATATCCTAAATTTCACTGACTTTCTGAAAGCTCTTAAAGCTGATGTACTTTGGATGCTGGTTGAAGTGTTTGCTATGACACATGAGTGTGTGCAACACTCCTGTCTTACAACTCTTCAAAATTCTTCGCAGGTCTCATGGGTTTCTGGATTGATTCTTTGGCCCCAATGACAGCAATCCTGAATGACAGCAATCTTCTCTGTTGCCCGAGTATATACAGGGAAAAAACTCAGCACAATTAGTCTTTTCTTTAAAACATACTTTTCCCATGCTTTCACTGGCCGTGGATGAGAGGTCACACACCAAGCATAGGGCCGTATTTCTGCCTTCAGGTAAATACTTTCCAAACACTCAAGGCAAGCTCACAGGTCACATCTATAGAAGTCTGTTTGGATGGCAGAGGAGATCTGAGCCACTTTACTGTCTGCAGAATGTATCTATGACAGGTAGAGATTGAGACAAGCTAAAGAATTAATTTTTAGCTTACTTAAATACTACTGAAATGTTATATTAAAAATAATCCATCTGGGTAAGTGTATGGACACTTCAAGCAGAGAAAAAAATGGCATTGTTGGGAAAAACTGAGACTGATCACTCAGTACATGCCAAAGCAAAGCAGAAAGAAAACCAAAATAAATAAAATCTAAAAGACAGAAAATGTAATAAACCAGCCAAAGAAACCCTTAAACAATGTTTTGGCCTGGATCACTGTTGTAAGAAAAGACAACAAATGCTGAAAAACAAGTAACCTTGCCCTTCATGCAAGTGGCATGTTACTCACTCAAAGGAACCCAAGGAAGACAATACTGCTGCACAGACCAGACAGAGGAAGAATATAGTAAAACAATAGAAAACAAAAGTTATCCAAGGAAAAGACAAAGCTTTTACAGGTAATAGGGATTTGTACTGATGACAGTACCATCAGCCGCTATGGAAGAAGCACTGTCCTCTGCCAGGTAAAATTACACAATTTCCTATTAGTTATTTTACACCAATGTCTCAAAAACATAGAATTAAAAGAGAATTATGAGTCTGTTCTGCAATATTGAGTTTGGATCCTGAGAACATGCATCTAGTCAAGTTTATCAGGTAAAAAATTAATATGGGAAATGTTAAATAGTGAAAAATATAGACATTTTTAAAATAGATATTCTGTAGAGTGTTGGTCTCTCTGTACCGGCCGAAGATGAACCTAGATGTGAAATCTCTACATATCAGCAGAGAGGGGTCACTTAAATGGAAGCAATGACTAGGACATTCGTTTGATTTCATGGAAGCTGCTAATTTCTAAAATAGTAAAATAATTTCCCATCAACATCTGCATTTTCTTGAGGCTTCCTAGAGAGGTGAAGAGCAGACAACTCCTTTAAATGTGAACACCAAGCCAACAACAACTGCACCTTGTATATCTGAAAAAAAAGTAGAGAGGAGAAAGGTCATATGTTAAGAGCAAATTAAATCTCACTTAAAGCTAATAAACTGGTAACCCATTAGATATTAAGGATAAATTTATGAGACCCAAAATAAGGACCATTTATTAAAAATCCCCCACAATTATATAACCTTGCCAGAGTCCACTTTAATAGAAAAAGGTATTAAATCAGCTAAAAATGAAATGTTGGTCATGCAGGCTTTCTTTCTCTAATACATTTAGCATAAAAGCAATTCTATCTTCAGCACAGGTACATAGAAACCTTAAAAGAAAGAGAGCCTCCAATTCTCCTTTTAAAAGTCTATCCAAATTCTGTAGCTTTTAATTGTTAGAGAAAACAAAAGTTACCAATTTCCTACTTATGATCGATTCGAACCTTGAAAGATGTGTTCTGTGAACATGGTTAAGTAAGTCAAATCAGCAGCCATTTGAAGATTGTAAAGGGATAGTAAAGGAAATGTGAAAGTGGCCAGGGGGGGTGTTAAATTTAGTGGGTAACTGCCTCTTAAAAAAAAGATATTTCACTTCATGTCTAGTACTGTTGCTATCATTTGTCAACAGAAGCAGCAGGTTTTGTTCATTCAAGATCTCCTTGTGCCGGTAGCACATCAGGAAATTCAAATTGGTGTCTTTACCTTCATAACTTTTGAATGGTGCCCTAGTATATAGTAATGTCTAACACAGAGGTTGTTTATCTCTTGTATGGAGGTTAAATTCTTCTTTTTTTTTTTTCATTACTCTCTGAGTGAAACATGGTGTCTGAGCTGGCAAACACAGCAGTGTTCATGGGGTCCAAAGATGACAGTCCTCTACTTTGAGCTTGTAAGTGCTGAGCTGAAGGAATGACAAACCATTGCAAAGAGAGGAAGAGACCAAGTCATGCTGGCAGGTGTTTGGATGTGGAGGGGCAATGCTCTGCCCTACATGGGACACATGGCCACTTTCTCTCCGTCTCAAGCTGTCCTCAGATTCTGCAGCAGTCGACCTTGGTCCATTTACTGAGGCAGACTCCTGAAACTGTGATTTCATAGCAGGGATACTGAGATTTTTAAAAGGATCAATAAGTATAAACTAAACTAAAAAAAAAAAAAAGGTCAGGGACATTTTTCTTAGTGCCAGTTATTCCCAGAGGCTACATTTTTCAGAAAGGATATGTTGAGTTATCTCCAGGGTTGACAAGGCCAGATAACATTTCAGTTATTAGCAGCAGGAGGATTAATGGACATCCACCAAAAATATCATGTTCAATACATGGGTTATTCAGGGATGAGGATGATTGAATTTGGAAGGAAATTGTTAAGGTATCTGAAAAAGTTAATTTGAAATGGGAGGAGGTACCAGGCACTAGATCTTATCTGAAGGCTTATTTGAAGCAAGAGTCCAAAGCACTTGTCAGTTCTACAGACGCTCTAATGCATGATTAATCAGATCAGGAAATTGACAGAGATCAAGGAACACCCCAAAGCTGAGAAGTGAGTTTAATTATGCTGTTTGGACTAACAAGAGCGAATTCACCTTCCTTTGCCTTTTATTGTTCTATAAAAATGGCAGGGAGTTGGGTATGAGTAAAAGAAATATGGATAGGATATAAGGGAGAAAAGACAGCTGATGATATAACTCTAGTATGTGAAAACAATTAAGGAATGCGTTTTGATATGCACTGAACAATTTATTGCAAGAGTTCCCACAAGAGCTAAGCTAATAAATTCATGGCCTAATTAAGCCACAGCCCTTTTATCTTATTTTTCATCCTAGACACAGAGAAAAGGCTCTTGTGGATGATAACAACCATGATATTTGCATCTAATAGTTTGTAGAACCTTGTCCTTCTGATGCTGTGGTTTGGTCAGTTTCTCCAAACGTTCATTTATGCACATTCTTTCCTCATATGCAATCCTGCATCACCATTAAATTCAGCTCATGAGAGTGATGCAGCAATTTTGCGAGAACTAAGTTGTAGCTTCTCTATCCTACCTCTTTTCTACTTTTTGTTTCTTTTTCTCTTTCAAATTTTCTTTTCTGAGTCAGGTTGTCTCCTGAATTCTTTAGAATCACCTTAGTGCCTCTAATCTATGCTTTCCTATGCCAATTTTTGTCACCTCCTTCTTACTCACCCTGAATTAATTTTTTGTTATAATAATGTATCACTTATTTGTTTGCTTACCTCCAAAATGCATTTCGATCCCCTCTCTTTCCATTGTGTAGCCTTCTGAAGATTTTTGTCATGTTTTAGATTTTCTCTAGTCAATATCCTTTCCTAATAACTGAATTCAAATACAGATTTAGCCCTGTAATTAATACTTAACAAAGTGTAAAAAAATTGTAATTTCCCTCACTATAAAAAAATTTTAAAAAACCACAAAAAATACCTTTAATAATGCATCCAAGGCTGTTTCTGAACTATGTACAGAGATACAGATACAGCTCATCACAGTGTTGCTTCTGCTTATTCAGTTTTCTCATACTATTTCCCCAAGTCATTTGAATCAATTCTGATGCAGTTAAAGCACTCTCCTTTCTCTGACTCTTCCTAGTTCCTTCTGCTATTTGGATTTGTCACCTCCTGTAAGTACATTTCATTTTAATTTCCCCTGAACTGACACAGTGATGACTTTCAGTGTGAAGTGCTTACTTCATTTATACAGGGAGGAAATCATATGGAGTCATTATAAATTCTTGGGGTTCAGCCTGTTTCTGAGAACTATGGGATCTGTGTTCACAGTGCTGTCAAGTAATTCTAGGAAGGACTGTTACCTGTATTACAGGAGCACCTGAAAGATCCAATTCAGAGTTGGTATGATAAAGGCAAGGCAGGAAATGGCTGTCTGTGTGGCATAAAGCAATATTTTTAACTCATTATAGACCTCACAGGTAGGATTTTTGTCACCAGCACAGTAAATATTAAAGGGAATTGGAAGCTCAGGTTGTGAGATGCTATTTTTCAAGGATGCGTTCATTTGAACACAAATAGACATGTATGGAAGAGCACAAAATGCAAAACAAAGTACCAGAAGCACAGGAAAAATAATAGTTCAAACTAGCATAGTTGACAGCAAAATAGAGGATCCTCAGGTGGGAAGATGAGTAAGAAAGGGATCTCCAAATCATACACACATTACAATCATGAAGTACTTTCAATGGAAAAGACTTTCTGTCTGACTTCTCTTAGATATTCAGAATAACAGTTTTTCATTTGATATCTGCAGGACAGAATTTGACATTTGTAGTTCAGTGGAGTAGGATCTTAATCTGGAATTCACAGTGAAAATGCAGAGGCTGTTCAAAGAATTCAATATTCAGTGTGGGTGAGGGCATCCACATGGCTCTACAATTCTTTTCTTTCACTGACTTACCTTATTTTAACATGGAGTAATTCCACTGCAGGATAAAAATACTGCACTCAGCAACAATAAAAAACCAAAAAAATTAATATTCAAAACTGTGAGTGAACCCCTCCCCATATAACCTATCTTTCATAACTTGTGTCAAACTCAATTTAGAAAGCAAGAAAAAATAAAGTAACATAGAGACAATACATCTGTATTCTGAAAATATTTTTACATTGGCAGCCAAAGATATTATCAGTTAGATGGTTCAGAAAGCTTTGAATTTTTTGTTGTTGTTGTGTTTTATATTTTTAATAAAAGATTAAACAATGCCTTTTAAAAATCAAGCTGTGGTGGGATGCTGTGAACCAAAACTTTATTCAAAGGCACAAAGCTGCACTTCCAGTCTGATTTATGTTGGTCGATAGAAAATAACTACCTTATGTCTGCTTTTATAGGAAGCACTTGATATACTTGATGAATTTTACTAAAGCTTAAATTCCAGCTTTGGACAATGGGACATTGTTCCTGTTCTATTACTAGCAGGGTAGTGATAATACATTACAACAGAATAGCATCCCTCTAGTGTCCATTCACCTGAATCATTTCAGTTCTCATCCATTATGTACCTAGAGAAACGAAACAAGCATCTTTTTCTCTGCATAGTCTGTAAATTATGAAACATTGTACAGCCAGCCAGTGTGAATGATTAACTGAGATCAAGAGATATTTCACAAAAACGGCTCATTCTTCTCCATCAGAACCACAACTCAGTATACCAGATCAGAAAATGATGTCATATTTAAGTGTTCTCATTCTGATCCCTAGTAAGAGCTATTGTCATATCTTGTGTAATAACTTGCTATTGAAAGATAATAAAAGTAAAACTATTTTAAGAATATTTTTGCCTGTATAGAAGACACCTTCTTTATATAGAATCATATTCTTTCTTATTAGCATATATATTGTGAATGAAAATCTATAATAAGAAGCTTTCATAATGGAAGTATAACATTTTGTCAGTTTGAATTTTGTGACAAATTTAAATTGCATCACTCTTTGAAAGTTTAAATATATTGCTTGATTATTGGTCTTGTTAATATCTAGCTTAATCAAATTTATTCATTACTTTAAATTGTGAAGTATAGGTCAAAAAACAGTTAACAGTTTAACTGGTTACCACTTTGCCTTTCAACCTTTGCAAGCCTGAAAGCAAGTATATTCTTCAAACTGTTCCTCCCCTATATTTAATGTTAGGTGCAATCTATTTCTGAATGTGTCACTTTTTGTATTACTGCAGAGCATTTAATTTCAGCTTATTGTTCACCATACTCTGATCCATATTTGTCACGGGATTTGGACTGAAATTATTGATTATTTATATTGGGTTTATTGCAATTTCTCCTGCTAAGATTTGTTGGGTTTTTTTTCCTTTTTAATGTGGTCTGCTACTTCTTGTGCAAACATTAGCTTTATCTTGTGAATATTTACAATAAATCTGAGTTTTACTAATACGGATGGTGTCACTGAATTCAATAAAGCTGCTCAAGTTTTAAAAGTAACTCAGCTTTTCAAATTTTCCAGATTTAAGACTTCACTAAATAAGCTTTTAGGAGCTGTAATGGTCACTGCACGACATGGGTTTGTGCAGCCCTTTAAACTTAGTTTTCATGATTCCTGATTAAATTCTCTTATCCCACTGGGCAACAAACTGTTTTTAAAAAAGTTTCTCACACAGAAGTCAGTGTTTACAGCACCACATGATGTATCCTTCATTGTTAAGATCTCCTAATAGTTCAGGCAAATGTGTAATTTATGCAAACCTATACATGAAGATTTTCTTATCAATGTAGTTCCATTTTCCTTTTGAGTTGCATTTCATCACTTCTCATATAACCTCTCGAAGAGTAATGTCTTAACCACTATAAACTTTTCCAGTCTGACTGATGTAAGAATCCTCAGAGTTTGGTCTAATGCTATTAAAAAAACTATAAGTAAAACTTTTTTGGAACGCTCACCTTTAGCTTTGCTAGCAATGCCTTTTTTTTTAATTTGGTCTTTTAAAAAAGCTCCACAAATTTGCATAACTAAGATTTCAGTAAAGTAGCAATTATCTTTGAATGGGGCCCAATAGTGAATTAGAAATGTATTTTCTCCCATCATTTGCATTAATTTGATATAATCCCTGACTGTCTTGCCTGGTCACAGCTTTTAATGCCCAAAGTAAAGAAAGTAATGATGATCAACAGTAGCAATCCACATACATTATGAAACAATAGTTAGCAGTTAATTCCCATCAGCCTTTGAAAGATAGGAGGTGAAGGGCAAGATACAGGAAAAAAAAGTGCAAAAGAAGACTTCAAGACGTATGAATAGCAGAATAAATTAGAGCAATTCATATAAATTGAGCAACAGATCAGGCAAGGCCAGAAGTATTTTGTGCATGATCTCCCTTGAGCAATAAAAATGAGTGGCACATTACATGGCTCATCATGCTTTATTATATTTACACCTTTTAGATTGTTTCCCTATTAGAAGTCAGTACTGCAAAGATGAAGTTTTTAAGAAAATAAACCCCCTTTACTAATTACTATCCCATTCATAATACAATGAATACATATTGTCAAATATGTCCATATACCTAACTGTATATGAGACAGCTGGCTGGGCACAGATGTTCTAAGCACATGTTTTGATTTGTCATGTTCCCATATTACTTACAAGTTATTTCTCAATGCATATAGAACTATCCATTCATAGATATACATATCCATCTGTACATACCAGTGTATTGTTTAAAAGTAGGTTGGGTTCTTATTGTTCTCAAGAAAAAGAACAACATCCCCAAAACCAACCAGAAAGCCCACACAAGCTGGGGGGGAAAAAAAGAAAAAAAAAGGGAAAAAAAAAAAAAAAAAAGGAAAAAAAAGTGTCTTTTACTTTG